>JBBMOE010000008.1:14867138-14907955 GCA_037975065.1 Chaetodon trifasciatus
CCCCCACTTCCCACCCCTCACCCCCACCCCCTCTGCTCCTTACTGTCTGGGCCGCGTGGCCGTCAGAGGGCTGCAAAAGCTCATCAGTGAGGACTTGAAAATCCTCCGAGGAGCTGTTCTGAGGTCAGCTCGGCCTCTCCACGCCATAAACAGCTTTCAGTCAGGTTCATCACTAACTGTTTCCCCCCACACTTTTGCTCACTGTCCATCCCCGCACTCCCTTTCCGCAGCACCCAATAGCAGACGTTTCCAATAAATCATTTGACCCCTCCTCTCGCCTCTCGTCTAGGAGCCCCTGTCTGTCCCCGACTTGGCCCGAGATGATGCGTTCTGCTGAAGTCACTTAAATAAAAAGATCGCAGTGGGAGACATAATGTGTTAAAGTAATAAGATGGTCTCAGGCAGGTCACGGCCCCTTTCCCTGCTCCAGTGCTCCTGTGGAGGCTCTTTGAGTTAATGGGCTGTGGTCAGTGCACTGGTGAGCCATAAAGGCTGCCCTCTGAAACTACAGCCCTGTTCAGAACAGGGGATCCTCCAAAAGCCACTAACTGGCCCATCTAGATAACAGCACACCCAGCACTATTTTCACAGTGGATCTGACACTCCCAGGACCTGTAAATCTCTCGTATTTATCATCTCCTCTTGTACCTCTCCCCCCTGACTGCCATCCTCACACAGCTGTCCTTCAGTGTCAGCTGATTTCACTGTTTGTCTGCTGAAACACAGGGACGCGCGTTTCTTCCCCAACACTTGCCTAAACGCACTTGTTCTGATCTGACCTGGATCCGAGCCATGCATAATACCCTTTTCCATTTAAATCTCACAATAATGAATAAAGTAGCAGTGTGTACTAATTAATTAAAATGGAAGTATTAAAATTGGAAAGCTATAACAAATTATCCTTTTGCATTTCAACAGCAGGTTATTTTTGTGATGGCTAGTGTGACTTCACCCGGGTGTGCGGGCTCGCAGAGCGGAGGGAGTGACCGTTAATGAATGTAGCTTAGGGGATTAATGAGAAGAAGCAGGGGACGTGTCATGGAGAAGTGTCCTGGCATCATGACGACGACACCGCAGCCCCCGTCCTCGTCTCCACTTACAGTGATTACATGTGAGCCCCTGTCATGTGCTGTAAGTGGTTTTATGAAATCGTATTAAATGCCATTGTTTATGCCTCACTTTTCACTTCCTCATTGGTCTTCCACTGTTTTTTTGTTGCCTGCCCTTAGCACGCTTCATTTAAGTCTCACTTCAGGTTTCATCATCAAGGCATTAGCATGTTAAGTCAAATTAGCCAATTTTTCCTCATGCCACATTTGTGGAACCTCGCATTTTTATTAGCCAACTGAATCCTTTTCCTCGTCAGTGATTAATTTGTGTGGTTCTCTATCAGCAACAACAGCAGAGAATAACCAGCTCACCCATTTGCTGTACCAGGTGGATTTACCAAAGCAAAAAAACTGGCACTAATAAAGTTTCTGTTCATTTCAGCCTGCAGAACAATCCAGTTGTTGGCTTGACAGCTTTAGAGTGGAGAGGAAATGAGGACTTACACCAATATTTTTGATGTGTGGCTCACAGCAGCCACAGTGGTGTGCTGATAAAGTCAAATGAAATGCACGCAGGTCCCAAATCAAACAAACATTTACAGCTTCACTCCATCGCGGATCTGACCAATCACTGTTTAATTCCACATCAGAAAACCTTCAGCAGAATGTGCTTTTTAAGCTAAATGCTAAAAAAAGACTTGTTTACAGCTTAAATCTATGTAATGAAAATGAAAGTTTCCAAGCACATGATAAATCTAGAAAGGAAGGGCTGATGTACCTTAAAGCAGCTCTAATCAATGTTTTATATTAACAATCGATCACATGATCACGGGTTTGTAACAGGGCTCGCTCTTCGTGATGAACCAACAGCAAAATATTGCAGATTTTTTCAGTTTTTTCCAGCTCTATGAAGCATTATAGTGTCTTTCAGCTAATTGCTTTGGCTGTGCTACTATGCTACTCAGCCAGCAGCAAACAACTGCAACTAAAATAAAAAAACAGCTAGCTGGTGGACATGATGGATAAGTTAGCCTATAGAAAGTCAGATATTTCTTTGGTGGAGAACAAAACAGAGCTAAAAGGAGAGTGAGTATTGGACAAAAAAAAAAAATTAGTTATTACCAGTTTAATTTTGAATAATTTGCTCTTGAATCACTTGTTTTTTGGTACTTAATAGCCACAAATCTGATTGATTGTGAGCACCAACAAAAAGAAATTCAGACATTTATTGAAATATCAATGGTTTCACATGAAGAGAAGGCGAGCAGAGCCAGTGAACCCAGAAATGCTTTTCTACTTTCTATTTTGTCGTGTTTACATGAGTGTCTTAAAACATTTTTCTCTCACTATCTTCCCCTCGGTGTGTAACATATAGACACATACAGAGAGCGAGAGCGAGAGAGCGAGCAGCACACGAGACAGACGGACTGCCTCCCCCCACCACGGCTATAATAACCTCCTGGTGTTGGAGCAGACTCTCTGAGAGATATCCTTGAGCCTCACCTCCATCTCTCTAACAGGTCACGCCGAGATCCAGGAGATAGTGAGCTATAGTTAAGGTCCAGATCTGCTATCTAGGCTTGAGTGATGGAGGAAACCATGTGGCGACATGTTTATTGTCACCCAGATGGTCCACAATGCAGCGGCTTGGCGAGCCACATCCGTCCCTAATATAATTCATGGGGTGGCACCATTGTGGGGTGACTGATAAGGCCTTCACTTAGCCCTGCACTGGTCACTTGTCTCAAGGAGACTCCAAAGAAACTTCACTCTGTACAAATGGTGGCCAAAATATCTAATCCCACCAAGGGTTGCACTGGAGAGCTAAAACTTGTAGCGAGGTTACAGGGCTGAGAAAGGCCATTTATAATAGGAGAATTCTCTCTTTGCCGTTTGGCTCCTTGGAAGAATTCTTATTTAGAGAGAAAAAGCAATTTCTTGTGAGAAAACAGTGCAGGAAATGTAGAGTAGATGAGAGAGACTAAATAAAGCAGTGGAAGCCCACCCGGAGTGGGACTCATAGGCAGTCGTGGCTGTCCAAACAAAATTAGGCCTCCGGAGTCTTTCGCCTTGGCGTGTCAAAACATTTTGGCACCTTCATCTTAAAGAATTTCACTCTGCAGTGAAAAGTTGAGAAAATGTTATTTTTACAAATTATTAAACGCTGGTGTGTTTGGTGACACTTTGAAAGCGAAGGACGCCATCAAACACACAATTCAGCCGGGAAGGTTAAATGGAACCAAATGCGGCGTCGCCCCAGAGGAGAGCGGCGTGGTCACTGATGAGTAAGATCAGAGGTGACCAGCTCGCCGCTGCAGCCACTCCTCAAATCTGTTTCCCATCAGCCCACAGCGCTTTGATGGGGAACAGATTGTTTATGCTCAGAGACCTGAAAGTTAACCTGAAATTATCAATACCCTGCAGAGTGCACAGTTTCTTTCGTCTGCACACGAAAGAAATTATCGTTGTGTTTTGCTGAAAAACAAACTCAAAATTCAGAACGTGAAAACTGGAACTTTCTGCGTGCATTTTCTTCTGATCACCTGAGGTTCAGTTATGCTGCAGAGATCTTCAAGTTCAGCCGTGTGCGTCCTCCAGGTGTGCTGCACATTCCACACTGTGCATTAGGTAGAGGTATATGTGCATCCACGTCTGCATCCATGAAGCCCTCACAGCCATCTCATATTTCACCTCATAAATATTAACACTCCCCTTGTCTTTCTTTATGACCCTTTCACCCTTTCAGCATCACCTTTTGATTGTTTCCGGGCGATCGCTGCGTTAACAAAACACACAAATACAACCACAAAACACACTGAGCAAAAAAATAGAAACACCTGTTATGATGCAATGCAGTGCAATGCAGAGGTCCTGCAAAGGATGCCTCCCTGCTTTAAGCGTGTGTCGGCTCGACTCCACAGGACGATCTGAGGCTCTGTTTGGTGATGTACTTTTATTTAACTCGCTCATTTTCAAAGCGTTTCTGAGGATTTTTCTCCTTCATTTACAAATATGGAGGAGTAAACTGGTATGAAGAAATGCTTCATGGTTCGCTTGCAGATCCATTGATTGTGACAACTCCATTCCATCTCACCGAGTTTGGTGTGAAGCATAATGGCGGTGTTATCAGGACGCTTCCTTGAGATTATTTTGGCCTCAACCTGCCTCTTCCTGTACATCTCAGCATTGCTGTCTTCCATTTATGCCACCAAACAGGGAATCTCTCCTTTGGCTTTGTGCTCTGATTTGAGATATTTCAGCGTTTTGAAAAAGAGATTAATGTTGTGCTGACTATGCATCATTTTGTACAAAAGGTGTGGCTTAGATTGACATGTAAAAAAGTTTCATTGCATTTTCAGATTGCGTCTGAAACGAGGGTGCAGACAAACAAACAGGTAAAAAGAGTCTGTGCGAGGTGGCTGTTAGCAAAGAGAAAAAAAAAAGCTGCCCACATCTTTATAAGCACAGCAAGTGGAAACACAAAGAGCCAGAAGACAATACAAATGCACTGCCACAAACAAAAACTGCACTAAAAATTCAAAAGGCATTCATAAGTGGACTTCCAATCTACATCGGCAGCCAGGGCTTATTTTTCAGCAAGACCAATAGTTGGAGTTCTGCCTATCGAAGCAGCATCTTTATTCAGATGGAAAATGAATCCTCAAGGAACATGGCCAGGCGCTTTATTGTGTATGCAGTGTGTGGCCAGGTTCAAATTGGCAATCAATTATCCAATTAAGACTGACAGAAATGCACATCAGGAATTCCAGCCCATCAGTCCAAGCTTCTGATTGGAACACGATTAGAGGGACTTAATTAAACCCTAGGTGCTGGGTGTTTAAACATCATTTGTGCGGCGTCGGAGGGCTTGGAAAATATAAATCTGGACTCTGGATTCTCCACACTTATCCCAGTTACAGACCAGGAAGGACACGGAAATCTGTAAAAACGTCGCTTCGACTCCGTCCCGTGTGTGACCACGGTGTTTGTTCAAAGGGTGCGAGGAGCGTGGCATTGCAGAATTAAAACACACGTCCTTGGGAAGATCAGAAGAAAGAGATAAATATTTGTGAAAATTGCACAGTACAATGCAATAACAATAGCGACCATGATATTGTGCCACATTAGTCTTAAAACCATTCCCACGGTTTAGCGGGCCCTGAATAATTCAAGGACACACCATGCCATGGAGGGCCGTATAAACGTGATGTGTAGAATGAAATGCAGCTTGCTTCTGAGATTCTTCGAGGTATTTTCTTACTTGGCCAAGCTCTCCTTCTCCTGTGTGGTTGTTTAGTGCCTGTATTGATTTCTGAGCTGTTTCTTCCTCCTATGTCAGACAGTGTGAAATGGAAGGCACTGCATTTTAATATTGGGTTGTGAATTAATCATTTTTCCTGATAGCAAAGCTCAGCTCTGTCCCTGTAGGAGAACACCTTATCACAGCAAATAGGATTCAAAGGGAGAGGAGCAGTATAATCCACAGCTAATTGGATGAAATGGCTGTGCTCTCTCCCTCCTTCCAGGGGCTAGCGTCCATGCAGCCCCCTCCACAGGGATCTTGGAGCCACCGAAGAGGTTATTACAGTTTGTCCTAAGGGAGCATTAATACCTTAGCCCTTGTTCAGACATGCAAATAATCTAATTCAAGGTCTAGCTAATTAACAACTTAGCTACAGTAAAGATAAAGAGGCTCAATAATAAGCCTGAGCATTTTGTAGGAGGGCAGTGCAGAACCTACCTCAGATACACCAATGTCACATAAACAGGAGGTGGACTTAGAGCAAACAACCTTGTATTGTAATGAAAAAGAGGGCTTTGAGCAAAACTGAGCACAATTAATATGAGAGGCTGATGTGAAACTGGCCACTTAAGGGACCATATGAAAATTATTAAGGGTGGGAGTCGCCATTTTTGGGAGAGTGGGGGAGGGTCTTGATGATTGGAGGCTATCCTCTCTCTCCAGGGAGCTCGTCATTTGTCACTATCCTTTGGCAGCGTTTTCTTCTGCATCTTAAGAGGCGAATGCGTTGATATATTTGCCATAATTTGGTAAATTTCCTCTTCTGTTCGGTGATTTGGTGGAAAACAATCTGACACACACGTGGTCATAAATAGCAATGAATCGTGTTTTATTACATTAGTCAAGAAGAGAGTCCAAAGGAAATATTAAAAATACTGGGGAGGCCATTGTTTCTGTGCAGAAACACTGTCAGTAAGTGGTGTTATTTCACATCATTCCTGCTGGTTGCTGAACACATCTTTAAGTTGTGTATTAGTCCGGGCTCTTGACCTCTGGGATTCACATGCTCACAGTATGTAAAGTGATACGCATGTGATGTTTTCAGTGAGTGATCAGATGGATATGTCAACATTTTTCTGACACTTAGCATGCTTAAGTCTAATAAGAGTTTCTCCTTGAGTGCTCATGCGGCGTGCTATGGGCACTTATTTGAATAGCCTCTGTAGGCTGTTGTATCATAATAAGCAGCAGAAAAATGGAACATGTTTTAAGGCATCTCTGGCTTTTCCAGGGTAAAATGTTAATCCAGCTTTAGCAAGGTTACATGGTCAAGGTTGCCAAATTACCAACGAGCACTAATCACCCCTGCCTCGGAGCGAGTCTGGCTCAGAAGCAAACACTGTGGAACATTGCTCCCAGCCCCCGCTGCAATGCCTCACCACACACACAACCACGCTGCCTTTGCTGTGTATGAAATTGTGATTTACAACATCAATTTACATCTGCCAATACCAAATAACTTTTCCTTAAATACATGAAGTTTCTGCTCCAAAGGGCCTGCGTTCTCCCTCTGAGGCCGCTGAAAACACACCGTGAGCGCGTCCTGTTTCAGACTCAAACAAACATGGAGACCGCTGACCTTTAGGAATTACAACATTACCATTAAAGAGAGGATCGGCATCAATTAACAGTGAAACATCTCAGACGGGGAAACCCGCACATGTCCGTTACTCTGTTTGGGTTCTTTTTAAATTGACCATAAAAAATGTGCTCACCCAGAATAAGACGTTTGGCACACTGACACATTATGTGCATACATGTGTTTTTATACGTGCACGTGTGTGTGTGTGTGTGTGTGCAGCACCAAGTTGCTCTCTTCTCATCCGTGGGATAACCATAAGGAAGGTATTATAATGGCCACTTATGTTCACCCTCTAGCTGCGCTCCTAACGACTGATGAGGTTTGTAATTTGTTCAATATGTTGTTAAGAAAGAAAGAAACACAAACCTTGACACACCTGACCTGCTCGTCGTTAAAGAGCCGGGCTGAGATATATTCATCTCACTGTCAATGAAACCATCAGTGAACTGATCTTATTGATAAGCATCGCCCTATCAGACCTTGACATCCTTTGTTCCTGTGTGTCATAGAGCTCAATTGTTTCCCAAAATGTGTCAAAGATACAACAATTAAGTCAATCCTGCTGTAGATACTCACCAGGAAGCCAAACAGTTCCCAAAAAATGCAGTATTTACTCTGGTTTGAGCAATCTCTGAAAAAAACTGCAGTGTTTTCTGCGTAAAATGATATGAAAATGAAACCGTATAATTATTTGAAATCTCATTTTAAGTATTTATCAAAATCAGAATTGGCTTTTTTGGCCAAACACTGAACAACGAGTTAAGTACTGCAAAAATATAAAATATAAAATAAACAATACATACAGTGAAATTCACTGTGTGCATGTATTCATGTTGGTAGTGACAGTGAGCGATGAACGATTGTGTTTCCAGTAGGAACCAAAGGTCTCAGTGATGCGCTGCTACAGACAGACTCGAGTCAAAAAGGACTGATAGATGGACGAAAGCGTTGGTGATTTGGGCATTTTTAGGAGATATGTTGGTAATAAGCTCCTTGATGAACATGAGTTTCAACAATATTATCCGAGACTTTGAGCAAAAGTAGAAGTCGTGTGTTAAAAACTGATGATGGAGGTGGACATGAGACACAGGGAGGGTTTATGTTTAATATGAAAGTCATCAGCTGTGCTCACGAGTGGGTGCAAACCAGTGTGTGATCTGCATATTGTTCTTCGTGGTGTGTCTTTAAGTTCCTCTTATTAAAAAAAGAAAGTATTACAAAGGGTTAATGAAAGTATAGCATAAAATATGGTATACCAAGTGTTAGAGTCCAATCACTCTTTTTAATAGCTTTGTAGCGGCCAGAAAATCAAGTATTCATGAAGATTGAGGAAGATGATCCAGTGAACTTCAATTTAATTGGTGCAAATTAAAACAATCCATCTTTTGCAGCTGTCTATCTATCTGCTATCACCACTTCATTGCTCGTCTTGCACCTTGATTACAATTATCTTTTAATAGCAAAACTTGTCAGCAATTTCTCTCCCTTCTGATTTACGTCCCGGCCCAACACAGCGTTGTTCCACTCATATAATTCATGTTTTAGTGTAATGCAGAGTGAGCCTCCACTGGGCAGACGCAAGATGTATTGACACCATCGCCTCATATCTGCTGGGTGCTATGACATACGGCAAACTGTCTCTCTGCAGCATAGGCTGCAATCCTTCCCCCATTCATACCAAAAGAGCATGTTTGCATGCCTGGGTTTGGTCCCTGTAGACTGCGCCCAGACTGAAGCGCATCAATGGATTACAAAATAAATGCATATGCAGACACTATTTTTTGCGGTGTCCAATAATGGTTCCAGGCAATTAGACCGAAAGATGACACTCTGACTTTTAATTTGGGACAAAGTGATCTCTCTCCCTCCCCTTTCATCCTCCCCTGCCTCTCACCTGATATGCTGAGCTCAGGCCTTTCTAAAGATAGCTGTAGTCTTATTTTATCATAAAATGGGATCTTGCCATTTCCCTCCAATGACTTGAAGTTGAAACGCTCATCTTAAGTGACTTAAGATTTTCATAGACGACAGCGGCGGTGGTGCTTTGGGAATGGAAGCCATCAATATTTGTTGAGCTTGAGCAGAGCATTTTTGCAAGATCCGAGCAAAGCAACAACTGGATAAAGCAGCGCATAGGTGAGAACAAAAGCTCCATTAAATCAAACATAAGCCCACCTCTGCATTGGTTAGTAATGTCCAGGCGAGAGCAGAGCGAGTGTCAGAACAGGTTTCATTAGAAAAAATGATATTCTGTATAAATCTTCCTTCCAAAGTATCAGCAGCAGACTCATTGTTGCAGCAATAAAATGCATCCCAGTCAAGAGTTTCAGCATTTGAAACTGCCGGACATTAGAGCAAATGAGCCATGCATGGGCAATAATCAACAGCGAGATGGAGAAAAAACACAGCAAATATTCATATTTCATTGCACTTCATATCAAGAGATGTGATCAATGGGAGAAAAAGCTTTGCTCTCCACTATTTTATTGTCAATGATTATTCACTTACCGAGCATCACAGATGCATCGTGCTCTTAGAATTCCTTGTAAACCCGACAATTAAAAAGCTGCTCTCAGAAGGTGAATTAGGTAAAAAATGAGACGACGCTTATTTACAACTGTCAGTGTGTTTTGTCTGTAACTGTGCTGGTGGATGTAAGCGTTCCCCTCGCTTTGGAAAAATCTGTTGGCGCTTTAGGGAATTGTTGGGCCATTTCCACTATGCCCCAAATAAACTTGGATGTTCTCCATCCATCAGGTGACTACATGGAGAGCTGACCTGTCATAAATTCACTCTGTGGGGATGATGACAGGGCTGGAGCCAATCTTCATGAAAGAATAAAAAAAAAGAGAGAGAGAATAAAAAAATGGCACTGGGTTCCCATCCCCCCACTCCCTGAGCCTCCTTCCAACCCCAACTCACCCTTTACCCTCAGTACTGGAGCACCCTCGCTCCCTATCTTCTTGCCTATCTCTCTCTCTCTCTGCACTTACAGAGCTCTCTCTCTCTCTCCCTCACCCCCTTTTCTCTCCATGGGTAAGCAGGTAATCATGAGCTGTCACAGAAAGGTGACCCATTAATGTGATGGATACGGTGTGAAAAACAAATGGTGTGAAACGTGTGGATTGCTGTCCTTACTGCACCTTGGCCTTTTGTTCTGTCATATCAATATCCACACAGGGCCTCATTACACCGCTGCACTACACAATGAGTGGAGCGCCAGGGTCAAGACTGCGCCACGCTCCCTTTGACTGGCTCCGACTGGGCTTTTCAGCTCAACCTCACCCCAAAGGACTCCCAGGTAAACAGGAAGAGGGGCAGCCTCTGGAGCCGGAGACAGCACACATCATCCCAGACTAAATAAGCAACCCCCCAGCAGTCCTGTATCCATCAGGAGGCCTGGCTCTCTTGCCTATGCTGTGCATGCCTGCAGACAAAATTGACAATAGTCACATGAAGAAATCATTGAGTCGTTGATGCATGAACTGGTCTTTTTGTCCAGTTGGAGGGTTAAAGTGTCCATTGTGTGGGCGCCTGGACATCACTTGTATTTGTCTGAGAAGTTTCAGGCAATTTCTACATTTGTCTGAAACGTCTCTTTATTGAATACACGCCGGTGCTGTCGATGTTTCACAGATTTTCTTTGTTTTTTTCTGCAAAATTTCATGTTCCCTGGCTATAGATCACATTTTTCCCAGACAATGGCAGGTCACATAGTGATAATTGAAGCTCTACATTGCCAGACTGTGTGGGAACAGCAGCAAAAGAATCAATAAGCAGGACTTATATGAATGTGTATGGACTTCTAAATTGCTTCAGGCATACTGTAAGATGGGCACTTAGATTTTCAAAGAGCCATACTGCCAGTCAAGGTCAGGAGGGGAAGCAGTGAGGAGCTACTGTATCACAGTCCAGGCCTAGCCCTGCTCTGTCCATTACATTTCCCCACTGGCTGGTCAAGTGATTATTAAAGACTGAGGCTAATTCCAATGTCAGGACCTGTGATCCACAAAGTAACAGCTAATCACCAATTAAGAAATATTATAGATTACAATCAATTGATTTTATGTGCAAGATACAGACTTATGGGCCTCGGAGAATTGAGCCCCAAGCTTCAGAATTTCTCTGTAGGCTTAAAATGTACAGCATGCAGCTGAGTTTTGCAATGCAAATACTCATAATAAAGAAAAAAAGCAGATTTTTTAATGGCAGTAGTACTACTGTGAATGAATGTGTTCAGTTACACAATGGCAGCAAAATCCACTACAGCGGTCTCTGCATGTAAGCCAGTACAAGGGATGTCGATACACCCTCTGTGTTCCCCCTGAGGTCTACAGTGGTGGTCTAGTGGACACCTCAGATGAAACGCTGGAGACTCTATTAAGGACAGTGGTTACGGGCCACAGACTAATCTAGTATGACAAACTGGAGGTGTCCTGTTATTTCCAGACCCGGTGATGAATCGAGGGCTGTAGTCCCCCATGCTGTCATGTCAGAGTGGAGCTGAAACAGATTGAGAGGGAGCTGACAGTAGATTGATGTTCCGGGCTTCTTCCCTCTCCTCTAAAACCCACAGAATCAGTCCATTAGCCCTCCTCCCATTTGCCTATCATTTTACACAGGCAGCTGCCCCCACATTCAAATCTGAGACTCACCCAGGGGCTGAACCGAAGACGTGCAGCAGACCAGATCAGCCTTTAACTTCAGTCTAAATATCACTTTCAGTATTATAATTATTATTTTTTTATACACTTCTTAAGTAATAATTGCAACATTTTAATGTAAAATCATCTTTATAAAAAAATTACCAAGAAGAATTTGCCAGCCTAGCTGTTAGCGTAGCAATAGCCAGAATGGCGTCATACACGAGAAACGAGAGGAAATAAAACAGCCAATAAAAACAAATGGAATGGCCAAATTTGTCATATTGACGTTTAAAGTGTGTTGATGCATTCACGACATCAACTCATGCATTGAGTAACACGCAATAAAACATTCCACCTTAAAAGCTGCCGGTAGCTGGCGGGAGCTTTTGAGCGTCACAGTGAATTACTTTATTTTTAGCGACCTGATCTGAACTACTGAGGATGAAAAGGCAGCAAAACACCCTCCCATTCATCATTCGCTCTTCTTCTTTATTTCTGGTGCATTTGCAAAGAAACCAGCCAGTTAAGCTTGACCACCTGGTGCTGCGTCCTCAACGCCTGCAGGGAATCAAAGCTAGCTTAGCCACGTTTTCATAGCCTGCTAGCTGAGCTTGACCTCTGCGTGCACTGCAGCCATTCCTCCTGTAATGCAGCTTTGTTTGCTTAATGCTAATTACAATATATGAGATTAAAGGAAGAAATGATGCTGGCGAGCTTTGGACATGTTGGTAGGTGGATTTTATCACCTTTTGGCAGTGCTAGCTTAGCATTTTCCTTCTGTTTTTCCATGCAAAGTCGAGCTAGCTAGCTGTTAGAGGTAATGTCAAAGAGTGGTGCCAAGCTTCTCATTTCCTGCATTTCAAACTATTCCTTTATCAAGAACTAACAAAACCTTTCATTGCTGCTTTTGCCAAGAAAAAAACTATCAAAATCCTGCAACTCAGCATTTCCTGTAATGATAAACGGTGCCATAAAATCCAAAATAATTTAATTGAGTAAACTACATTTTAGTTGTTTGTCTCTGCATGTCCTCCACAGCCACTGAGCGTCCAACTTTGAGGAAGTTAGGACACTATAATTCTGAATTATTTACACCGATATAGAGGGAATGTCCAGCCAGGGGTTAACTACGATTATCGTTAATGGAGGAATGAAGACAATGACAGTCCTCCATAGTGGGTCCTGGTGCGTCTGCTCCCCCCTCCTCACCCCCGTCTCCCTGCGATGACCGCATCCCCGCTGTAATGTACCTGTGTGTGTGAAGGACATCCTGACCGGCAGGGCTATCACAGACACAATCTCACAGCACTTTAATAACTTTGAGAGCGGTCAGCACCCTGTGCTTTAATAACACTCCCTGTCAGCTCACCCCACACTGCGCAAAATTGTCTCGTTGGAATTCTTTATGGTGGAGGCCAAAGAAGTCTGGTGATGGGGATGGAATATAGCCACGATCAACCCGCTTCTGCCTCTAAATGGCTTTCCAAGAGTATGTTTTTATCTTTGGCTCAAAACAAACAGGGGAGAAGACAGGCACTTGCTTTATGACGCAGCAATAAGCTTTTAAAATCAGCGCTGTTGTGTTTGGAAAAAAAATAAAATTGTAGGCGTTTTCATCGAGCTCACCTGAGGTTCACTCACTCATATGATAAAAATGTCAGTGCTGGCGTGGCTGTTGAGTGCACACGGACTCACACCGAAGAATTTTCCTGCAGAACGCTCCGATAGATCGATAGCATTAATTGTGCTAATTGACCGTCAATCTGCAGTTTTTTCCTAAAAAAATTCCTGTCGAGGTTCAGCCTGTCTGCGTACATTCACAAATAAATACTGTGAGTAGAGTGAAATATAGGCTTCCTCCAAGTGTTGGACCCCGCGATCATCTTGTTGTTGTTGTTGTTGTTGTTGTTGTGTCTTTGCTACACGCTGGCATCAAGCCTTGCTGGTAATATAAGCTGTGAGTGTTTGAGCTGCAGTCACATTACATGATTTCTAGATATGAAAGTTCAGCATTTGCAGTTGCTGCCATTTGGAGCTGCCGTCATGCAGAGTCGCCTGGTGCAGCTCCAGTGTCCTTATCATTATGCAAATATTTGATTATCTGTTAAGGAAGATCACAGCTAGTAGCTTCACAAATGCAGCATGTTTATCTCCAGTATACATATTAAAGGAAACTCAAGCTGAGCATGTGAAGTGTAAATCACCCTGTGCTGCACACAGTATGCAGTGGCTGTGTTTCAGAGCTAATGATGGGCTCGGGCTGTGTTTTTGTGATGCGTCTGAGATTATAGCTCTCTCCTGCAGCACTGGTGCTGCGTTCCTGGTCATCACTGCCTAGTACTACTGATTAACATAATCAGCCAACATTAGTTATTCATGTGATGTGCAGAAGCGCTCGGGGGTCAAATCTTTGCCCTGTCTAATAACCTATGTTAAATATTAAAGAAGTACATGGGCTGCCTGATTTACATGCCTCTCATCCTGCCTTTAGATGCAGAAAAAAATCACTCTAGGCCTGTGGTCCATTAGTTGGACCAAGAATAAATACATAGTGTGAGGAAAATGCATTGCTTTGAAGATCTGAGGACGTGCTGTTGTTATCTCACAAAGCACAACCACTGTATCCAGTACGAGATCATGTGCAAGAGCTTACGTTGATCTAAACTCAAAACGTGATCATCTCACGTACAGACCGGCCTGTAGTCGCCATCATTTCCCTCCACGATTCCCCTCTATGTGTGTGTGTGTGTACAGTATGAGGCTTTTTCCACTTGGCTTCATCTGACTGTCTGACAAAAAGGACCCCACCGGGCATGCATGAACTGACTTGCTGCATCTTTATGCCTCGCATTTCTTGATTAAGAACAATGAGCGGAGAGGCTAGCCAAGCGTTGAGCTGCCCGTGTCGGGCGAGCTGTGCACTGGGTGGAGGGGGGGGGACCCCGTGGGCTGCAGAGAAGGAGGCCGGCTATGAACCCTGAGGAAGTCATTAGGAGACCAGTGACCTCACTGGTGGAGAGCTCAAAAAAGCTGCCCACTGGCATGATGTCATACTTCACATGTCAGCCTTCATCACAGCGGCTCAGTGAAGAGTCCAAAAGTGGAAAAACTACACTGTTTACCTGACAGCTTTGACTCTATTTGATGTACAGCAGTGGTCTCACCTGGTAATCAAGCAGACGAGCATCACCTGTGCTGCCGCGTCTGCAAACCATGAGCAAGCTGCACTGAACAAAAGCCAGCAGTGAAATAAAGTGTATTAATTTCCAAAGGATGTAAACATACAGTCCAGAGGGTTTCTTGAAGAGTGCATCATTCCCTGTTCTTCAAATGTGACTTCAGGCTAGCATGCTGCTATCAGGATAAAATAATCCTGTTTATTCTCATCAGCTAATTTCTGAAAGCACTTTGAGGGTGATGCCGGATGCATGACTGGCGTGAGTTCCCAAAATGACTTTTAAGTGACGATCATAAGCCTGCTATCAAAACAAAACCGGACTAAAATCTGCAAAAAGGAGCTTTGGTTGCATGAACAGCTTTCAGCCAAGTGAGTCCTGCTGTTAACAGTTTCATTTAAATGTTTAGAGTTCAGTGAAAAATTCCCATTTGAATCTCAAATGTTCTGTCTTTACTGGTCTTTCAGCAGTCAGAATCTCTGTATGCGTACAGGTAACTCTTAATTATGAAAATTTAATTGTGGCAATTACACCAAGATCGTCATGTCTTTCAACTAAAATCACAGTTATATCAAGACTCTTTCTGTGAGGCAGAGCCTTAACTTTTTGTTTTGGACTCAAAGATGCAGACCAGAGATAATGTAGACACAAAGCACACTGTGGAACAAACTAGGAAGCCATGAGAAAATCAGGACAATCTGGCAACAGGTAACAAAGGGAGCCTCCCTTTTATACTGTGCACTAATCAGGCTGATGCCCGCCAGGTGTGCTGCTGACAGGGCGGAGCCAGCTGAGTGCAGGGACACGCCCAGCTCAGACAGACAGACAGGTTTAGCGGTGCGTAGCACTTTCATTGTAAATCTAAGAAAGTGATCCATTTGTATCTGAAACGAGCACATTCTTTGTCATGATGCAGCTTCTTTAACTGCACTTCTGCAGATTTGGGCTTTAGGACTTTGAAGAGCCAAAAATATCACCTGAGAGTCTGGTTGATATAAAGAAAACCGCCTTTAACGCTTCCATAAAGAACATTAGAAACAGAAAGCCCAGGTCCATTTTTCCTCCTGTTTATAAACTTTACAAAGCTAAATCATCCTGCCCTCAAAATGCGTTTAAAGTCTATTACATACCTGGTAGTCCTTATTTCAGGAACTCAGTCGTTCTCCCTGGGAGTTATAAAAGTCTCCCGTCCTACAAAATAAATACAAACACAGCTACAGCAGCAGGTGGATCTCAAAGGTGGCACTATATTCCAATTCCAGATTGGGCCTTTAATGACATCTTACACTGTGGAAGTGAATGGATGCACAATTTATCACCCATATTCCCTCACCCTGTAGGACCAGGAGGACCAAGCACGTAGACTAATGAACTAGTAACTCTCCTCCAGGCTTCTCTTTCTAATGATAGAACTACTCAGGATTTTCTTTTTTCTTTCTGTCTTTCTTTTTTTAATTTGGTCCTTAAGAAAATAACAATCCTCCTTGGCCCTGCTCATTACTGCTCGGCCGTGGTGACCATTAGGAAATGAAAATAACTTTGCTCATTTTGTGCAAAGCAAAGGCCTTAAGGCTGAGGGTCAGAGTAAAGAATTGAATTTCTAAATATAGCTTCAGCGTTCACAGGCCGCTCCGCTCTAACATGAAGAAAGGGTGTGATGGGCTAGTTTACAAGCCTCTAAATTGTAAATAGAATCATTGTTTGGTGCAGAGCGATGAATACCAGAGTTAAATCAAAACCTAAAAAAAACTTCATTGTGCATTTCCTCATTATGCTTTCTGCTGCTGTGTGGCTGCACGTGTGAGCTGTGCTGTGCTGGAAGCTCGGCTGACCTCAGCCCAAAGAGGTTTCAGCTGTTCTCAGCCCGTTGGATGGAGCTTGTGGGCACCCACAGTGGGAAACTGCATCTGTAGCTCATATCAGTCAGTCAGTGAAACATCACCGCAGTCATTTTCTATAAAACAGCTCTGGTTTTACTCAGCAGAATGAACTTGTGCTATATTACCGTAGCAGCTGCCATAATCCCTGATGCAAAAGGATCTCTCTGACACGAGCGCACAGTGAAACTCATTTTGTGTGGACTGCAGGGAAACGTGGACATATTGTGAAATCTAATGTATTGCACTGTTCAGTACAAGTGTGTGCATTGTAAAGAGAACAATTCACCATATTTTTAGAGCATCCTCTTATTGAAGGGTTTCTTTTTGCTTATATCTGTATCCACAGAGGATTTAGAGAAATGGGTCAGGCTGAGTTTTTTATTCTAAAGTCTGAAACACTTTTATTAGGTTGAATGTTACAGAAAACTGAAAATGGAACTACGAGGCACTCTCAGGCTCTTAGCTGTTATTTTGAAGATATATTAGTCTAAATCATTATCAAACTTTATGCCAACCAAGTAGAAACAGGAATTTGTGTATATTTACAGCCCTAATCTTCTTTTTATTCTAAAACAACACATAACAAAGCGATGCATTGTAACACAACTGTTTTGTAATGCAACTATTTGCTGAACTATTGCTAACATTAGGCATAAGTAATGCAAAATCCTAAAATCATGGTGAAAATGTAGCACGAGTACAGCCAGCAGACTGACTCAGTGATGTAAATAAGCGGCGATGTCTATCTGAAGCTAGCTAACGTTTGCTAATATTAGCCGCCATGCTCTCCTGGTCACGCCAGACAAGGCAAGGCCATAGCAGCTAAACTCCTGACGGTACTGGAAAGAGCAGAGGCGCGTTTCATTACTTGTGAATTTATTTCACATTTCCATCACAATAGCCCTGCATACTTGCCGCTGCACCGGCAATCCAGGTAGCACAGACAGACAGAGGGCAAGCTGATGTTCAGATGAAGCTTTAATTCACTGATTGAACGCTGCGACGCTGCTCTGAATCTGCTCTCGTCAATACGTGTTGAAATGTGTTTCGTGCAGCGCTAAGGGAACATGGCACACAAGCATGTAGTCTCACGGCGCTCGTACACCATCGATTCTCTCACTCCGAACACAAATGTGGTGGCAAGCCCGCCGTATTTGGCAGAGACCAATGTCCAGTGGTTACTGGATGAATGGGCCACAATATTGCACTGAGTGAGCGCACTCCCACATCGTGGCTGGACTGCTGTTTAAATCAAGCGGGCGGTCACACTCGATGTGTACATCACCACTGAGGCATGGTGAGCAATGAGACGCCTGTACAAGGCCCCTGCTGGCCTATTGCGGGGCTGGACTGCTGAGGCCCCTGGGCTGCCTAATCAAATCTGAAACCATCACATTCACTAGGCTCTCAGGCAAGGATGCATGCAAAAAGAAAAAAAAAAAAGACTACATCACCAATCATACCCCTCCCCCACTGCTCTTAAATACCACCATTAGGAAGGCATTACAAAGGAATATGTAAGTAATGGAAGTATAGCATTTCATTTCTTTCTACTGGTTTCCCGTCAGAGAGGCTTTGTGGTCAAACAGGTTAAAGAGAGAACCGCGCTGGTCGATCCATCTGGTGCAAAAACACTTGTGATGTACAGTACAGCGTCTGTATCATCAGCCATACGCAGCTGATAACAACTATCTCTAACTTTGCAGACCTATGAAATTGATGTGTTTATTTAGCGTGTCCAAGCCAAGGCAGAGCAGTAATAGCCTTGTCTAGGGGGCGAAGATGGAATCCCGTCGCTTTACCATCGATGTAGGATAATGGTTTCCTTTGATGGAGATTTGGGCCATCTAAACATAATTAGGCAAGCGTGAACAATGATCTCCATAAAGTGCGGAGTACTAATTAAAACAGTTCAGCTTTACAGCATTTCAAACATGACAATAAAAATAACAAGAGGACCCAAATGGATTGCACACTGTGCCAATAGTTCCAAGAAAAACACTGTATCAGATATTCAAAGGGCATTGAATTCACTCTAATGGAAATGTAGCTGAGCAGAAAAAAGTGTATAATTATAGAAAAATATATGTGTATTAAATTAATCACGTCTCTGTGTTTTCCTTTTGTCTGTGTTTCTCTAATGGTGTCTGTAAAATGAAAACAAATTATTCACTCAACAAACATCAGTTCTGAGCAAGAATGAGAAAAGTTATTACATTAGTCACTTAAAGCACAGAAGTCACGGCTGGATTTATCAAGTGATGGGAGTCTCAACCACAGGCTGCAGCTGTTTTTCTCAAAGTTCTCACTGCCTGAGTATGAATGCACGCTGAATATATTATTGTATTGACTTCACTTCTTTGACCTTATTTTCTCTGCTAATTAACATGTTTCATATTAAGCACCATTACATGATAACCTTGTGATTGCTAAGTGTCTGCGGTCCATTAATGCGTGCTGTCTGAAAGCATTTCAAGCCCAGAAGATCAGAATAATAACAAAAAGGTTTCCAATTGTGTGTGCGTATGTGTGTGTGAGTCAAATAGCCGGTCTCCTGAGAGGCGCATTGATTCCTAAATGAATGCAAGGCTAGAGAAAAATGGATTTCTTCCTTAAGATGTGACTTTATATCTCTTCTTTAAATCCCCGCAGCACTGTGTGCATTTGATTACACACTGAGAAGGAGGAAATCTTTGCATCTTTATAAAATATTCATTGGAATGGATGGGTGAGGCAAGGCTCTGTAGATGGTTGCTTGGTGATGGAGGAAATCTTTGGAAGTTCAAGTGGATAGAGAAAGAATTTGGTGTCTGCTGTGTAAATCACATAAGTAGGTCAGACGTTTTAATGCCAAAACAGCTAAAAATCAGCTGGAGTTTTGCGCTGCGATTAAAGCCGCGGTGCAAAGTGTTTAATGAAGGGCTTTTTTTCACTCTTTTAATAAATGGTGTGCATCTAGTAAATGAGCTGATCGAGTGATTTACTGTTGTGAGATGGCTTTTGTTACAGCATCTTTCATCCATTTTACACAGACAAAAGATTGATTTAAGATATGATCGTGATTAAATTACAGCTGGATCCTTTATTACCCACTTGGCAGTCTATGGTCTGTGCTGCCAGTGTTAGCTGAGGCCTTCTTTATGCTCTCCAAGGTTTTAACCATGTGGTGACGTCCCTGCAATGATCACACATTTCCAGTTAGAACAGCTCCTCTTTACTCTATAGTGCACAAAAATAAACATTACCAAACTGGCTCAGTACGGATTGTTGATCTGATAATTGGCCGACAAAATGAATGGTGAGTAATGAGGTTTTAAACACAAACGCTAAAGCAATTAGCTAGTGTCCTCTCAGGAGTGCACGCTGCTGGCAGGGATATGCAGGCACGGTGCACCTCTGATGAAGATATGGACAGCTTAAAGTTAGCGTAGCACGGCTGTGCATGATGTGCTGAAGGCATGTTCTGACACCCTGACTCATCAGTCAATATCAATCAATTAAAAAGAGCTTTTTGTAAGATGTATGTTTGTATAAAAGGTGTTCTTAGTCCCAACAACATGTGGCTTTATGTTGATAGCCAGATACCCAGACACACATAACTTTAGCTTTATGTAGCTCAACTAGCAAATGATGCTAATGCTGTTCAAAGCAAAGAATGACAAAGTGTGCTCCTGGTTCTTACTGAGGGTCTCCTCAGCTGAACTTAAGGAAGTGCACTTACATAATGCTTTGTGCTGCAACTGCTGCACAACAACTTCCCTCTGGAAAAATAAAGGTCTTCTCTTCTCTTCTCTTCTCTTCTCTTCTCTTCTCTTCTCTTCTCTTCTCTTCTCTTCTCTTCTCTTCTCTTCTCCTCTCTTCTCTTGCATACAGCTATAACTGAAACATGTGAGCGGCTGCTTGCACAGAAGATGCAGGCAGAGCATTTAGTGCCAATCACCACTTTGTCGTCCTAATGTAAATTCCGCTTGTGTGGCCGCTGTGTGTTTTCAAGGTGAAACAGGCAGTGAGTGAAATCTTAAATCCAGCCGTCGTTGGCCTTTTCTGAATGCCAGAAGGTGTCACTGTTCATGCAACACCTCCTCACTTAATCCTGGAAAGCTGAAGCACCATCCTGCATGATTTACATTAAAACTGAGCAGTTTATAAGATTATATTCAATGTTATTGATACTCGGAGATTACTCAATTATGCATTCACAGTATCTTAAAGCAGAAACAGATTAAAGATTATAATTGTCCAAACTGATACTATGATACACTACGACGTCCTCTGTATACGTGTTACTATTTCTAAATGACTTTCAAGAAATTGTGTGTAATCTGACAAACAAATGGCTGACGTGACAGATCAGCTGTGAAAGCAAAAAGAGCAGAGAAGGAGTAGACAGAGCAGAGGAGACAGACACGACACACACACACAGATTGAGTGGAAGGGCTTGTCAAAGGACTAATACCCCTTGCTTGGTATCTTCAAAACTGACTGGATGACAAACATGTCTGTCAGCGCTGTGCCAATATAGTTTAGGGCCTCTCGTGATGGGGCACACACCCAATGACAGAAGCAGGTCATTTCCGCTCGCTGGCATCATAAATCCACCGTCTGGCCCCTGTCCGGCTGCTGATGCTGCAGAACACCACACACGGTGGACCTGTCGGAGCACCATGAGCTACTGCGCTGTCCCCATGGCACGCAAAAATACACAAACACACACACACACACTGCAAACACTCTTTACATAGCAGTAGGCTAGCACACTGTCCCATCTGCTCTGATCTCCAGTGCATGAAAAAACAAATTCTCTATCTATCTATCTATCTATCTATCTATCTATCTATCTATCTATCTATCTATCTATCTATCTATCTATCTATCTATCTATCTATCTGTGTGTTCTTTTGTAATAGCTTACAGAGCATCTTTCATGGTTTTTTTCCCTCTTGTCAAGGCAGAAAGCAAAGCTGTCGAGCTGTGGTTCACCTGTCCTTTGTGCACAACCTGACACCTCGCATTCCTGTCTGCAGTAAAAACTGCACTTAATATACAGTAGCATGGCGGGAATACAGTGCGAGCGCGTCAGCTGGGGGTTGAGGGATACTGCATGTAATATATTCATGTTTCCTTAAATCAGGCTCAAGGTTAAAACAACACCTCTTTTTCTTGGCGTCACATCTCTTTGGCAGAACGCAGAGTTTCGATGTGCCAAACATGACACCTCCACTCACTAATACAAGAGAAATAAAGGATGAATGATAAATAAGTCTGCGTTTTCACAACCTTCCTCTGTGCACCTCACCCTCCTGTTCTTCTCCTCTCCTACACAGAAATGCAAATAGGTCATTGAGCTTCATCCCCCTTTTGCCCTAACGTGCGATGACAGTCTTTAAATTCCTGTTTGAAGCCACTTCCCTGAGAAATATAAATATAGGAAACTCTCCGGTTTAGCATGAAAAGGTATTAATGTTTCCCTACATAAGGCTAGGGATCAAAATATGTGCTTAAGGGAAGCCATGACCGCTTTCAGGAAGCCATGACCGGGGTTGAGCGGAATGCTAAATGCCATACATCCTCAAGGTTATCTCTGAAGACAGAGCCCTTTTGGAATCTGCCTCTGCTTTATTTTCTTGAATGCATGCATCAAGTCAGCTGAACGGAAAAGATGAAGGTGACTCCTGGAACAAGTCAAACGCTCCCTCTCTCTCCATGCACGCAGCCCGGCGGTTGCGGGGCGTGCACCTCGCTGCGTCTGCGATGAATGGTTGCGATTTGGTGGGTCCAAACCAGCCATGGCGCTCTCTCTGTGCAGTGTGTGGTTCTGTCTGTGGACTGGGATTAGGCAGAGGTACAGTAAGCCAGGGGCTAATACAAAGCACTTAAATGTGAAAAGTGTCATTTCCATCCCCAAGTCCCTGAATATTGAAATTAGGTCATCAGTGCAGCAGAGGCCAATTTTCACCCTCATATATCATGGCTGCCCCTGCACCCAAGGTCTCATTACACCATACATGGTCAATAAGCCATTAACATGCAGCAGACAATATAACGTTCACACAAAGACAGTGTATCTACTGTACAGTAGCAGGAGCGAGTCAGTACGAGCATTCAGAGCACAAACATACATTTTACAGTGTGGAGGGAGAGAGCGAACAACAGCCACTTGAAGTCTTTTGAATTGTTTTGATGCTCGTAGTCGTTTGGAAAGGAAGGCACGAGCTTTTGTATGCAGAGTCCTTTTTTTTCTTCTTCTCCAACATCAGTTTGCCAGTGTGATATTCATTTGTTGGAAGCTGTGCTGCATAAACAAACAACGCCCAAGGCTACCACTGGCTGGTTAAACAACCACAGGCTGTTTTCTCTTTTCTCCACCATAGCACATTGAAAATTCCTTGTTGGACCACAACATGCTCTGCTACGTTTATTTAACAAATAGCCTACACGTCCTGACAATTTCACCTTACACTGTTTACACCTCAGAAGAGAGCCGTGCATGTTTTATGCTCCGGCTTTAATTATTTTAACTCGAAAAAACGCTGTCGATTATCATCAGAGTATGATGTGGAATTGTTTTGGTAATGATTGAACGGTTCACACTACGCTTCCCCTCTAAGTTGTAATGATATAAGCGTTCCTTTGTTTGTCGGCATCCTACATTTCTTCTCGCCATTACCCTGCAATAAACCGAAGGCATCAACATCCCTCTAACAAACCAAAGGCAGATTGAGGCCCCTGCCACTGCTGTAACAAATGGGGCAAATCATTGTCACAACCCATGTTTCTTTCTCCTTTAACGTGGTTACACGGCTGTGCCGGGACATTTATGGACTGCCTGATCCAGTGCTGGCAGATTAAAACAAAATCAAGCCAAACCGGTTTAAACCTCTTCTGTGACGAGTCTCCCAGCATACTGTACACTGAAAAAACAAACATTTTATTAACAATAAAACATTGCTTTATTTTATTTTCCCTGATTCAATCTATTTTCCTCAACATTTTTTTCCAGAGTACCTTCTTCCTGCTTGTGAAAATGGGGTTTGTATTGATGAGCTGAGCCCAATATTGATTTCCCATCATTCCTGGTGTGGACATTTTCTGGTCTATTATACTACAGTCGCAGCATATTCCCCTAGCAGCCGTAAAGTGGATATATGGACAACCTGACCTTGGCAATATGGAGATAATGAAATATCCTTAATGACCCTTCCTGAAAGATTTTACAGGCTGGACTATAGACTGCCAACCCATGTACAATAATAGTTAGTGGAGGAGGGTTTTAGAGGCCCAGCTAAATCTAGAGCTCACTACATGCTTTGGGAGGACTGTTAACTTGTCTATTTTACTCGGTTAATGTAACCATTAAGGGCACACAGTTATGTGATAGTTGCTAATATCAAAGACTGGTTTATATTTAAGGGCAGTGTCGGCCGTTGCTCTCTGACTCACACCAGTGGCACAGAGGAGACGGGCACACGCTGCTTCCTGCGTAAACACACAGGTAGCAAATATGTTTACAGTGGAGGGTGTTTGTCCTTAACACATATCCTTTGAATAATAATACTTTAGATACAAATTCAGAGTGAGAGGCAGTATCACACTGAATAAATGGTTTCTAAGTTATTAAATGCAGGCGAAAGCATATTTAAGGACATTTCACCTGTTTATTAACGTAGTGTAAGATGATGGCACAGAACAGCAGAGCTGCCATCAAACATGAAAATTACAGAAGAAATTCATCTAAAAGCATTACGTAAACAGTTTAAAAGACATGTAAGGACATATTTAAGGGTTGTTAAGTCTTTGTTAATGACTCTGTGAAGCATTTATAACTGGTAAAACAACAGCTAATGCAGACTGATAACAGAACAGCTCATAACATGCTGTTTGTGTAAATTAAGTCTTTTTATGGCAGCTATGCTTTTATATTTCACATACAGTGCATTTGTGGCACACACTCATTTTTAAATTCTACATGGTTTCATCTAACTTTAAGTCTCCTTTCCATGTGCGTAAATGTTAACATGTTTATGCCACAGTAATAATTTTAACTGGTGAATGTACTAACATGATAAATATGCCTCCATCGTACTGCAGAGAGCTCTGAACAAGACGCAGCTTCCTGCCCAGTAAAAACAAACAACATGTTTGTACAAACTTCAGTGTACAGTTGCACACTTCTGACAGGTGATTTACAGCTAATGCATACTTCAGATTAGGTCAGATAGTTAACAGCTATGCCACCACGACAGTACTAAGAGTTTATTAGTGCATGAATCAGCATTACGGAGTCATCTGGAGCAGCAGATATCATTACAGCTTTCTTCTTTTTATGGTGCACATGTGAAAATCCCTTTAGGTTAGAGCTTGTTTCTAATTGATAATAATTATAAGATATAGACATATTCACGTATTGACTTACAACAATTGAGCACTGTCAAAAATCATTTTTAACAGCTTACATATGTGGTTAAAACTACTGAAGACATATGACTATATGTGATATCAACTATGTTATTGACTGTTTATGCATCACTTATAATCATAATTATAAGACATTAATAAATACTTAAAAACATCTTTCCATCTGCTTATAACTGCATTATAATGCGTTATAAAATCCTGTATGAATTGTCTCTTTAGTGCTTGAGTAGGAGGGTGGCTTTTGCCATAATTTGCAATAATTTCCAAGAATTGACTAAAACTGCAACCACAGACGAGCGAAGACGGGAACGTGTGAACTCTCGTGGTACTGTAGGTATTTAGGTGTCAGAGTTGGTTAGGCGTCAGCAGGTGAAAAAGGGAGATCATTATTCACATGTCATGCTGACAGTTGTTTCAGAGATCCGCGCCGATAGCAGCCGATAATCATCCCCAGAGCGAAGCAACAATGAACTTGCCCTACCACTCCACTGTCTTCAGAACACTTCAAACATGCTCCACTTCAAACACAAAAGCAGCCATCCTTTGATGTCATTGTCAAAAAATGAGTTTTGTTCCATCACAGTTAAACTCCACCCCCTCCGCTGAAACCTAGACGGAGACGTGCGAGAAACAGATTTCGAACATGAAAAGAGCAGCTGTGTTGTCTGATACAGCCCTTTATCCTCGGGCTGCCATACTTCTCCCCTCGCCTCACCAGAATAGAAAATACAGTCAGAGCTGTGCGTAACCTTCCTATACGTGGAGCCGCTCATGCTAATGTGAATTATGTTTACAGAATATACAGCGCAGGATACATATTTAATAATAATTTACTCCTGCGTTATGCCAACACTGCTAGGCTCTGTGCTAAGGCAGCGAGTGCAGCTGAATATCCAGTATTACATCTCCAGCCAGCAGCTCTTTGTACAGCTCCTTTACTAAACGGGACCTGGTTGCAGAGGCAGCTGGCTGAGCATGTCTGCTCCTGATGAAATCTCACTACAGACACGGCTGCTTCATAATGACTATAATCACAGCAGATAAGCAACTAGTGCATGGGAAGGAGGGTGGAGATCAGGGGGTGAAAGAAATAGAAGGAGAGAAAAAGTAATTGAATCTTTTGGAGGCACATTCAGATGAAAGCCATTGGCTGTGTGGGAGATGCCTTTCAGGGAATGACATTTAGATTACAGAGGTGCCCTGTTCACCATCACGGTCAATACCTCCTTCTTCACAATAGCACTCCGAAGTCTCTGCAGCGCTGCTCTCAGAATAAAGAAGGTATTTCAGCAGTGATGTGGATTTTGGGGATACAGAGTTTACTGTGCGGATATTCTGAGGATTTAGGAGGCGCTGCGTTAAAATACAAGAGGCGCCATCATCGTTTGTACAGTAGGTCTGTTTGGATTGCAGAGCGTGGTCATCATCATTATCACTACTATGATGATGCACAAGCAGCAGCAGCAGCAGCAGCAGCAGCAGCAGCAGCGCTGTTGTTGCATTCAGATTTAAGGATATTCACTTCCTGCTGTGTACGGTCATTTGAAATATTCATTGAACCGCCTTATCAAAATGTAACCCACGGCAACTTTCTCCCCAGCACCTCCACCCGCTTTTATCCTTTCTGTCTCCTGTATTGACACAGACCAGCATATTCCAAATATTAGAGGGATCACATATTGCCCCTGTGACACACTTCAAATGCATCTCAGATTAATGATATATCACGGCGAGGGATCTACAAAAACCATTAGTAAGCCTGACACTTTGACATCAGATTTTAAAAAATTTCCAAGTAATCTTGATGATTTATGAAAGTGTGTCCAGGTTCATCGGGAGTGATTCCAGATTTATCACATCCTGGTTAGAATTATTAATGATTTTCAATTTGTAAATCTGATGCTGCCATGTTCGCAGGAGCTCCGCCGAATCACCAACGGCTGATATCAGAGTCCGAGCTCTGCTCCTGAAGCATGATTACTTTATCAAAATATTGCTACCTGTGACTTACATTTCACTTATTTTCCACTCTTGCAGAGCCTTTCCCGCCGCCTTCATTTCTCTCTCCTCACGTTCGAGTGCCACACACATTTTTCAAAAACGGCTTCTCGACACCGGAGAGGCCTCAGCTTATGTCATTGCTTGGCTAATCTTCTGAAGTTAGACGTTGCGCTATTAGTCCCGAGTCCCTGACACATGCACTTTTAAGGACCCACTGTGTCAACATGTCAGATGGATGCAGCGTGCAGACAGCTGTACGTTGCAATCTTTCTCAGTGTTGATGAGAAGCACAGCGAAGATCATCATCACTTTCCAAAGATAGCCAGCTACGTGTTGATGTTGAGGTTTGCTTTGATGTCACGTCGTCGCATCAGTGCAGCTACTTTGCTTCCGCCCCGCTCGAGCACTGGAGCTCCCTCTCTGTGTGGCATATGCCCGCTCAGACATGAATAAGAATGGCACTTTGCAAGTAAGCACTATGACCACATAACAAGATGTATGAGTGTGACACCTTCTGCTGAAGTGTGCTTTTCCATTAAAGCCAGTCAGAACAAACCAGTTAAAATATGAAGACCTCACCGCCTGGCTTGTTTGGTGGGAACTCACAATGTAATTACTTTAAATGCTGCGCTCCATAAATAATTAGCGGATGGCGATTTTGCCAGCCCGTCCTGGAGATGCTGGTCCAGGTCTGTGGCGCGTCTCACTCACAGGGGATCAGTGCATGTGTGAAACTGTTGATAACCCTCTTCAGTCTCTGTCCTGCTCTCAGATAAATGCAGCCCTTCACCACATCAGTGATTCATTGCTGATAGTGCCAACATGAATGTGTTTGTAATCGTGTCTCTTTACTTATTCACAAGACTCAGCTGCACTGTTTCCTCTGCAGAATACACAGACACTGAGGTAACATCAACACTTAGAAACCGTGTTAAATGAAGTAATAGCTTAAGATGTGTCTGCGGAAATACTCATTCACGCTCGTGCTAAATGCTAGATGAGAACAGAACAGAAGACTGCAGCCAGCTTAGCTTAGCTTAGCCAGAAAGAGTGGAAACAAGGGGAACCTGCTAGCCTGGCTCTTCTAAAGGCACCAAACATGGCCCAGAATCTGCTTATCACTGTGAGGTTTGCAGGGTAAACCCCAGAGAATCACTGCTCCCAGAACAAGAGATCAGATTCCCCTTAAAAATCACAATATTTACATTTTCATATGCATTACAAAAACAAAATTAATATATGATATGTCAGAGAATGTTTGGTAAAGGCTAACATTTACTAAACGCCCTGTTCTCAAAGTGTTCAATTACAAAAACGGCCCTCATGACTCCATCATGACCCTCCTCTGCACCCCAACACACAGCCATCATGCTTTAAAATGTTGATTAAACTGAGTGTGAGTGCTAACTGGGAAACAGACTACTTGGCATTCATTCCTCTGCTACAGTGGTACCACAGGAAGCCCAGCCAGAGCGCGGCGTGGTGCGTGTTGAAGCCGAACCAAATGCACTGCAGACCAAAAGTACACAATATTCTCTGTGTTAGTCCCAACGCCGCCTGCTGCGCTGCTGCTCGTGCTTTCAAATGACAGAAAACAATGAAGAAAATCGGCCATTTAGGCGCCGCTACCTTCCAGGCTCTCATTTCACATGGCTGCATTTCTAATTGGTGGAATGAAGCGCGCGTGCATGCAGGTGAATGCCGTAAAAATAAGCAAATGATGAACTGTTTCCAAATAACATAAAACAATAATTCAACAAGTGAAGGCAGATGCACGCAACATTGAATTTGTCGTACTGCTCTGGAAACAATTTCCTCTCTAATGTAATAAATGCTTCATGAGATTTTGCACATTGCAATAGAGTCAGAGTGCCAAAATGTGTAATGCTCTGTAAAAAATGAATTTCATGTTTTTTTTCTATTGCCTCTCTATTAAATTACCTGAATCTAAGACAAAACAGCAGCCATAAGATGTGAAGAAACTGAATCATCTCAAACGAGAGGTTGAGCAGTCTCTTTATAGAGAACATGGCAATTATCCGCTGCAGGTTTTAGATTTGGTTAGGTGCCTGATAAGTAAAGTTCAGACTATTTATAATGTGTTGCTGAAAGAGGAAGCAGAAGAAACAGCCTCTGAGCTCAGAATAAACTGCAGAGTTCTGGAACAACAACGGATATAAAATGCAGATGTAATTCATATCCGGATTTAGATGAGAGATTGGTACCACTGCTCATGTGTCTATAAGGTGACAGCCAGCAGCTAGCAGTTAGCTTAGCTTAGCACAAAGATCAGTTATCAGGAAGCAGCTAGCCTGCCTCTGTCTGAAGCTAACAACGAGCCCGTCAGTGGCGCACTAATTAACATATTTACATCTTTTTGTTTAATTAATACTAAAACCAACGAGGAAAAACAACAAGTTGTGGTTTTACAGTTTCATTTGATCGCTGGGAGGCGGATTTTTTACCTGCATACAGAGCCAGGCTAGCTGTCTTTATGCTAAGCTAAGCTGACCGACGTAGCTCATGGTAGCCACATATGTTGTATTATAAACTCATAAGCTGCTATTGAAGCTGTTTTTCATTAGTATATAATATTTTAACAATATGGAAATGAAGTACTGCATTTTTTATGGTGTCTTGAGGTCAGAAATTGAATAAAATACACAGAATTTCTCTATTTTTATTAATATTTTTACACATTTATACATTGTTTAGTCAGTATTTTGCACATTCCTCTTCATTTCCAACAGCTCTGCATTTTAGCATATGTGAATTTTCTGTTTCTATTCTATGTTTTTGACTCTTGGCTTTCATTTGCCTGACTCTGTTTATTTTGACTCTGGGGAAAACTCCCTGTACGCTGATACTTGGCAGTAAACCCTTTCTGGTTCTGAAAAGTTAAAGTTTTACCCATCAGTGCAAATGGCTTTTCTGTTTAATTGGTTACATGTATTCTTGTTTCTTTTCCAGTTGTTTACCAATTGGTGAGTCAGTGTGATACAATGTTTATTGCTTTTTGGTGAAGAGCCCAGGGGAATACGTGTATCGCTGTGGAGGTAATTACCAGAGATGGTGGGGTGGCAGCAAAAGAATTTCAAGTGAAATGACGGCTGACTCCCCCGCTATCAGACATTTTAATTTTTCATCTCTGCTGCTATTTTAGTTTCATCTCAATGTGTTTGCTGTTACAGTTCTTTGGTCAGAATGCAGACGTCATGCACGCTGAACTGGGGACATGACGCTGTTAACCCTCAAGAGCTGCTCACAAGAAAGGCCACAATATGTTTCACAGTGTTAAAGATGGCCGAGACAATGAGCTTTATAGCTGCTCGTTATCACCCCGGCGAAAGGAGGAGAGAGTCCGACTCATTAGCCACACCTAAATCTGTGTCTTCCTGTGGCTGAAACCTTTACTTCTGTCAGCCCTGATAGTAACATTTAGCATTTTCACCCCCGATTCAGTTTTACTCGGTAAGCATCGGAGTTGCATTTCATTTAGGGATGTGCTGTAAAAGCCAGATGCTCGGAGAAGGAACAGAGACAGGTTGATTCCTCCGGGGGGCGAGAAATGGAGATCGGAAACATGCTCTCACCACGAGTAAAATCCTGATTTGGAAAAGGGTTTTAAGGCAAACTGTATCATCTTACAGTTTGGACTGTGTAGATTTCTGTCTATAGTGGTATCATATACAGTCTTCCCCCTATGACTTCACACTTCCTGTGTTTATGAAGGCAGACAGCGCAACAAGCACTTTCAAGGACTATATTTTATATTTTGGCTCAGAGGCAAACAAGAGTTTTTTAGGCATTCTAGGTGGGATCAGAGTGTGAAAACCTCGTCTCTCTCGCTGCCAGTCTGTGCAGTCCTGACAGGCTTTGACAAAGGGAGCTGCGAGCTAACTGACTTGACAACAAGTGCCTGCGACAACCATACAAATTAAGGATGACTTATGATGAAGTATTGTGGTCTGAGAGGCAAGGCAGAAAGTACCAGGACTTAATTTGTGTCAGACTAGCAATGATGGTAATGAATTCCTGCGGTTGGGTTGGACTCTGTGCCAAGCTCTTGAAATTCATGCAGTGAAGACCCTGCATGTAGATTCCAAACACACAGCACAAGCATTTATTGTATTAGATGTACTCCTCTTGTTCTTTTATGTGGATCATTTCATCGATTTCACGTCCTTGTCAGTTTTGTAAATAACGTGCTATTTTTGGTCATAGCCGTGAACACGATTTTCAAGTTCATTTTATGCTATAAGGTTCCCAGGCAATGGAGGCTGATCATTTTATCCATACAGTAAATGACCTTTTATTGAGAATGTCAATAGGAGGATCTGGTTACCTATGCTGAGGGAGAGGGAGGCACTTAATTGCTCCCAGTGAGCGCAGTCTGAGGACTTGATTAGACCTTGAACCACTTCTCATGTTTTTCATTTGTGTGGTGACGACCTTCCTCCTGACTGAAATCAGCCCGAGCTCATTCCATGTCCACCGCTCTCTGGAGATTCATGCCCCAGTGACTCCAACTGACTGCTGACTTCATTCTGGTAACTCTGAGAAAAAAAAAGAAAAAACTGTTAACTCTTTAAAAAGCATAGACTTCATTATATCCATTCTGAGGAAATTCGCTTTATGACCAGCGGTTGGTTCTGCAGAGCAGACACAATCTAAGTGCCACTCAAGGGCTCAAATTACCTAAAATCCAAACCTAATTTGGTACAACTCTCTTTTTTATTTTTTAACAAAATGTGTGTTTCAGTTTAGAATAAAAGTCTTTGCAGTTAATCAACCAGATGAGTGTGGCGTTTGAAAACACTGAACTTTGCATCTTTGCTTTTTTAGCTGAAAATATTGAGTTGAATTTGCTTATCTTGGTAAAACAGAGCGCGGACATGTTGGCGGCGGGCGGAGCTGTCGTCTTTTAAAGCTGGTTATTAGATCAAGGAACTACAGCCACAAAAAAGAGAGGAGGGAAAAAAAGCGGAAATCACAATTATTGCGCTCAACTGACTCACCTGCCATTAGCAAGATGAATTAGTTGGGTCCATGCTAGTGACAACAGCTACAGGGGGAAAATGATCCTGGTGCCTCATAGACCTGGGCTCCCAGACACCACCAGGAAGCAGACAGGGGCCACACAGGCCCCAGAGACCCAGAGAGAGAGAGGAATAAACAAGATAAACACATTTACTAAGGCTGCGATTGTGTGGAAGAGTGATAGGAGGTTTACTTCTTGTGCAATAAAATAAATTATGCAGCACAGTGGTGCAGATTGTAGGACAGATCAACATAGTGGCCACTCTGCTTCCACTGCCTTCTCAGGCCGCTCTGAACGCTTAATGCAGAGGCATGTGAGGAGTCTCAGGGGATGCTGATGAATGTGAAAGCACACTGTGTTGTTTGAATGCTGCTACCTGATTGTTCTTTGGTTTAATCGTGATAAGGCGGCGTCAGTTAATCAAAGATCTGCGGGTTTGTTATGTGCCGTTTCATCTAAGTGCACTGACCAGCGCGCAGGGAAATGCTAAAGAACACAAAGAAAACGTGTGACTCGGTGTGCACAGTGCATGTAGATATTATGTTTATGATTCGATCGTATGGAAGAAAATATGTATTGTTGCAACCATTCAGCATCAGTGGTTCATTTCTACATGGTCGAATCCCATTTAGGCATATTTTGTCCCAAACATGTAGTCTTTAAAACCAAATATCACCCACAGTGCAATTCAAACACAAACCCCATGTAGCCTACACTTCCCATGATGCTCCCCTTTAATGAGCTTACCTGCCCGCCACACCGACATCCAGATGTGAAGATGAGTGGAAATATGCAGAGACACAATTAGAGAGCAGCAGAATAAGGGCAAATTTAATTATCCTGTAATTACCACTTGTGTCCACTGTGGCTGATGCTTTTAAGAATAGAAATGCCTCACACGTCTGATCATATGTTGTGTACTGAGGAGAACAGCGGCACGGTGAGGGTTAAATGCATAGACACATTTTGTAAACCCAAAGCCAGCGCAGGGTCACAGTCCAGAGTGTTCGACTCGATAAACAACAAAGCTGCGACTTTAAAATCTGCCGGCCTGTAACTTCACTCATAATGTGCGAGACTGTTACGAGGGCCACATGTGCAGGAAGGAGTGTGTTGGAGGAAGCTGCCCAGGGCTTGATTTTTGCACATCACTGGGTTAAAGTGACAAAAAGCCCAAAAGTAATCTGCTGTGATAAAAGCCGAACGTCCACATCAACACCAGCTCCTTCTTCCCCGTGATGTCAAGTGGTCAATATCTGTATGCTCGTCAGGTTTGATGGCCGGGGGTGGTCGAATGACTGATGGCATGTAAAATATGACATCATGCCAGCGGGCAGCTTTTTTGAGCGCTGCGCCAGTGAGGTCGCCGGTCTCCTAATGACTTCCTCGGGGTTGAGAGCCGGCCTCCTTCTCTGCAGCCCTGAGCCCCCGTCCACCGGCTGCGTGCCCGTCAACACTTAGCTGCAGCCTCTCTGACGCTGCTTGTTCTTAATCAATAGCCGAGAATAAAAACCTTTGCATTTATGACGCAGCTGAAGAGAACATTTTCTCTTCAGCCTCCACAGTTCACACACACTGAGTGATATTCGTGCTTTTATTATGTTAACTAATAATATCATGAATCCTGGTGTCTTGTAAGGGATTAAATGTCCCGTTCAAGTCCCTGTGAGAGCGAACAGCTTGATGGTGTTTGCTAGCTAAAACTCTGCTTGCTGGACAAATACGTCCTCGGTATAACCGCCTCACATCTGTATTTGTTCTGCTCTGAATCATAGGTGGCCCAAAGCTGTCTTGATAAATAGCTACTCCAGGCAAGTATGGTGTATGCTCTCTGACACTATAGGTCACATAACCTTGTTGTCGGGACTAAGACTAATGCAATGTGAAGTGTCAAGTTATTATACTGAAACTAGACTGTGGAGCGGAACCTGAGCCACTGTGGTGATCGCAAGTAGGTGAAACAAGGCAAGGTGAATGTAAAAAGGTCATAAAAGGAGGAGATACTGAGCAAATGAGAGGGTATGGGAGGGAAATATTCGACACTAAGTGGGTCTTGTTGGTAGTAAAAAGGGGCACCGAGGTTCCTGCTAGTCGACGTAAATTATAATTGGCTGCTCTGAGCTGGAGCGATGCAACACAACACAATGCTGACTTGCTAGTCGCACATGATGCCAGGAAGGGAATGTGTTTGTTTATTTCAGGAGAACTAAATAATGCAGTAATAATCCTCCTCACCATGTCTCCCGAGCAAATGCCTCAGCACCTGTCAAGAATTTGCAGTATGTTGTCTATTGAGAGAGTTGCAAGAAGAAAACATGTTATTATTACAAAGCCAAGTAAACTAAAGTAATTGTCTGCAGATGGCAAAAACAAGCCACAGCTGTTAATACAGTGTGAAACATAAGATATGAAATATAAATGTAGCAGCGAGGGACTGAGAACAAACTGCATCAGACCAGAAGCTAATGACTTCCCATTACACAATGTAGCCTATAGCCACACTGCACTGCTGCATGTAGGAGGGAGAGTGTGCTGCAAAAATTAATTATTTCACATAATTACCAGAATCAAAGCAGCTGAGTGGTGGATTTCAGGTTTGGACATATTTTCAGTAAGATTCTGTTTCATGGTTTTTTCACTGATGTGAGCTCAGACTCATCCTGATGAAATGAGTCACGACAGTTAAACATTTTGTGAAAAACGTGTTTTTTGCGTGAGGAGATCGACGCTGCTGCAAAATCTGTGCCGTGAATATGAAACCACAGCCAGCAGCAGGTTAGCTTAGCTTAGCATTAACACTGGAAACAGGTGAAACAGGTGGAAATGATGCCATGATGCTAACTTTGTATGCAAAATCAGACAGTGTGAGCATGCTGCCGTCACTATGAAACACACCTGATGTCTGCTGAGTGGGCGCAGTCGGAGGCGTTGGAAGTGGACGTCCTGTTGACGGATGTCAAAACAACACAACGTCAGATTCAAATGAGTATACTACAAACTTAAAGAATATTTTATAATATTGAATATTGTCAACGTCTTTGAATGAAATGTCTTGTGTTGCTAAGAGACAGGTCTCAAAAATGAGTCCTATAAATATGATCATGATCATGATCTGAATTCATGAGAAAACCCAGAAACCATCTGTAAAAACGCGTTCGCTGTGTATTTAGATTTTTCAGTTTCTTCCCATACGCTAACATGAAGGAGGCGTTTTATGACCTGCATCCAGCCACCAGGGGGCGATCAGCGTGTTTTAGCTTCACCTGTGCGGAGGTGTCACGACATCCGTCTTTACATCCCGTCAAGGGTCTGAACACACAGTGAGTTCTGAAGTGAAACAGGGCGGACGTGCAGCTTCTAAACACTCATTTCTCACCGTCTGCCTCTTTACACTAAACTGAAGTGACAGTCGTCATGATCTGATGATGCCTCCACGGCTGACACGCTGCAGCACAAAGACAAAGAGACGCAGAAGAAGAAGAAGAAGAAGAAGAAGAAGAACGCACTGTGAGCAGTGATCTGCATCTGTGCTGGACAGAAGCTGAGACGACGCGTCCGCTGCAGCGTCTGTCCTCTGACGACTGCTCCAGCCTCTCGGTAAACTTCCTGCTGGAACGCCTGCTGTGCTGCAGCAGCAAACAGTGATGAGGGTGGACAACGAGGTTCATCCAGGTCACCCAACTCAAATCTAACTGCAGAGCTCCTTCAGAGAAGCCGCTCTGAATACTTGCAGTAGCTTTTGATAATCTTTCCCAGCATGGTGTCATCCGTCTTTGCATCACGCCACCTCCAGCTCGAGAAAAGGCGGCAAAGGATATTTAATGAGCCATTTTATGTTTTGGAAAAAAAAAAACATCAGAGGCCGTGTTGTCACTTAAGGTAGACCTGTCACTTTCTACCTTTTCTAAAGCTTGTAAATGAATTTAGTCTGTTGTCTGGTGCACTGATTCAATGACCCACTTGCCTAATCTTGGATAACAAATTGGTTCAGCTGCTTTATCTTTTTTCCAGAAGTTGACAACAGGATCGTTTGTTTTGGGGTGTCAGGATATATATCCAAGGAAAGACAGGGAGACAGAGATGAGACACTCTGGGAGAGACGGAGAAGACATGAGACAAACTCCTGGATGGTATTTGAACACTGAATTTACATATTATACTTCAGATCTTTAAGAATAACATTTTAGCACAACATGCCACGAGTCAAAGTATTACTTCAAAAGTATTGGAATATTTGTCCTGACATATCCTGCAGAAGTCCTGCAGGAGGACAAAACGTCCCCAGGAATGAAGACAGCAGCAGCCACGTTCACAGATTTTCTTCCAGTAAAAGCTCCCTCACCGCTCAGATATCTGTGTGTCCCATTCTTTTGTCGTCTCAGGACCATTTTTCATGCCCAGGCACAAGTTTAGGGCGCACCCTCATTTTACGGCGCTCTGCCAATTGAATCAAATTTTTCCATCAGCCTTAACAGTTATACAATTGCCCGTGGCCATGCCCTGCCAACTCATACTCTTACATACTATTCACCAATATCAGAAAATTCACAACAGAAATGCTGCCCTTGACTTTTCTTTAGAGAACACTGCAGAAGACACACAGAGAGCCTGTGAGTGTGTGCTGATTCAGTTCAACTGATGCACACAGTTAGTCCTGGTTAATGACTTAAACATGGAAGTTTGTTCTGAAACAAACAAATACTAGCAGGATTTTAATGCAGAGATGGTGGATGATTATTGTGATCCATTTCCGTTTATTGATGCTGATGGAAATCACTGACACACATGGAGTCCAGCTGTGGAAGGCGCTCACGTTCAGCTGCTTCAGGTCTAACATGCAGTGCTGTTGTGTCAGCGGACGACGTCCCTGCCTCTAAAACAAACCTTCCATCGGTTGTTTATTTGCAGAAATGTGGCACGTTTTCTTAAAAAGCAGTCAAGACGAACCACGAACGAGGCCATGAAGGACAAATTTTAATGAAAAGCAGATGCTGCTCCTCTATAGATCAACTGAATTTAAGAGCTGTCACCATAATCAGTTTTAGATTACGGCACTTGAACCTTTGGTGGCTTTACATGAAACAGCGCTCTGTAGGTCACATCTATCATCTGCCTCGGTGACTTGCACCTGCTTTCTAAGTTGTGGCCGCTCAGTAATGAAGCCAAATAAAAAAAAAGTCCAAACCTGAAACAAGTGCAGCTGATTGATTAAGTGAAATGATAGAATTTTTATTGTGAGATGTAAGTGTGAGGGAGAGCGACAGAGGAAGCAGAGACAGAAACAGGTTCTGTTTCTCTGCCCTTTTCTTTTTTTTGACTGGGTGTCAGTATATTTGAGCAGCACAAAGGCAGCCCTTGCTTGCTGACACGCGTCTGCTAAGAGGTAAGGCAAACATCTGTCTCCTGTCACAAGCCTTCACACGCCTGCTTTTGCCCAACAAACTCTGATAAGCCCCCATCGGTTCAGAGATGAGGCCTCTGTGATCGTAAAGCGATCTTCACGCGCCAAAATGGGTGAATGGGCTGAAATGAAATTGAAAATGAACTTGTAAAGATGTAAGGAGAGCTAGGATCAAATGTTAATTAACTCCACTGTTTTAAGCTCAAAGGCCACTCAGGACTCATCTCTTAATAGAAGTCAGTGCTGCTGAAGAGATCAGTGCAGGAAGTCTCTGGTCCATTATGGTCCCGCTCCGTAAATCAAACTCCTGTACGCTGCTCTCAGGCTCCAGTCTCCGGCTTTATGAGCATCTCCTGAAGCCAGCTCTAACAAAGCAAAATCATTATCCAGGGCTGATATTCCAGGAGACGTGAAACAGAAAGTTAACCAGATGTGTTAACGCTGAAATGAAGGGAAATGACAGATTTTTCAGTCTGAAATCGTCCTGCGTGTTTGCGTCTCTGTAAAACCTTTTTAATTCAAATAAAATCTATGATTTTGGACCAGCAGCACATTTTTACTGTAGCATGTTCACCATTAACTCCTATTAACTGCTCTATAGGCTGAATAAGGTTAAAAAAATGAAGTTAAGAGTTTATTTAAGTCACTTCTACTGTCATGCCACTGGCAGTGACAAATAAAGCACTCTTATGTTTATATAAGGAGTGTACAACCACTTAATAAAAGGTCTAGTTGTAAACACATACATGTTTATTAATGTATGTGTCAAAGGTAGAAGTCCTCCTCCTCCGGGCACCCGTACAGGAAGTGGAGGATAAAACACAGCTGTGATGATATGCAGTGTGTCTCAGGAGGAGACATAATTAAAATAAATATATATATAAAACTCCATCAGTGTGTTATTAAGCATTCATTAAAGGTATGAATCGTGTTTATAAATGCTGAACAGGGAGAATTAAAAACCAAACACTTCACTACTGAAATGAAACCTGCAGTCACAGCTGACTGTTACTGCATGAGCTCAACGTCTGTCTCCTCAGACCTTCAGGTGAGATTCGTGTCTGTGTTTTAAAGTCACGAGCTTTACGTGTTTTGCTCGTGGACTTCGTGTTAGCCGGTTTGGGGAAGTAAATCAAATTTATCAGCTGCTGTAAATGAACTGATATCAGATCTCACAATAACCTGCTTTCTGGAGCACGACTCAGGTTACTTTCTGATGAATGAAGATCTATGAGGGCTTGCTCATATCCTGACCTTTGATCAGGGACCAAAGCTGCAACATGTTGCATGTTTGGACTCAAACTAACATATTTTATGCTCAGGTCACGTCTGTACGGCTTTCAGAGAGCAGGAATCATTCAAATCAGATGTAAAGTGAAGAACAAACTCGCTGCAGCGCTCTGCGTTAAGGCTCGGTGTGTGTGTGAAAAATAGACATGTGCTCATGGATTTCAGTTTGAAGCTCCGACCAATTCAATTTAGGAGTGGTGTGATGAAATTACAGCGTTTTACATTTTAATATAAACAATCTCTCTGTTGAAATCCAGTGTAACATGGGTCTGTGAACAATGCTCTATGAGCTATAAATCAAACCGTGAAAAAATTACATTTTATACTTAATCTAATATGAACTCTACCTTAATAATATAAATGATATCTTTCTCTAATTTAATTGGCACTGGCTATGTGCATATTGCTAATATAACTCTGGATTTCCATATTTAATGATGCATGCTTTTCATGGTGAATTTTACTTAGAAAATGTCGTCTTTAATGAACCTTGGAAAAATCTCTAATAGGCATAATCTCAGAAAATGTAACTTCTTTATGTAAAAGGTTCTGAGGCCAGTTTTGCTGAGTGCAGTACTTAAAATCCAATCGCTGAAGTCCCGAGGAAGAAAACGTATGTATTTGTAAAGGATGAATGAGCAAATAGATGTAGACTTTCATAACTCCTGCACGTGCACACTCCATTTCTTCAGAAAAAAAAGGTCTTAAGCAGCTTTGTCTGAGAAGAAACTCACACTAACTGCTCCAAAATCTCCCTCAAGCATTTGGAAATCTGTGTCATGGGTGTGTGATATCAGGATAAAGATGTGATTTCCAGAGAAAGGTGTTCAATAAGTTCTGCACTGGTTGAGTGGACAAATATGCTCTCCCGGGAAACCGTCTGTGCTTTGCGCTTGAATTAAACTGGAGATACGCTGTTACATCTCTTTTGTCTTCCTCCTGTCTGCGTGGAAATCAAAGCAAACGCCAAACGAGCGCGCGCACACAGGAAAGTCGCACATTAGCCGCACCTCAGGAGCGGAGACACTGTCAAAAACACAGGAGGGTCCACGACTGGGAGACGCAAACGCTGGACACAGGCACAGGAGGAAGACGAGGGTGAAGGAGTCTGCTGAGAAAATGAGGATAAATGGATGTCAATCTCCATGTGGAATTGGTAACCAATGATCCATTAAGGCAGCCTTTCCACCGCAGACACACAAAACAGCCTGAATTAGAAGTGGCTGACATTTCAGTTAATTGCACTAACCATGTCAGCCCCACAGAAGCTGCAAACCAGGTTAAGTCTTCTTCTACCCACCACGTGGAGCAGGAGCGAGGGTCCTCCGCAGAGCTGCCGTGCACAATGACTGCGTGCAAGTGACGAGTGGCCATTCATATCATGAGCGAGGGCTAAATTCTGTGAATGAGTGCTGCTTAAAAACCCGAAAATACACGAAGGTGAGAGGAAATGAAGTCACAGGAGCAGCAGAGGCACAGGCTGACGTGAAAAGGCGGAGTGTGACGGAGGAAGGCGGAGGACCCCCCCCTCGAAAGAAAGCACGACTTGCTGTCATGAAAGCAAAAGGTTTATTCATGTTTGAAATCACACAACTACCACAAGGAAGACTTTTCAGTCCAGGGTGTAGTCTGGTTAGAAAGAAACACTAAACATCTTTAATACATTAGAATCACTGCCACAAATCATTTGTCATGACTTTTCAGTTTCAGAATCACATACAATAGAAAAAAGAGAAAACAAGTTTGAACCCTGTTGAACAGAGCTGAAAATGTACAGTTCTGAATACTGAAACCTCTATGCATTACACTTTTTATAGTCATTTTTTTCCTTTTCTTTTTTTGCATGATTTAGTAACAAGATGAGCAACATTCAAAATGTTTTTTTTCCTTTTTTTTTCTTTCCAGTATTTACAACAGTTTTACTGTTTGGTGTTAATTTATCAACAATGTTCATCGCACCCCGTCGTAAAAGCCACAGACCAACAACCCCCCCCCCCCCCCCCCCCCCCCCCCCCCCCTCCTACACCACTTTG
>JBBMOE010000008.1:14908335-14949944 GCA_037975065.1 Chaetodon trifasciatus
GCCACCCCCCCACCCTCCCCGTCCGCTCGTCGTGGTATTAATATTGTTATCATTTTCATTTTTTATTTTTGTCATTTTCAGTTGCGGTACAGCAACAGCATTTTATTAAAAGATTAAAATATACATTAGATTACATAGAGAATGGAGAGTTTACAGTGTTACAAGATGAAGTCGAAATAACTACATAAAAACATTAAATAAGGGCAAAAGAAACGATGGTGGTGATATTGTTTAGAGGTAGTAAGTGAGCACTCTAAGCTACAGAAATGTTGGAAATTATTGGTTTGTATGAATCTCAATGAGGTAATAAAGCTGCGTATTGATTGGTGGGATGTATAATTACTCTTCAGCTATATTATGTACAACTTTTCCTGTGTAACGGGGCCCACTCCTGTGTGCCATGAAGGAATGATCTACTGTGGGAGATTTGTTGATAAGCAGAACCAAAAAAAAAAAAAAAAAAAAAAAATGTTTACATATGTACATACTAAACATCAAATTATAAAATATGGAAGTGGTGTCATGTTATAGTCAAGCAATCAATTACACTTCTTTATGTTCCAGAGTTTGAGGAGTCGTTTCCTTCTGCTAATGTATACGGCTGTAAGGCAAAAATAAATCTTGAAAGTAACTACAAAGCTGCCATTGAGCTGTCAACGGTAGCATTGTTGAGTTGCCGGACAAGATTGTGAGCACATTACAGTCAAAGAAACAGCTGCTTTAATCTATGTGTCGCATGAACTGAAAGAGAACTCAATTATCAAAATGGAAAGCAGTAATTAAATCAGGAATCCAAACAAATGGCCGTTTAAAATGTGGTAAAAGAAGCGAGTGTCATGTGGTATTTTAAGGTCAGATCCTGGAAGTTTTACACGTGAGGGCTGTTTTCTATTCGTACGTGTGTGTGTGTGCTTACCCCTACAACAAACAAATAAGAGCGTGGCGTTGAAGTCGAGTCATGAAGACGGAAAGAAAACACGGAACAATCAGGAAACACTGGCCGAGAATGACGGAGGATGTCGTTTTGCGTGTGGCGTGGTCACGGGAAATTTGAAGGTACGGGAAAACCAATCTGCTGTGAGAAGTTTTTGTATGTCCTCTGCTGCTGGCCAGCCGGTCGAAGGAGTCCATGCCCGGTTTGAGGCGAAGATGCATTAATAGCGGATCAATTCGAGGTATCGGAGTGCACGCTTCCTGGTCCCTCTGTCGGAGATATCACAGAAGACGGAGTCGTTGCATCTTGCCATCCCCCATTAGCCTGGGACACACATGGGAAAGGCTGAGATTACAAACACGTTCTGTGCAACACGAGCGTGGTGCATTCCCAAAATGTAACATAACACTCCGAATATGGAAATGAGACTCGTACTCTCTGCTCGTGTCAGCTGATATTACGCCGTTTGACACACACTGATGCTCTGTGATTAGTCCAGCATTCTCTGCATTACAGTAGCATCAGCAAAGAGACTCTTGGAAACAAATTTGTCTCGTGTCCCGACCAATGGGAGCAGTCCCTGAAATCAGTGTCTAAGCAGATTTCAGCAGCGGCCGACAGCTTGTCGCTACATATTCTCCTGTCAGTCAAGAAGAGGGAGGGCTCGGGCCGGGTGAGGTGGGGAGAGCTGAGTGGAAGTGACAGGGCAGGGCCTCTCCCAGAGAGCCAGTCTTAGCCAGCCTGACTCTGCTTTGCTCCAGGCACGACCTAGCCTTTACTGGATCCTCCGACGTCACCAGCAACGGAGCTAAAGGTTAGTCTATGCTAATGTATCTATAAGGCACTTTCAGGGTTGTTGCTACAACAAAACAGGAGCTGTGCCGCAATTTGACTCGTTCAAGCGGTTTTATTACGGCGCCGCTCCGCTCTGATTCGCCCGCTCGGTGCCGTCGGTTGCTGTTTTCGTGGGGGATCGCGCCGAGCTCTGGTGAGCCAGTAGGCACAGGTCTGCACTCACATGGAAGTGAGAAACCTTGTGAGAAAGTGAAAAACGCTTGATCCTGGTAGGAGGTGACATGTCTAAAGAGCTTATAGCAACAAGGCTTCAGCAAAGCCAAAATGACACCAAAAGCAGTGAACGCCGGCGACAGCCCCCACCGTTTGTTTACACCAAATGTGCTCATTTTTGTCACAGAAAGCAGTTTTTCTCTCATTTCCAGTAAAACTGCTGCGAAGAACATACCTTACTTTTGATGCTTAAGCTTTAAATAATATTAAACATGCGTGCGTTTTACCCAACAGGCATGAGAGCACAAAGAGGAAATGCTGAGGCTCTGATTCACTGCAGACACAGAGAGCTGTCTGATAGCATTCCTCTCTCTCTCCCTCTCTTCATCCTCTCTCATCAACAAAATTAATCTTTACTCTGATAGCTTCAGATTATGCGCTCCTTTACAAAAAGGCGCCATATCAAACCTCATCAAGGAAGATGGAATTCATGTCTGGAAAGGGCTGCAGGCGATCACATGTTCACATTTTATCATGAAGATAAGGCTCTGGAAAATTCTGTGAAGCATTTCAAAACAGCTAAATGCGACGGATGGCGTGCAGCGAAAAGCCTTTTTTTCATCTCGAACAAAGTATTAAAGGACGTTTATTAAAGCAAAGCTGCAGATTTTATTCCCCTGCTGCGTAATGTGTTTTATTAAATACAACTTTTATTCATATCAGGTGACAAAGGGACAACATATGTCTAACACTCAGCGGCACATGCTTTAAAACAGGAGGGCTGTGTCTGTCTTTAGCTGCGTGCCGCACCTTCATTTAACGTAACCAAAACCGCCCTCGCCCCAACAAGCTACACGAGCAACCAATAAAACCTCTACTTACATTCAAGCCATGTGGACTATACATCGTGTTTCCCCCGAGAGCATCATTGTATCCTGCCGTCTGACTGATAACATGGCGCAGGGTATCCACCTGAGGGGACAGACAAGGTGGACAAGCCGGTCACCTCAGTGTCTCAGAGCAGGCCAACACTAACTGCAAACATGCTCAGTGAAGCAACAGATACTGACTAGTGTGAAATCACAAAGGGACTCCTGAGACAGCAAATGTACTAACCAGATTTGTAACACAGCTAAAAGCTTGTCTAATGAAAAAAGGCATACTGACACTACGAGCATGCTCAGATCTACTGTTTTTTCTACAGAGGCTATGGGACAGTAAATAAAAACAAAAGTGACAATAATCTAACGAATACACTATGGCTGCTCTAAATTAGCTTTTCTTTTTACCTCAATCATGAATAAGCATAGATTTTTTGTGCATGGTAGCGGCTGTGTGCCAGTTGTGAAGCTGCGTTAAACTTACAGAATGGAGGACATCAACAACACACAATAACAAGATGAGACAGGAAGATAGCAATATAGAATAGAGAAAACAAAGGGAGGACACAGTACCAAAAACCCAATACCAACCCAAGAGTTCAAGTCAAAGCCAAATGCATTCACAAAATCTTTACTCAAGTTGTTTGGAATAGTAACCAGTAAATTGTGGCATGATAGTAGTGGGGTGGGATTATATTTTGGTTGCCAAAATATTCCATCCAAAGCGAAAGAGTCAGTCAACACGTTAGTCAATCGGAGGTTCCAGGAGGCCTCGCTGTGGTAATTTGAACTGCCCTCGCCTTCGGAGCAGCGTGCTTTCCTTATTTTCTATTTTTGGTTGTGCTTCAGACTGCACTGTGGATGGCTCAGTACACAGGCAAGACAAGGACAGCTCTCTGCACTGGTAGTCAGGAACTGTCCCCGATTGTTGATCCTACCTGTGACTGTACATTGGCTCCGACTTGTGCCCCTTGGTAAGAATCCCCATTCAGACTCTGCATGCTCAAGAACATGTCCCCAGAGTTTGGGAGGTTAAAAGAACCTGAAGAACCTGGAAAGGGAGGATGTAAGTAGCTGAATACATGAGAAGGCTATAAAGGGAAAGCACAGACACACACGCGCACACATACAAATAACGCAGACACACACGCACACACACGTGTCTGCAAACACAGACCCAACTCAGGCAGAAAAATACACTGAAGAAAGACTCCCATAAAGCAAGCAACTACGAGGGTGAAGGAAGGAGAGGAAACAAACAGAAGAGGACGATATGCAGAGGGACTCAAGAGGATCGTTTCACGGATGCGGTGGACACAAATGAAATGAAAATCACATGACACAAGGGGGCCGGTTCTATATGCGGTTGGTCGCTTAAGCTCCCAATTGTTCCACATCACCTACTTCCAATCTAATGTTGGCAAGGAGGTATCACATGGTAAATGACAAGGACAATAAGAAGCTTATGAAAAGACCAGTACCAGTAAACATGTTGGTTAAAAGAGTGTTTTTGCTCTCTGCAGAATCCAGCTGAAACTCTTCATCTTTCATCTGGAATCCTGGGTGCAAGAAAAAGGGACCACTTCATAAGCTTACCACATCCCGACGCAGGTCAAGCTAGTCCAAACTCAGCATTACATCACTCAACAAACCGGACTAAGCATGCCCTTTGAGGCTCCCTGTTTCTATATGACTCCTGTTCAACATCAGCTGCATATAATGCCATTTTGACATAATGCTATTACTGTAGGTTAAAATGCTCCCAGCAATTACGTCTCACTTTATTTAGCAAGAAAAAGCAGCTCCACTCAGTGCGACTACATACCATTACATTACAAATGACAGGAAGTTGACAGAAAGTCAAGGGGAAACAAATCCCATGGCATCCTTCTGAGTGTTTTTTTATTTTGCCAAAAATACATGTGTTCTCGGTTCACAAGTCAGGAACGCTCTCTTTATGCATGAGTTTGCTTGGCATCAACTGTCTTATAGACAGGAGACGCTGTGATCCCCAAGCTGGGAGCAGAGCCTGTCACTCTCGCCTGTGTGGATCGTGCATGAGAGAGTGAGGCAGGTAGGCAGCAGGTTCAGGGCTGAGGAGGGCGCATCTTTGTTGTCTATATGCAGGAGTGCCTACCGGAGTTAGGTGTGGTAGGGGAGTTGGCCTGGCTGTTCTGCACTGCAGCGGCTGCAGCGTGTGCTGCATTTACAGCAGTCTTGGCGGCATACAGGTTGGCCTCTTCCTGAAACTTGCCGATATTTTTCTTGTACCGGATCCTTTTGTTGCCAAACCAGTTGGATACCTGTGTGGAAGAGCAGAAGGAGGAGGAGCAGAGGAGTCAGACGTCAAGCAGCCACAGCACCGTGCACTGAGCAGTGTGATTGTTTCAAGATGTCATGTTTGGGTCCATCAAGTACCCAATTCCCAGCCCCTGCAGTAATGTCCGCCGGGTACACAAGCTAATTAAGCCATAATCAGGAGCCACTTGTGTCTTCTCATGGATGGGAGCATGACACGCTCTCAGATCCGTCTCCTGACGGCGAAACTAAAACACAAGGGGCTCCTGCTGCACAGACACTAAAGTCAACGCATTATATATGTCCCTCATATCATGGCTGACTGTTAAAGATACAAATCCCTCTGTGAAATTTATGAATGCTCATATTTTACCCTCCAAAGAATACTCGCTGATTCCAGATCAGTGAGTCTGCGTGATTGACACTTTATGTAAATACATACAAATTATTAAATATCATAGGACAGTGTAGCAAATGCAACCAAGAGTTGTTTATTATATGTGAGACATATGTGTCAAATTTAACATCAACAGGAATATGGAAAACATTTTTACACACGTTAAATGTTCATATGTAATAATTTTTATTAAAGCATGCGCACCACCTCAGACTCTACCACAGTCGGCCTGAGGCCTGGTTAGCTGTGCTTAAGCGCTTTCATCTTTGAGAATTAAGCATTAACACAGCAATGGATCACTCGTGTGCGTTTGTTTACTTTTGTTTGTAATTATCAAAAACAGGAGTTAGAGGGTAAAGACCTGCAGACACGTGAAGCAGCAAACAGATTATCGGGGCCGTCAGTGTTAATTGATATGTTGAAATAAAACAGAAATATTCTACCAAAGTGGAATGAAAGCGTAGAGCCACAAGGAAACGCTGAGCGCTAATGGATATCTGAAACTGGGTACATTCACATTTAGAGCACTTGGAAATGCTCATTTGGCTGAATTGAAGCGATGACATCCAACATCAGTCAGACACTGAAAAGTTGTGCGAGTGGTGAACCTTATGTGCGAATGCTGGCTCTGCAATAACTGTGGAATAATAATGAGATGATGCTTGTTTTTAATGGTTCTATAAATTAGAGTGTCTTGTCGCTGTGCTGCTGCCCCCCTCTCAGGCCCTGCAGCCCACGGCTGGACCAGCCAAAGAGCAGCTGCCCCTAATGACGCTTTATTTAATTTCCACCCATGTGCTTAAATTTTAATATCCCCAGCAGCCCGCCAATGCTGTGGCGTAAAAACTGACTGGATTTGCAGGACATCAGATCATTTCTATCCTGCACGTCTTTGTGCTCTAAATCTTTAATATCTAGGCAATTAAAATTAATGACCATTCAGGCGAGGCCCACTGTTGGCAGGGTTTCCTTGACATCAATTGTTTGATGGGTTTACCTAGAGGTTAAACTAACAAGCAAGGTTTAATTGGAAGCAATGAAAGCCCTGGCCATCATCCTTTTTACTTAACCTGCTTATAGTAGATTGTAGAGCCAGAGACGATGCAATATTCTCACTCTTTTCGACAGCTCGCAAAGTGCCTGCAAACCCCAGGAAATCACAGAAAATGTGCTCTAAAGCCCACCAGTTTGTTTAATTTAACAAAATGTTCATGCAAACAGTGGATTTAACAGAACTGCATTTATTAAAGTGTCAGCTGTGGTATTTGCACATGAAGACACATTTGTATCATTAAGCCTGAAAGTTGACAGCGGGAGATAACACAAGTTTACTTTTTAGCACACACCAGTACGGCGGGAATCCACAGTCTTACATTAAAATGGGATTATTTCGTAAATTGGCAACACAAACTTTAATGACGTGACTCCTGTCCTGTATGATGAAGTGTGTTATGACCGTATTCTGCCACTACATGGTGTTACAAGCCTGGACAGACTCAGCAGCGCTGGCATTAAATCCTCTGGACTTCACACCACCCTTCTGCGTCCTGCACACACATTTCTCTCCTGCCCACTGAACTCTGGCTTTAGTGATTCTCGGGTTCAGCTAAATATTGAGCAAATGCACTGCACTGTAAGGTGTGGAGCACAACCCAATCTACAGAACTAATTCCCTTTTATCTTGTGGCAGGCCATGCATTCAATTGACTCCTATGTGTGGTGAGAACCAGGTTGTGAGATTGAATTACCTGACATCAGCAGCCTCAAAGGCAGCGATTGTATAATGACCATGCACACTCCCTGCAAGAACACGATACTGTTGCCTTCAGTGCTGCCCACTAGAGAGGCCGTGGAGCTGTTGTTAATAATTCAAACTATTTCACCCCCTTTCAGGTCAATACCCCTCGCTAGTCAATGCAAGGCAATGCGTGATCTGTCTATGATCTGAATATATCTGAGGGTACAATGCCCTCAGTCTTAAACACTAAGACAAAGGTGGTCTCACGAGCTGTGATACCATCAATTATACAGGCCCCATTAATAATGAATAAGAACTCAAGTCTTGGCTTCTCTAAATTCACTATGATCTGAAATATTGAAAAGTGCCACTCTGAAGAAAAATGTCAGCAATATAGAGGAGTCTTTGTGCTGGAGTCTGCCTTAAATGACACAGCCGCTGACACAGATTATATCAAATACAGCCTCCGTAAACCCCGACACAAACCACAGCCATCCAATCCCATGCCTTCACTCCGGATCCCAGCAGAGCGCATGCAAAGTGACAGAGGGCGTCAGACGGCATCCTGCCTTTAGAGCTCATGGTACCTAAGCTGCTGCCTACAAACGAGCGGGATTCAGCATCGGTCCAATCAGACGAGCTCACATCATCAGATAACGAACACATTCAAGATTTTCTTCCTTTTGCTCCTTCAAACTTATCACTGCTGCGTTTCGACAGAAATAAAAAGCTGGATTTGGACTGCAGGACTCTCCTGAGGTAAAGAGGCTCTGCTCTCAGGGAAGACAACTGTGCATGACTTGCATTTGAAATGATCCCCGCTGAAACGATGCAGGGCGTTTCGTCAGCGATGATGTATCGAGCGAGGCCGCGGACCCATATTGGCTTACCGTTCACGACGGATGGTTTTTACTTAATGAACTGTTTGTGCAATCAACAAAGCCCGCAAAATGTATTTTGGGGGTGTCTGAAAAATTACTTAGCCGAGCCCTCGCTGGGACACGGTGAGGGATAACACACTTAGGGCGCACTCGGCATCATGTCGAGCCTCCGACTTTGTTACTCACTTAAAATGAGCCAAAGCACTAAGAATAAGTCAATAAGAACGTCTGCCGTGGCCTCCGCTTGTCGAGGGGTACGCCACTAATGGGGCCTGAGATGAGCTCAAGTGAATTTTTAAAAGCCCTCTAATTTCTGCACAGACCGATTCGCTCTCGTGGGAGCTCGTACAGCGGCCTGTTTGGCCAGGCACTCAGAAAACAGAGCGGAGCTCCATTTGTGAGGGTCGCCGGCCATTTCTTTAACTGCCGCAAAGCACACAGCGCTCACGGGGTCGGCGTGGGGGGGGGGGGGGGGGGTGGATAAACTCAGAGCGCAGTTTGAGGATTCAAAAGACCACACAATTAGTCGACGCTCTACAACAAACAAAAAAAAAATAAGGTGGTAAACAAAAGCCAAAAAGGAAAAGTTCATGTGACACATTTGTACACACAGAATATGGTGATAACATGAGTGTAGCTTCAAAGTATGAATCAAAAAGAGTCTGTGGTCCCTAACGGTGGGATGGAAATGCTTGAAATTCTCATCCACTCTTGTAAAAAAATGTAAATTCAAGCTTGAAATACTGTAATTCATGATAGCATTAGCATTGATCCAGTAGTGTGAGGGAGGGAGGTTCTGTGCAGTGGAAAACTGTGAGGCTGTTACATACAGAAACAAAGGAGGTACAAAAAAATGAAAACAGTGGATCAGGAGAAGTTATGACATACCTGTGATACTGTGATGGTGCTTCCCACCCCCTGAAGGCAAAAAAGAATGGGCTTTTACAGTATCTGACTCTTCATGACTACACTCAATATACCCCTCAACACCCCCTCCCCACACAGAAAAAAACACTGCAGATTATTGTATAGATTCATGTTTCTCTGATATTGTGTCTCATGAGGACAACCATAGAACAATAGAGTATCAAAAAATCTAGATAGTAGTCACAGTCATAGCAGAAAAAAGCGAGCACAGGATAATAATACTTTGGATGTGGGGGTAGGTGTGAGAGATATTGCCTTCAGGTTTACCCAGCAAGCAGGCGATGCTATATATAAAGTGGGAAAGTCGCATCTTTAGCTCTGAAATATAACTGTGAATTAGCAGAGTCCTGCAAGGTCACTTGAACAGCAAACATACAGATAAATACCCGGCATCATCGGGTGTTCTGAAGCGCCGCACTTTAACTGCTTTTCTTAAAGTAATGGATGATGCCATTTTTCTTCCCAGCTTATGACCTGAGCGACTGACCAGGCAACAGAGGGAGCACACATGGCGGATGGGAATGAGAGGGGGAAATGGCAGGGGACCCAGCGTTGGGGCGGCTAAGGAAGGACAGCATAGTGCTTTGATTGAGGCCAAGATGATATAGGCCTCCCCTCCCTGTGGCCCTGCTCTGACTGACTGGGACCAGCCTTGACTGAAGCATCATTAGGCAGCCACAATGTCAAGGTTAGCTGAGGACATTGTGTCTTGGTGGTGTGACCTACGGTAACTATCCCTCTAGGCTTTAGCCTTTCCCACCCTGATTACCCACCAGCTACTGTTAGATGAGCACTACCCACCTGGGAAACGGTGATGCTGCACTTCTTGGCCAGCTCCTCTTTAGCCTCCTCGCTGGGATACGGGTTGCTGAGGTGCGAGTAGAAATATTCGTTCAAAATTTCCGTCGCCTGCTTGCTGAAGTTTCTCCTTTTCCGCCTGAGTGGGGAGCAAAATGAGAGAAAGGCCGAGCAAGCCTATTAGTGGGACCAGCATTAACTCATCCATTTGGATTGCACAAATTGCACAATCAATCTCACACATAAATGGTGAAAATAATGAGGAATGGGCTCTAAGGGCCCTCAGGAGCAGAATATCGTGTCCTGCTCCAAGAGTCTCGTCAACACACAGAAGACCAGACTCCAACCAATAAACTGACAAGCACACACACACATACACACACACACACACACACACACACGCAAACAAACACAGTCACAAAACACATACAATGTTTAATTTGGTCTGTTGGTCTCCAATCTCCAGTCCAAGCGTGTAATGTGTAGAGTTTAGTGCAGCGGATGGGTGGGCTTTGTGATGGAGCGCGCAGCCCAGTCGGAGTGCATCTCGGTACATTATAGAAATCACGGCATGCACAGTTGAGCATTGTTCCTGAAGTGCCACAGCCCCAGGGATCTCCAGTAGAAACAAGCAAACTCTAACTAGATCTGGGTCCCCTTCCCTCCCAAGGGCACTACTTATCATGTTGTTGAGCATTTGCTTATTTTGCCTTGTTTACCGCGCTTCACACAGGCAGTGGGCAGCAAATGTGCTTCCACTTGGCTTGTTTGGCCCAAACTTGTGCCGCTCTCCGCAGAGCTCCACACAGCACCACACTGTTAGTGATTAGAGTAATCCACAACACCTGCTGATGACCTCCCCTCCATCCATTACACATGACTCGGTCCCCGTTTCATTTGGTCTTAACTGCTCTCAGGTGTGGGGCATGATTGTCTTGAAAATGGATAATGCATGGAACATGGACACAATTAAAATCATGCATCTCTGCAGAGCTCACACTGTGTGCTGTGCCAGAAAAGTGGGAGAAGAAACAAACTTCAGGCCTGCTCGCAGTCTAAAAATGACCTCGCCCACTGGATTTGCTTATGTGGGTCATACGGAAGCAACGAAAGCTTCTAGATACCAAACGCACACACACGGTCCACTGACCTGGCATCAAGGAATCTGGAGCGCAGGATCATGACGGCCTCGCAGGTGCTCTGCTTCAGTTGCATCTGGATGGAGCTGAACTTACGGTGGATGATTCCCACCATGCGCTCGATCTCTTTGGGGGAGATGGGCCGCGTGCGAGACTGTTCCCTCAGCAGGTTCATCACGTGGGTGGTGAATTCGTTACACGCCTGCCGAGCGACAGGAAGCAGCCAAAGTGAGATCAGGAAATGTCTCCAATCGCAGCAGAGAGCGTCTTAAAAATCACAAAATCTCTCTGACTGATACTGGAGTTGTGCATGTTTTTCATACAGGAAATGAGGTCATGACGCACGAGCTGTTTTTATCAAAAGCTTCGACACAGCGGACTGTTTATATATTACTTTGATGACATAACAGGTGAAGTCATCTTTGAATATAAATGCAGATTTGCAATTTGGCTCGGCCCTAATGCGGAGCGAATTTAAACAGCTTTTCGTTAAACCAGTAGTTCATACATGATTAATTAGAATAACTCATTTACGTAGTGCACACTTTAGCTCATTACTCTGAGTAAAATTCGTTAAGTATTTACATTTAGATAATTAAAACCTGGAAACACCCTTAAGAAAGATGCATTTACTCCAGGCGAAGTGTGGTGTGCCCCCGCATACCCACCTCCTCTCTCAGAGAGCAGCGAGTAAATTAGTCTAATTTACCTCACTGGCTTGCTGAGGCATCACTGTTACACCTTCTATTTTCACCCATAATGCCTCTGTGTTTAATGGCAGGCTCAAAGTGCTAGGTGAAGGAGATGATCATATTTTCATTTAACACAGATGACTAAGGTGCTCCTTCGGATCTCTATAATCAGCTACAACACAGTGAATAATACAGCCATTTTTCTCCCCCACGTCATGCATATTCTCTGCAGTTTCCTGGCTAATGCAGGGATTATGCTGCTCTGTGTGCAGACAAGTGATGTGAGCTATGAAGTACGACTCAATGTGTGCGTGTGAAGACAAACTGAGACTTTGGCTAGCAGGTGGTGTTTGAAGCAGTTCGACGGTGAAAAAGAACACAATTTATGTCATTCTCTCTTTTTTTTTTGAGCGAAGGAGGAGGTGAAGAGGTGTTTTATTTCAAGCAACGAGCTGAATCCCGAACGATTCCTCCTCACCTGCTCGTATTTCTCCAGCTCCGTGTGGTAGATCTGTCTGATCTGGGTGAGTTTGGCTCTGTAGTCGGAATGTTCGATGGAGTTGTCGGCCGCCCCGCCCGAGGCCGCGGCTGCAGCTGCGGCGGCCGCCGATCCGCCGCCTTTCTCCGGTCCCGCCACGCCCTCCGCCAGCAGCATGTTGTCTAAACGCATGAGCTGGGGGTCTGGGGGGTCCTCCTCCTGGGCACCACGGATGCTGAGACCTGCAGCGACACACAAACAGAGACAGCGGGTCAGCCGATGCCATCCAGAGACAGAAATCGTCCTCATTATGAAAAACAAAGCAGCTGAAATGGGCCCAGGCTGAATTGCTGCAATCAAAAGCTTCACGTCTGCGTAGTCTGCCTCAGTGTGATGTTTCCCCTGCAGGTATGAGCCGGGTGCCTCCTGCGTATGTGCTGTGCTCCTGTCGCCCATGTCTATGCCTGTTCTCTTTTATTTACACACTGCGCTGCACACTGTGTGTACGGGAAGGCTGACATGACAGCAACATCCATAAACTGACAAATGCTCAATGGTGAAGTGGCACTTCTACTCTGTGAAAGAATGCTAAACAGAAAACTATACCTCGAGTAAGTGTCTCTGTCTTTGACACGCTGGGAAGGAACTCCTGCTCTGCTCCTTCTGTTTGCTTATGAGGTTTGAATCTCGCATTATTTCACAATCCTTTTGCAATGTTCAAAGAAGTGATAAAAAAAAACGAGCTGGTGAAGAATCTAAATACGGCAAAATGAGTGCAGAGTCAATTTTATGCAAAGTGCTCATTGGTGAGTTCTGTTTTTGCTCTCAGACCCTGCTGTTTATTTCCTCTGGTTTTCTGTCAGCACGTCGTAATCAGCGCGCAGATAGCATGCGTGCACACCTTGACGCATTGGCAATGCAGCCACAATGCCAGGCTTTGCAAAGAACAAATAAACAAAAAAAGACTGCGGGTTTACAACGAAAACAAGCTGGAGCGATCCGGCCTAATAAGTGGATATAAATGTGGCTCAATGGGCAGTAAATACTGAGTGGCTACTCGAACGTTATGATTACCAGAGTTGTTTCAATTCAATAATCCCTCCCGCAATTCAGGGATTTTCAACAGCTCATTACAGCTTCATTAAGATATGGCCAGCCTCTGGATTCTAAATAAGAAGATTAGTGGCTCTATTGTGTCAGCCAGTAGGCATGCAATCAGAGGAGCCCTTTCACCACGCTTTGACCGACTGACCCTGCACACCATCCACAGGAGGAAACGCTGGAAAGAAAACACTCCTTCTCTCCTGCCTGTCTTTCTTCTGAACACATTCCTGAATAACAAAAATCAGGAAACACATCATATCGTGGCCACTCCTCTGATTTCTTCACCCCTGTTGGTGTTTTGTTCGGCTGCAGCGCCGCTGAAAAACAAATTTGCCTCTATTTATGGATCGGCTGGCTTTGAGTCTTTTAGGTGTAATGGTGTGAGAGGAGTGGATGAATGTGGCTATTTGTGTTGGAGACATTGAGATGCTGGACAAGGCTCCATCAGGCTTGCAGAGCCAAGCCATCCATGTGGACAATATGCCGCTGCTCCACTAACCCTCATCCACATCACGCTGCATCTGCACAACTCCACCCAAAGCTCTCGTTCTGGACGGGCTCGACTGTTTCTCTTCCAGTTTGTGCAGCATGAAACAAAACGGCACATGATTCAAATGTTGACTGACCAGATGCCCTGCTACATATCTCAACATGCTCTAATAGCTGGTGGTTTGTCTGCCACTACAGCTCATATTTTCCTAATTCAGTATTTACTCCCACTCTCCGATTCAACGCGAGCTCAGCGGGCTGCACTTTCCTTTGTGCTGCGGGTGGTGGCGAGTAGGTAGGCATGTTTTTCATGTCAGGTATATTAAATATAACTCTGGGACGCAGCGTACATTTCCCCACCAAACCCAGTTGTCACTTTCACTCCACTCACTCTATATCCAGGGGAAATGCAGCTGGGGGAATTTACAGGGCTTTTCAGCTAAATGGGCATAAATCACTGGTTTCATTCAAACTAAATAATCACAGGCCATAAACAGCTACCAGTCTCTTACCATATATTACCACAAAGTTCCTGTGTGCAATAATGTGGCCATTCACAGCAAAGGAAAACAGAGCGAGACATTAGAAAGTGACATGTAATCCTGTTAGTCCGCTGACATGTGGAGTGGCCGTGACATTTTTATCATACGTGTCCATTTCTATTTGGGAAATCAGCAGGATAAAAATGATTACTGCACTGCCCTGAGAAACACACAGCCCTGCAGGAGTCCACCAGGGTGTATTTGTGCCACAGCGGCTACGGCCAGCCATTCATAACACACACGTGCTGGGAGGGGACGGCGCGTCCGTCTCGAGCACATAAATGCTAAAAATTAAAGAAAAAATAAGCACATAGCCTGCAGAAAAAAACCATTTGGAAAAACAGGTGCGCTGTATCTCTGCCTCGCTGTCTCTTTCCCTGAACCTTTTGTTGGAGGAGCCAAAGATTGCGGATTCACTGTCTAAGCTCAGCATCATCACACAACTTCCACAAAATGGGCTGGAGCGAGATAATATCTTTAATTTGCTGTGTGGTTGACAAATCTGTATAGTAACTTGCAAAGCCACAGTCACATTCTAGCAGTGCAATGCTGCTCGCCTGCTCAAATCCTTATCCTGTTTTTGTCTGATGATATGGGTATTAAAACAAGTTTGGGCACCCGAGTTTAGCTCTAATCCACCTCCACAGTTAAAGTGGAATTAATCTCAGTGCAAAGGGAAAGTGCGGGAGTCGTGTCACCTTGGTGAAGCCTGGCAGCAGCAGGAACTTAAGAATGAAAAATCTATATATGGTCGAGTTATTTCACACAACTCTGATGATGCCGGCTCGCTTAATTAGCGGAGTGAATTTAATGATGTAAAAGAAAAAAGTCTGAAACTGCAATAATACTGTAACATGTCCTTAATCTGCCTCATTTGTCATTCAACAATACAGGTGGAGTAGCTGGGGAGAGAGCACTTGCCTATATGATTGTTCCTCATTTCTCCTCTGTGACGGAGACAAAAGGAGACACTGTGATTAATCCATCCCTATCAGTCAGGGGTGGTTCTCCTTTTCATTTTTTACAGGTCTCACCGTCAGTATCAGATCCGAGGAAGTAACAAATTTGACAGATAAAGACAATGCAGCCCTTTTCTCTCATATACTCTCCCCTGTTCTCTGTTTATAATCATTTCCGGTCCTGGGCTGTTGTCTCGTACATCATTCCCTGCTTGAAGCCCTGACAGTGATCTGAGCACTGCCTCGGGCCGCTCTCCTTTCCTCCCACCTCTTTTCCCCCTGTGCCCTCTTTTATTCTGTGGGCTTAGCTGACCTTTGGCCCGCTGCTTGTTTACTCTCATCACTGAAGTGTGAGCAGGAGAGCCATAAAGGCAGAGCCCTGCTGGGTTAATGTGGCCTGCTGAAGAGGGAAGGGGTGGCTCTGGGCTTCTCCACCTCATTCTGCTGCACTGACTGCACTGTCAGACGCCAGACAATACACTGGAAGAGCAGCGCTTCTTGCAGATAAAGCCAGACATTTCTCTTTTATGTAATTTTTTTTGCATTGCTGCTTGCAGACTGTGCACGGCAGCGAAGCCGTCCCGCCCGTGTGTTTAAACGCCGACGCACGCCGTGACTCGCCTTCCACCAATGTTTCCAAAACATCCCGTTCATTACAAGTAACCCTGACCTCCTGCTGCTCCTCTCCTCGCCAGCGCCTCCGGTGAACGGCTCCGGCCACGAATCGACACTCTGTTCATCTAATTGCATTGATCCGCAAAGGTCTCCCAAAGCTAACTAATCGAAACAGAATTTATTTTCTGTCAATATTTGCAAAGGTCATCTCTCTTAAAGCCGCGGAGTAGATGGCGTGAGCAGAGAGGCGGCTCGGAGGAGGCGGAGGAGGAGGAGGAGGAGGAGGACCGTGGCATCTAGCCTGTTACTGATGCTCGTCCAAGGTGAGCTTTAACTCTGGCTTGGCACTCACGATCCAAGGCTTCTAATCCACCGTGTTATTAAAACCCGCTGCCAAAGCAACACACTAGAGACTACAGAGGGCTTAGAGTATCCATTTCACAAAGAGGCCAGTGTCACTACAGCCGCGTTCCACGTCTCCTTTGACTTCATATCATCTCCTTTGTCGTGGCGCCTGGATCAGTGACTTTCAGCTCCAGGAGCGGGGAGCTGGATCAAATTACCATTGAAAATCTTTTGTTCTGACAAATGAAACATAAGGATCCTCTTTCATCGATGTTCTTAAAGGCTTTTTTAAGCTTGGCCTACATCCACATGGCACAAAGAATCTGAGAGAATGCCTGCGGGCTCTCTCTAGCATGTACAGTAATTAACATGCCATTAACACATTAATACACATTAACTATTCCCAATGTTAATGGCAGAGTAATTACCATACCTGATACCACACTGTGGGGAAGCCAAAGCACATTTGCCACTTTGTGTTTCACTTTCTTTGTCGAGCGAGCTCAAAAGTAGAATTTGGCTCGTCCTGCCGTCTTCACGTCAGCGTCCATGCATGCGTCTGCCGCGGCAATCTAACCCGAGAAGTGAGCAGAGGCTTTCCACGCTAATACAGCTGCTCTCATTGGAAACCTCTGAGGACGGGCTTCAGAGGTGAGGCTGGAGCAGTGGAGGGTCTGGTGATTAAATGTGGAGTAAGAGCAGGCAGCGAATGGGCCCGAAACTGGGGAATCCCTGTCTAGAATGATGATGTATTTCCTCCCAGTGCGGTGAGTGATAAGCTAATCAGCCGCGCTGACAGTGAAGTGTTACAGCCCCTCAGTGCTGGGTCAAGACTTCTCCCATCATACACCAGCAGCACGCACTAAACAGACAGCACATGGAGGTGGTGGTGAGGGGGTGACAAAAAGTGGTTCTGGTCAGAAAAGAAGATCTCTGTCAGTTCAGGTAGCCTTTGTCCCTCGACGATGATGAGCCCCCTCCCCTCCCGAGGGAGGAGGGGGAGGCCGCCACAGCGGGGGCGAGGGGCGTGAGGGGAGGAGGGGGGGGTCTTGCCACTCTCGACCCACGACTCCAAGACGCGCGGGAAGCGGGGGTGGGCGAGGGGGTGGGAAAAGACAACCCAAACATCTTGAAGACATTTTGCCAAGCACACCAAAATTAATCACTGTCCCATGGTGGCACTGACATTTGTGGGAAGTGACACACAACATGACAGACTCGAGGGAGAGGATGAAAGGAGAGCGAGGGAGGGTGGGAGGGCTGGGTAAACAAGAGCCACTGTCACCCGCCGCCATCATGTGTGCGTGATGTGTGTTTATACGTGGACGTGCGTGTGTGTGTGCGTGCGAGCGCCCGCTTTGTTTCCCGCCCTCTAAGACTCGACGTGGGCAAACGGCCAAGTGGCGCAGTGATGGCTGACCGGGCCTGGCGGTGGCAGCCGCACGCAGCGGTTGGGGAGACCGGCCAAATGAGTGGACAGGACCTCCGCTACAGATCAGCACACTGACTGACCCTACACAACACATACAGCATGGGGCTCCAACGTCGGGCTCGCACGGCTCACATGGTCCGCTGGTCACAGAATGAGCCGCCATCACGGACACACTCGTGTGTTATTATGGTGAGGCCGACATAAAGGAAAACACACTGGAAGAAGAGAAGAGTCGAAGAACGTCTGAACGTCTGCGCTGCCGGTCGACTCCCCGTTTAGACCATCTGAGACACTTATTGTGTCCTGTGTTTCAATATTTCATTTCATCCTCCTATATTGTGTTAGCGCGTTTTGCTTATTTCTTTTCTTCAGTTTCATTTTGTATTTCATGTATTGATGGTCTAGCTGCTAGCCTCAATTTGGTGCAAAGGTAGGCTGATTTGTTATTCAGACCCCAAGCAAATAATGCAAATGTGGCACTGAAAGCCACTTATGAAATACCCAAAGGCAACTAATCACTCCTCCTCTCGTTCCAGCCTTTCTGCAGCCTCCTAATTAGAAGATGGAGATTGCACGAAACCAGGTCACACAGCAGGTCTTGTACACACCGATAACCAGGCAAATATGCAGGCAAACTTCATCCAGACACCAAGCCAAGCATGCATTATTTTAAAGGCTAGAGGTGAAAAAATAATGCTATTCAGGTTATTAATCCCATATATTTCACTGCTCCCAAAGAAAGGATTTAGGCTTGAAGCATTTTGTGTATGTGTTCTGTATTTGTGTGTGTGTGTGTGTGTGTGTGCCTGTGCATACACTCATGTCTGCATGTGTGCGTGTGAAGGCTACATGCTCGCATAAACAAAGAAACGGCATTGGTAGCATACAGCCAACCATGATCCACTGCCAGAGAGATTATTCTTTGCAGTGGCATTTCTGCAAGAGAGTTGACAGTCCATCATTTAGATTTTGCAGTGTATCCACGAAAAGGCTGCATTGCCTGAAGCAGAAGGAGCTGCTCTTTCCTTCAGTGTCTTTTATAGAAGAGAATTCAGCTCCAAATTGTAAAGCCAGAATCCTTTGCTAGCTGTGCTAGCGTGTAAGGACGAGGTTATGACTCCGGAATAAGACAGCGCTTGACGTGCTGATTCTCAGAGCGTCTCTTGGTGAGGACTGATAAAGCTCACAAAAACACATCCACCTCCAGTGTCTTGGCTTGCACGCACCTGAACAAGGACGCTCTTTCTGCAAGCATCCCCAGCCTGATGCTGCAGGTTACTGCTAGGTCTGCAGAGTGCAGTGCGAGGAGTGGATGGGCAGATCAGGTCCAGGCCAAACAACAGCTTGTGACAGAAGCAGGCCAAAGAGGATGCTGAGACACGCAGAGACTTAACAGGCAGCCGGCCTGCCATCCACTCTTTTTCAGCTCTCCTTATACTCAACACATCACTTCGGATCCATCGCAAGTGTCTGTCAAAGAACAGGAATAGCCTCTCACATTACCATAAGAAAGGAGCAAAATAACTGCGGAGTTTTCAAAGCAAATGAGTGAACGAGTGCTGGGAGAATATAATCTCCCTCACTTTGCTTGACCCGCTGAATCGTTTTATTGTGCACCTACAGATGATACTCCACCTTTTTTTGTTGTGCGCTACCCTGCGAACAAGGTAGCAAAAAAGGTTACTTGGTGCTAATTATTCCCAGCATGTACTTTACACACCATTTAATGAGTTAGACTGGAAGGCACGGCCATTGGCTGTGACTTGCTCGCCCAGTTATCCAAGATGAACCGTGCAATCTCCCTCACGTCACCCCTGTCATGTGTACCGAGTCCCCCTCCGCATCCAATTCCCTGCTAGGGCTTCACTGGAGCAGAGACGAGGCGCCACTGAAGCAACACAACAGCTCCCGTAGCGTCTCTGCACACCGGCGAGGGAGGGGTTGGAGGGGGTGCAGAGCTGGGAGCTCGCTCTCATAATTACAATAATTAACAGTTGCAGATTTAATTGGAAGGGAAGGCATTAACAGGAGGAACATTGTGGCGGCGCGTGCAGAGGGAACCTTTGCTGCAAGAAGCTTTTGTCTTCTCTGTACCTAATGGTGCCTTGGCTGCGGTTGGCGAGTGCTGACACAACACAACACAACACAACCAAGCTGAGGGTTCAGACGGTGGGGCTTGTCAGGACTCAGACTGGAGGCAGATAATTAGGTGCCAGGTTAATGAGAGCACAGGCTCTTGATGGCATTTGGTTACTGTATGTGGGCAATTAATGACTTTGTTTTTGTGTTTTTATTGCCCACTTGAGTGGAAAACATAATACATTACTCACCTCGGGCCTGTGTGTGGCGTTTGATGGAGTAGCAGCGACTCCGGCTAAAGAATCGGTTCCACTCGCCGTGCTGAACGGTTAGCGATGCAGAGTGCCGTGTGGAGTTTTTGCGAAATGAAATCTCGCCCGGCTACCGCGCTGCTTGACCTTTTCAGAGCGCATTGCCTCGTGGTCCACGTCAAGCCAACGTGGAAGCTGTAGGTCAGGCGCAGGACAGCGTGGCCACGAAAACACGCCGGAACAAAGGAACCGAACCCTGCGGCCGCAAGTGTTCGCTTAATTCAGCGTATCAGCTTTCAGAATGTATTTGCGAAATTCCAGACCCCCTAGAAAAGCCTCGCTTTCATTCTGGAGGATTTATAGGCAATGAATCCACTGAGAGGTCTTTAGACATCCTCTTCTTTAGCTCGACCACTCAACGCCTCCTATTTTGGAGTTAGTTGTTCTCTTGCCTGTGGTGGCCAATTAGAGTGCTATAAGATAAATGGGCACCCACAACTTTGATGTCCATCTTTTTAATAAGCTTTGGTTAAGATGACATCTGTGTGAAAGAGTTCAATATCTTCACAGTGGGAGAGAAAAGAGGTTTATTCTAAAATGAAATATCATCTAAATACTGCTGGAGGTTTAGGCTGGGTGGGGGATCACAGTGTCGGCTGTGACTCTGGTGTTGCATTCATTATCTTCCGCTGCAGTCGTGCAGATTAGTCAGCGAAAGATGATTTTTAGAGCCTCGTGAAATCTGCGCTTTCATACGACTGAATCAGCCTCGGCGTAAACAGAAAAAGCCGTTTTTTTTTAACGCAGCGTTCAAATGTAGAGAATTTATCAAGGCTGGAAAACAGAATGCTACTTTTTACACACATTTAAGCCAACTAATTAGACCGAATGCAACCGAAAACCATTCAATGCTGGGGACATGAGGCGGTAATAGAAGAAAAGTGGAGTGTAACAATATCTAAAATGGTGGGGTAATAAAATGGTGCATGAGTGTGTATGAATGTAAGAGAGGTGGAGAGGGAGCATATATCTAACCATGCCTGCGGACGTGCTCCTTTATACGTGTGTGTAACTCAGTCAGGAATAATGTAAATGTCTGGAGAGCCTTAAGACTGAGCAGGCCCGTATAAAAGCACCCTGTTTCAGGCTAGTAAAACAAGTCAATAAATACAGCGGAGAAGCCGGCGCTGTCTGCTGCACTCTCCTGAATGAAAACAGAGGTGAACTGCTTATTTTCAGTCTGGCACCAGAGGTTGACAGCGGCATAATGGCCGCTCATACATTCTGACTATCACTCGTCACAAGCTATATCTGTCAATATCCCACTCAAGTGCATTTTAGATGTAAAGCGAGCGTTCCCGGGACGACTATTTATGACCCGACGCGGTCAGCTGCTAGACGCTGACCAGGGTTATGATGTTTTTAGAAGTCTCCTCTTCCTCGCCCCATTCGTCAGTTTGTCTTTGTGTTGATTCTCCCAGGCAGAGCAAACACTGCCCGCGGAGCCTCGGCAGGCCGGGATTCACTTTACGAGAAGGCAGATCCTTCCTGCCTCTGCTCCAAATGGGAAGCCGATGACACAGAGTCGCACAAAATGGAAACACCATTAGGTAGGCAAACACTTCACTGCGATAACTGCTACCTGATTACAGCGGGAAGGCGCAGCCGTGGTTCTGCTTTTTTTCATAGTGTGTCAACACTTTGGGAAAGCAAATATTTCAGTGACTGCCCTCCTTGCGCTTTAATCCATATGGTGCATTCAGTTTGTCACCGCGGATGTTACACTCCCAGGATGGGTTTTTTCAGAATAGGAAGAACTGCTCCTCTGCAAGCAGTGGCTCACCTGCTCCACGCTACACAATGAATACACAGAGGTCACACGCCGTATCACAGCGGGGCCAGCGTCAATCCTTTATTAAATTACCTAGCTATCTTCTTTTCTGTCACCACGCTGATATGAGGGTTATCTTTTTCATTTACGTAGCGGATTTTCAAGGGATTATGCATTAAAGATTAAGGGTGTGTGTACCTAACACCTCAGCACAACAAAATGCAATAGCTCAGACAGCGCATGGCTGATGTGTGCGAGGCAAAAGGAGGTGCTATAAAACAAATCTCCAGCAGCCACAATCGGACAGGGTTTATTCTCCTCAGACAATACAAGCTGTGACTATACAGAATGTTTCAACCCTAAAATACTGTGGTAAGCAATACAAATCCCTTGGACAAAATGAAATGTATTAAACATGTGGATTTCATAAATCTCCCTCTCCTCGGCCCGGGTCAGAGGTATATTCACTGTAGAGCTCAGCAGGCACTTTTCCCTCAGCATTGTTACTCTGAGTCGCGAGAGCTGCGAGTGCTTTCAAAATGAATGTCAGCAAAAGCTGCACGTGGATGGCAAACAGCAGATCCTCACAGTAAAACAGTTCAAACCACTTGGCCCTGCTACTTCATACGAGTATTACAGCGGTGCGGGGATTTAGAGGTCTGCTGTAGAAATATTACAGCTACAGAGATGAACTAGGATCCACAGTGTGGACGCAGAAAGGCTCCGGCGACGAGCAGATCTGTCTGGTTCTGCAGGGTCGCTCTCCTCGGTGCAGACAGTGTCAAATAAAGGGAAGAAAAAGCCATTCGGATCCGGGCGCAACGCTGTTAAACACCCAACTGGGATCCCTTTAACCTTGAGTAGCATACCAAAGGTAGAGGCAGCCTGGGGCTATGGGGGGACTGGCTACCACAACTCCCAGTGCCATGCTGCTCCACAGTGGGGGCCCAACATGGCCAGATTGCCAGTGAGGCCAGCGGAGGCGGTGCTACAGAGCAGGCAGGAGCTGATCATTCATCTGTCGCACCGCTCATTTAAGTTCCTCCATTATCTATTTGTTTTGCTTTTCCAGACGATTCTTCTCTGGTCACCTCGCAGAGGAGCCGCTGCACCCACGTTCACCTTGTGGGTGTTGGAGCATCTGTCGGCGGCTGGTTCACGAGACGTCCCCGCTAATTATTTAGCCGGCGTGATGGATAATCTGTGATCATTAAAGATCAGAAGAGCTAAGAAAAGACTGGGAGTAATTATCATTGCTCTGTGGTTCCCACTAATAAGTGAAAAGCAGCCAGTAGCATGTACACACAATTAACTGGCCCGTCCCTTAAACACCAACAGGCTGTAGTATTTTTTATCTGCTTCAGAGTAAAACCTAGTAAACAAAAGTATGAATGATGCATGAACGTTACACATCGCCCTGCTTTGTGTGGGGGGGCCGCGGAGGAAAGATGAATAAAGATGGAAGACGAATTAGTGTGTGAAAGGATATTCTTTCCCTCAAGCTCACGTTACAGCTGAAGCAAAACAAACAATGAAGCCTACAACCTATGAGTCACTTCAGTCCCATTGTATAATTCAATCATTTCCGTGACAGCTGACGATTACTTCATCATCGCATAAAGACAGATTAAAAAGTTGTCAAATTAAATATTAAAGAGGGACTGCAGGCAGCGGTGAATTTTTAAAGGAATAACACAGATTGGAGATGAAATGAGGCACCTATATGCATATTTTATGCCATAGGGAACGAATGCATATATTTTCCTCTAGGCCACCTACTTTGTAATAAAGAACAGTGAGTGTATGGATGTGGTAATGCAGCACAGCGGAAATGATATGAAAGAGAAATTGGTTTTACATAATGATGTCAAAAGGAATTCGGCTCTGCATGGTCATGCGGAATAAAGATAAGATTCTCTTTCTCCGTGAGTGAATATTTCGCTAATGGTTTCTTCATTTCCTTAAAGAATAAAGAAGTCAGCTTTGAATGAACCTTGAATGAGGTTTCTATTGAATGAAGTTAACATTTATCTTTCAATAGCAGCAGAGATCTGTTGAAAATACCCACGTGTGGAGCAGAATACCGAGTGTAAAAGCTTTGTCATCTGTTGAAATAAAGAGAAAGTGACAAGTGACAGTAACGCTATCACATTTTCAGCTGAAGGAAGGTTTGAAGAGGAGAACAAAGCGGCACAATGCAGCGCGAGGAGGGTTAAATCTCTATGAAGAACAGAGAGGAGGGCGCACTCCACAGAGTCAGCATCGATTGGAGTAAACAATGACTGATCAATACGCACATAAAAGGATGCTCCTAACAAAGACTTACATGTAGATTTCATATATCTCACAGGCACATAATGTTTTCTCAGGCCTGTTGAATTAGCAGCAGCGGCCCTTTTTATTTACACTGCTCCTTTCCCCTCTATTCAGCACAGATACACTCCTGTGTCCACACACACTTACTCATGCAATAAGCATCATTGTCACAGAGGCTTCCTTTCCAAATGGTTCAGCCTCCGCCATCTGCAGGCGTTCCCAGACACACCGCTTTGAGTCTGCCATAATGATGCATGACTAAGTACAGTTAAAGTGTTGCAGTCTGTTGGCAAAAAGCAGTCAAGCACTTTGCTATAGTGTCACTACGGATAAACCGTACAGCTGAAGGTTGACGATGGATAAAAGGCAGTGACAGGCCTGGTGATGTGACTGCGTGTGTGTGCGGGGACACTACACGTGCACGTGTGTGCGCGCTGGTGTGTATGAGAGGTTAGAAACCATGGCACAGCAGATTTGTAAGTGTACTTAACTAGGATGTGAAATAGGGTTGGACACAGTGACATAAAATGCTGTGCTGGAGTCTGTTGAAACTGGGACACGGTTTAAAAGTTATTCCCTCTGCCAATAAGCAGGCATCTCCCTCTGCTGCTGCGGTTTTTAGGGAATCACAGCAGCGTGGATTTGCTAATATTGTTTGTCACACACATTTCTGGAAATTGTTGTTAGCCAGCGCGACATGAGATCTTCAAATGAAATCCCAGCGCTTTATTTTAGCACAGTTTTCTTTTGGATTTGGATTCTAGCTGCTAAAAAAAATACCTTATTTTACAAGATCATTACACCGTGTGTGAGTGTGTGTGTGTGTGTGTGTGTGTGTGTGCGAGTGTGCGTGGGTGTGTGTGCACTCTCAGCCAGTCCAAGTCCAGCCCTTGCAGACCTCTGTTTATTTGTCTTATTCGGCCCTCCACACCCAGCTCCTTCGGCTGAACTTAGCAATAAGGAAGTCAAGCCTCCTCCTCAGCTCTAGCCCGGTCTCGCTCCTCATTTCACTGTCTCCTCCACTACTCTTCAGGGTGGATATTCAGCGTACAGTGAATACAGAGGAGACAAAGAACTCTCCATTATACTGTACTCTGTTTGCCAAAGTCTTTAGTGTCAAAACGCTCCACAGACTTTGTCGCTGCTTTGTCGAGCTCACCGCTGCAGCCGCTTTCATGTAAATGATCTTGAATGTTATTTTCTAAAGAATGCATTTTAAAGAGAAATTCTCATTTCTGCCTCTGCATCTTGTCACAAACCCTTTTCTCTCCTATCTCCTCCCCTCTCTCCCGCTCCCTCCTGCCGCAGACTGCATAATTGATGCAAATACTGTCACATGTGTCAGGAGTGGAGGCTCTTCTAGTTTACTTCTGTGCAACACTTTATCGGAGAACATTAAGTGGAGAAAGCAGCCTCATGCCCGGGGTGGAAAATCAGCTTGTCAGTGGTCTCATTCACGCAGCCATTGCTTCGGGATTGTTTCATCAAGGTGATTGAGAACAAAAAGTGCGGCGGCAAATTCCAGCTTATGTTTAGGAGCCCTGCCACATACATTATTTATATTTGTTGCCCACCCTAGTCTCCCCAGTCATCTGAATACATCATTGCCTAATTCTCAAATATTTCTTCAGATTTCCTCCTATTTGCACTATATCCTTTCCACATCAACCACGCCAAACCATTAGGCTTGTAGCGCACGCTTTTCTGTGTGTGACACAGACCTGAAATTATAGATAGCTGCTTTCAAGGAGTGCTGGGGTCTGATGGGAAAGCCGTAATGGCTGTTGAGTGACTGGAGTGCAGTGAGAGACAGAAACAGGATTTCATTTACAACAACGATACAGGAGGAATTATGTAAAATGGTAACATTCGATGCCATTTAATGAGCCATATTCGCTAATGTCTGAGTCTATGGTCTGGTGGTAATAAAACGCAGCGCCTGCCAGAGCTCGTCTGCTACGCTGTTTCTGTCTATTTCCAGCTCTGTATGAAACAATGGTGCATAACAGAGCAGGCAGACATTTGCAGTTCTTTACCCAGCGCCGAATGCTCTGCCCTCAGACAGAGTGAGGCGCTTGTCTGCTACCCCCCCCCCCCCCCCGCCACCCACCCGCCTCCCTCTCCAATGCTCTGCCTGTCCTCTTTTTTCTGGCCCTAGTCTGTGCTACAGATTAAGTGACTTGATCCTGCAAACATCTGAAGAATTCAGCTCCACAAAGGGGTCAGACAAAGGCCAGCGGATAGCCTTACAGGTCCTCCTCCATTAGCAGATCCACGGAGGTGTCACCAGGACGGCTCTGCAGGCAACAAAGACACCTCCAAAAGAGCAGATTGCCAATTGATGTTTATCTCTGGACTCATTATTAAAACCCTCACAGTCTCTGAAATTAATGGGAAAAATTGATTAGCCTTGCACTGCGCACATGTCATGTCTGCTGCATTAGAAAAAATATTGAATATTTTTGGACTGGTAAATGAAATCCTACATCTTTGCACTACGTCAAATCTTCACAGTTTTTCGGCAAACAATTTTTTTTTTTTTTTTTTTTGCACAAACAAGTTCTCGCTTGTGAACTGCAGTACTCACGCCAAGTAAGCTGCAAGTGCTGACTGTCTCTTTGTTCACATGTCTCTTGATATAGACAAACAAAAATACCCCATATTTTCCAGCATTCACAAAGAATATCTGGGGCTCCTAGAAAAACATTTCAACTGTAATAAGCTTTCTCCACGAGAGTCTGAAACATTTCAGAGGGCTTCTTTGAACCTCTCACTATGTTGACTGTTCATATATAGACAGTGCTTGGAAAGCCTGAGCGCCATATCGCTGTAACCTCTCAGTGCTTCTGCATTAATAATTAATTGCCAATGTGAGTAAACACCACCGTAGATACAAGAATGCCCCTAACAACACAAACTGCTGCTCCCACTTAAAGCTGTACGCTCAACAAATTCGGATGAGCTTCCACCCACATGCTAATGCTGCATATAAACTGTATTCTGTCACATTTATCATGGAGAATAAATCTAGCCGTAGCGTCTGCGCAGAGACTCAGCTTTGCAATTTAACCGTGTTTGACAAAACCTCCTCGGAGCGGCTGCGGTTCGCTCATTTCAAGCCTTCACGCTGGAGATGCAGCCCAAGCAGGTGGCTCAATCCTTCACTCTGCGCTCGCCACGTTCAGCCAGGGCTGCTCAGGAGGAGATTTGGAGGCGTTGCTCTTGTGCAGTTACCCTTTAGCTTACAGGCAACATGCTGTGAGTTTACAGCTAACACAGCCTCATTTATATTACTTATAGTGAGGAATGTATGTGCAGGGCCTGTAGAACATGCTGACCTTGTCACTGTTAGCAGCGTCTCCCCGTGCTGGTGAGGAACCTCGCTGGTGTTCAGGTGCTGTTACTCCACCATACTGTGTTTCCTGCCTGTGTTATGCATAAACTAAGGGCCTGTGAGTGTGACAGCAGAGCAGTTGCTTATTGAACGGCGGAGCAACATAGCATGCCCATTGAGCTCTGATTAAAAGATTTTATTACACGACTGCATGGAGTAGCAAAAGGCAATATCTGGTTTTGAACATGTTTCTGAATACAAGAGCAATGAGAGGCAATATATAATATAACGCCAACACTAATCATATTACTGCAGTTGTGCATCCTGTGAGGCTTATTTAGCTTTTTGGTGTTGGAATACGAGCGGCTGTTCAGGATTCAGGAGGAAGGAGGGCGTCTCTTATCTCACTATAAATCCTCATTATTTCTAATAGCAGTTGTGAAGGCTAAAGAGTAGAGCAGAGCATGTTCTCTTTATTCTGCAGTCACTGACAGACATGGCCAAGCACTATGGGTTAATGTAATATCACAGTCGGATGCCTCCTCAACTCACTTACATTCCCTGTTAGCTTAAAAGTCCTTATGTGAAAAAAGAAGAAGTACGCGATGCATGAAAGGAGGTGACGATTGTGGGAGTCCATAACGGCGAAAGGCCCAAAGAGAGTCCCAGTGCATCACTCCGAAAGAGAACAGGTCTGATAGATTCAAAGCAAATCAGATTTAAATGTTTTCAATCAAGCAACGCGTCGTTATAATGCTGTAAAACGAAAACAAAAGACTCAGAAATTCACATCTGTGATTTTCCATCGTCCCATTTTGTCATGGGGAAACGTTAGTCTAAGAATAGAAAAATGGACTGTAAAAAGTCCATGGTTCATCTACTGAGACTGGCATATCAATTAGGATTGTGAATAAGAGTGTAATTGAAAGCAACAGGAGCAGAAAGAAGCGGAAATTCATCAAGGCAAGCATGGAAAAGCACAAATGAGTTCCGAGCGAGACACGGAGAGCCTCGTTCCTTTTCTTCTGCTCCCTCTTCGCCCAGAACAGTTCCACCTAATCTCTCCCACCATTACCAAACAATGGAATCAGCAACCAAACAACTCTGCCTGCTGTAGTTTCCTTTAATAATTCGCAGCAGGCTAATTGTTTTATTCGAGGTACAAATAAATATTTCTTGGACCGTCTCTCCTTCCAGCCACGGCGGATTCATAAACTTGGTGTTAACAGCACATTGGGTGCTAAAGTCTGGAGCCTCGGGGGCCTCAATAAGTGGTAAATCTAGTTGTATAAAAGTGAGAGAAAAGGAGCTCCATGTGCAGCACAAACCAATTACTGTTAGCTCATCAGTCACAACCTGTTGAAGCGGTTCACCGCCTCTTAGCATGTAATTCTGAGCAAACTAAGAAATCTACGCGGTGCTGAGGTCAGAGGTCACCTTGCCGGGACTTTTATGGGCGGGTTTTATTGGGTGTGTTGGTGCCTGACTGCTTCCCAGGCCGGGCTCTGAAGGGCTCACTGGCCAGCAGCATCTGTGTCTTCCTGCACTCTTATCTCTGCTGGCAAGCGAGCACGCTGGTGCAGACCTGCCACACAATCATCGGCTCCACTGTCACTAAATGGCACGTTCTCTCAGCCCCAGTCCTCCCTTTCCGAGGCACGGGCTTCTCCAGCTGCAGCCTAATTTCCTGTGACTTGCCTAATTACTGTAATTAAGGATTAATTGCCATTAATTATTCACACATAAGCTCATCGCAAATCATGGGGTAAATGTCTTATGAAAGCTGCCATACAAGCCATGTATAAACACACTAGGATGCTCCAGGCTGCTGAATCGATCACTCAGCCCTCCAGCAAATCTCCACGCCACACTTAGGAAAACAGCGATAACTCTCCCCAAAATCAACAGCCTATCCAGGTGATGGAGGAATCAATTCACATGCTTTATTCGTCGCAGCTACATTCGGTGGCCTCCAGTAGCGCTTCCAGGATCTCCGAGGCGGAAGCAGACAGAGAAAAATGTCTGCAAAGTTTCATAAAAAGGCGGCGATGTCTCCAAACAGATAGTAGACGGGATACGGATACGCGAAGGCTAATTCTAATCGGCTCCTGTCATCTTATCCTCACTCTTAGCAGCATAAGAATCCATTCGATCTGCTATCACAGGAACATGAAACTCCAGCAGAATCTGTCATTATTAAGGTCACTCTGTGAAAACCGGTAGGGAATCTGTTCACGTGGCACTTTATTTTTCATTGTTTCTCTAAATTCTGGGAACCCTGCTCAAACCTGAGAGATTGATTTTGGGTCAAGGACAAACATGTCATTAAGCCGTCCCCCTGGGAGAAGCTTTTACCTCTTTGAAAAGGAAAAAAAAAAAAAAAGTGAGAAGTGATGTCCGGGACATTTCGCTGGGAGAAGATCTCACATAGTGCAGGCAAATATTTACACTCACCAATACTCTGACGATTCCCAAGCATTTTTGGGGAAATAGTTTTTCAGGCTTCAGCATCATAAAATCATAATAATGGCTATAATGTAAATCTGCTGAGTATGAAATGTCTTCCAGGGGCCCGCATGCAAACAGTATTTAAAATGAGACATTTTTACAAGGCTTTAAATCAGCAGTGGAGCCATGTGTTGATAGAGGGAGAAAAAAGGAGAAGTAAACTCGTCTGGTGCTTCAAGCCAGGCATGCGAGACCTCACGGAAACGCCACAAACTCCATCATAACGCACAAGACTGACAATTATTCCCTGAATCGTGGTGAGCTCCGTGGAAGCTGCTGCCTCAGCAGTGACGACGCAAACCGCAGATCTGCCACTCGGTGTCTCAGTTTCTGTAACAGCGGTCAGAGTGAGAGGTGGAGGGGACGGGAGGGGACTAATTGTTGGACCAAAGGCAGCTGTGGCAGATTAATGCAGGAAACATCTTCATTTCGGGTGCATAAGTTTGTTCGTCTGATTTAAACATTTATGTTAATGGACCTTCTGGCAGCTCTTTAATGTTCTACACTCTCTTGTAAACAGCCTCTTTGCAAATCCATCACTGGGCCATCCTGCAAAAAAAAAAAAAAAAAAAAATCCAAGCTGCACAAGGAGAGGGGAACAGATAACACCATTCCACATCAAGACAAGGGGATAACAAGACTTCAGACATACAGAGGCGGCTTGAGCCAATGCTGGCAGAATTTCCCCTGATCAGCATTACTGCAGCCACAGTTTAATTTATAGAGCTGAGCCAGTCCCATTTTATGTGTTTGTTAGATTAATGTGCACAGCCATACTTTTTTACTGCTATAGTCTTTGATCAAGTTTAGTTTATTGGGATTAACCTGAGATTGGAGCGCGGTCTATGATGCATTTGAAGTCATTATAAGAACTGTATTTTCTCCAGCTGTGCTTGACTTTCTGGTCCTTATAATTACCCACAAGTTTGAAGTGTCAAATCTGTCCTCCGATGATGACGGTTCTTTAATGACCCTTTGCTGCTGCATGTTAATTTCTCCCTATTTTGAACTAACTTTTATGCCTTTTGACTTTGCAACATGCCCCTTAAATAGTGTGTGTTAATTGTTACCTTCCAGGCGGTGCAGCGCTGTGATAAATGCTACTTTTCACAGGAGAAGTGCCTCATTGTGCTGTGGTGTTAATACGGAAACGTGTTGCACAGTCGACGTGTCACCGCGCCGCGTGTCAGCCTTTGAGTTACAAGACCCCACAGCCTGTGCAACTTTCTGTGGACCCTGCCGCCCCCACGCATTTCACACTCCCACCTCCCTCTGCGTGACACCTCCCAACACGCACATGCATCGTCGCGTCATTGATGCCTAATTGATACTTCCCTATTTATTGTCACCTTCCCTCTCCGTCAGCTGACTCGGTTCTCCGTGTCGCTTTGCATTTATGGACTCCCGGCTGCCTTGATCTCGGTAATTAGAGTTTATGTGCTAATTGGTGTAAATACAAAGATGGGAGTTGCAGGCGAACACTTCACACTGCAGCTATAAATTGTGGCTGCGGCAAGTGTGGGTTGTAGTGCTGAGGGGATAGCAGAAGTGTCTCTTGGAAACTGATATTTCTGACACCAGCCCTCGTCCTTCTTTACACATTCAAAGCGCAGTACAGCTTGAAAAATATTTGGACAGCTTAAGACATCTTTGCATGGTCTGGCTCTGAAAGTTTCAGTTACTCTTGGATGTCAAATGTCACAGTTACTATTTCAAGATGGAGTTTTCGACTTAATTGTCAAGACATGAGACTGATTCTATTCTGGGTTAAATGAGGATATACGGTTGCACATTTCTATCAGATCTGCAACTACTTCACTCAAACAGAGTAATATTAAATCAAACACAGCACATGTTTAGAAATTTGCTGTGTGCAATGACTCACAGAGGCCTGCAACCCCTAAAATAACAGATGATTTGTCTCCATTGTGCATATTGTACAGTAACTTAACAGCAAACTCCCATGTGGACGCAGTGAAATGTCAGTTTATTGTTGCACTGATGAGAAGATGAGCTATCAACAGAGTGATGATGTGAAGATTATGACATGATCAGGACCAACAACAGGGAACTAAAGGTGACTGCAACCTTTAATGATAATAACAATAAACAATAATATTAATATTGTGCTTCATTATATCACTCGTGCATCAATGTTACTCTGTTTTAAGGTAATAAACATGATATTATTATTGAAAGGCCAAACACAAATAATGCACAGATCTCCTTCATTCTACTTTTCAGGTATTTAAGGTCTCTATCTGTGTGAAATGCAGCCTGTGAAGAACAGAGCAGGAGATTAAATCAGCTGTCATTAATTATCTTAAAGGCACAACAGCCTAATAATAATACAATAGGCAGAACTGTGCAAGACTCAATATGGAGAAATGGGTGGAGCACAAAAGCTGCTGAGAGAGAAAATGATTTTTATCTGTCAAAGCCGAAGCTGTCTGCTCTAAATGCTCGGTGATTAGATCCCCTGACAGGTAAAATAACACGAGTTCAAAGCCGAAACATCAAAGAGTCTTCTCATTAGTATATAATATTTTCCTTAAGCCACCTGCTTCACAAAGCTCCATTTCACTGAAACGTAAGACACACTGAGGCAGATATCAAACAGCAAACTTCTGCCCTGATTAAAATGGCGCTTCCACCGTGTGCTTTTCACATGCAAACACACAGCTGTATGTTCCTCTCCCCCTTTTCATTTTCAACTTGGTTCTTTTTAAACTCTGTGTTGTCAGCAGATGTCCTTCTAACGGAGACAAAGAAAATGAGAGGGGGCTGGATATCATCAGCATAGAAATGAGCCTCCTCTCGATGCCCCTTCTAAGGCACAGCCACAGCGCCGCTCCAGCCACTGCACTACCTTTTCAACTTGCAAATGACAGTGTCACCAAATGCTATCCTTCCATCAATCAAGTCGAGGGGGTCATGAATATACAAAAGGCAAAGCGGAGACTGGCTGCCTCCCGCAGCTCTACTTGGCCCAATTATACAGGCTCAGCTTTCTCCTGTGAGCTTCCACTTTTTGTTTCAGTCTAAAGGGTACAGTCCTAGGAAGCCCCAGGCTTAATCAAGGTAGGTCACGCATACTGGACCTCTCAAGTGGACTGCAAATGCAAGTTAAATGTGGACACCAAATGTCATCTTTCTTTTACATCATTAGTGCTGGGGGGCAAAGACAGCAGGGGTCAGTTCTGCACCCCTTTTTCCATCCCATGCACAGAGGTCCTCCTCTCTACCCAAACACAAGAGCAGACCACTAGGCCGCTGCAGCCCCCCCCCCCCCCACCACCACCACCACCACCCCCTGTCTGCGGCAGCCTGCTTGCCCCTTTCTTTACCCCAGCTGTCAGATCATAGTAGTGAATTAGCATTCTAACGGATACGCCTCAACCCGGGGATGAATTAGCACACAGGAGTAACTAATGACCTCCCTGCTGAAAGTGGACCTTATAATCCATGGCGCAGCTGATCAATACCGCCGCTTCAGCCCAGCTTACCCTCTCTTTTTAGTCTTCACTGAAATCCTCTCACAGCCTTAGAAAAGATATCACAGACAGTTTAATACAAAATTAAACCTGCTCGTCATACGTGTGCACGCTGAAAGCTTGAAAGTCGTCAATACACCTGAACGGTGGCCGCCGAGCACAAAGCGCAGCGGTCAATAACGTCTCATTGTTACATATTCATTATGATGGAGAATGTAAACAAGACAAATCCATGCGTTAATGTAAGTAATGTTACCTGATAGCATCAATCACCCAGTGCAGCGATTGGGCTCTTGCTCTGCGCTGACGAAGTGTTGCGAGAGCTGACTAATCAATCATCTCATTAGAACCGATGATTCTAATTGTTTTTGATGAGTGTGGCACTGATGCAAAGGTTAAGACCATTTTGCTGCATTGAAAGCCGGCTGCTTGAGTGAATGCATTATGAATTTGTTAGGTAAAAGTGTGACAATGATGGAGCAGGACTGGACCTTCTCACAGCAAACACTTAAGAATGACTTATTTCTGAATAAACTGACTCTATAATCTCCATGCTGTGCCTGAGACAGAGGAGCCAATGGCAGCGCGTACTGTAAACACATGAAAAGAACTCGCTGTCGATGTTGCTAGCCGTAATTTAAGACCTTCCGTAAACAAACTCGCAGATAAAATATGTTCTTGAAATAGATGCGACAAGCTGTTTTGAACAAGCTTTGATCAGCTTTTTTGATGTGTTAATGTGTCAGCGGAGGCGCAGCAATCAAGCAACAATAAGTCTCAGAGGAGAGGGAGAACGCAGAGGGTTAATGTGGGCCTACGGCTGAGAAAATAAATTACTCTAAATATGTAAGTGGACGTTGGAATGGGCCCTGTAAGAGCACAGTGGGTTTGGGTAAACCAACAGTCTGTCTGCAGTAATTTATAGACGGCTATGATAAATACTATTTGTCCATGACAGTCACATGAAATAATAAACCACGGATGGCGATAAACATTACTAAATCCTGACACTATTGATTTATAATGTCTAACAGTGACATCAAACCAAACAACTGACAGAAACAATGCCAGGGCTTTAGGAGCAGTTTGTCAACTATTAATTCTGTCAAAGGGGGTTTCGCTCTAAGCCGAGAGAGCTTGTCTTGCAGTTGTCAATCCCTTCGCTGGAAACGAGTGCAGCACGTCTGCAGGCGAGGGCCCTAAGCACTGCTCCGTTAGCCCTAATTACCCCCATCCCTGCTTTGGCAACGACAGCACCAGCCTCTATTTAAAATGCATGTTAATTATGCAAATTATTAATTGGGCTGGTGCTTGAGGATTTGTGTTTATGCCCGGATTAGAGTTAATAACTGTATCAAGCTACGTTTTAAGCCTGACCTATGACAAGTAATGCTGAGGTGCTGAAAGGGATATTTTCCAATACATTACCCTCTCTTCTCTTCCAAGCCCATTCCCCATTACAGGGGGCTGAATAAATGACACACAGATCCTCCTCCCTCACAACAACAACCAGACAGTTTGGATCTCCACCATGTACTCCATAGCATCGTGCGGCACTGCTACACCGCTGTGCTCTGCTGTGGACGTACAGCAGTTTGCGTTTGCTGGTAACTAACATGCACACAAGAGCAGCCCACCAAACACACACACACACACACACACAGAGTCACGTAAACAGTTGAAGGTCTTATTTCACGGCAGTCCAGGGCTAGCTGTCAGGCTAATTGCACACACCTGTGATGGGGACCACACATGCTTTGTCACCACCTGCCATGGACGACAGTCACAACAGTCTGCACTCTGGTCATCCAGTTATCGTCGAGTTCAAGTAGATATGAGAGCAGAGCCGAATGTCCTGCGCCTTAAACAGCATGCGCAGCGGTGATAAGTTAAGCAAAGCTGCAACACATCAGGCGCCTCGTGCTTCACACCTCCCCACTCCTGCACGTCCTCTACAGATGCACAGGTACCCTATACATCCCATGAAATTGTGACTGTATGGATTTGCCTCAGCTCCTATCTGAGCTCACCAAACCTTTAGGAGCGCTGGGAGCGCTCCCCCGACCGGGTTAAAGCTCGAGTTTGTGTGCCGACAGTCATGCATGAACGAGGAGCTGCTGCACAAAGCCCAAGAGGTGTGGAAGGAATATCAACTGCCAAGACCTCGGCATTAGAAGACCAGACAAACACTTCATTCATCATCGCTCTCTCTTTTGTAGATTCATTTTTTGCAGGTCATGACAGATTGTCAAAGGTTTTCACTGTTTACAGTTTCAATGGTAGCAGTGACGCTTGATATGATGAAGGGCCGCAGGTGAAGTTTTGTATTGTTGTCAAATCAGTATTAGCATAAGGTTAGCTAGTTGCATTTAGCCTAAATGTGCGTAAATCTGTGTTTACGTCATTGCCTGCCTAAAGTACGCCGGCGAGCTACGACTGCTAGCAAGCAGAAACTGCTAGCCTGCAAAAAATAAAACTCATTTTTCATTTCCATCCACTCCGTTTTAAACTCCTCAACAACTGTCAGTCTGGAGCATTTTTCAGGAAAGCCGACACATTTTGTTAAACAAAAGCAGACTGCAGAGGGTGTCACCCAGTCAGCAGTCTTTCCACTTCCTGCCACCACTGAAATGGTTAAGGGCGCATTAAGCTGTTTTGCTCAATGGCCCTTGACCAATATAAAGAAGCACTGCGATAGCATGTTCTGATTTATGCCCTGTGAAGACATTATGAATGCATGCGAGCACATGCATGAACACTGACACACACAGTCGCTGAAAAATAAGCAAACGTTAAAAGACAGATAGATAAAAAATACAATACAATATCATCTCTGAGGATAAAAAATAAGAGGGACGAAGGTGACAAACCATAAAAAAGACAAAATCTGTAAAATTGCAAATAGACTTTGCACCTATTCTCAACAAAATCTTTTGTTAGTAGGATCTAAATTATAGCTTGATTACGGTGTAACAGAGAGCTACAGTAAATCCTTTGTGAATGTTTGCTGCAGTTCCTCTAAAATGGGAAATATTGATCAGTGTGATTTCCCTGGGTACTGGGGAGCTGTAGAGGAAGACTGAGAGACATTATTTAAGGGACATGGAGCCTAAGTTGAAGAAAAAAAAAAAAAAAAAAACTAGCATTACGGTCTATGCCTTGAAACATGGCTTACTCTGAGTGGCCTTTGATGGTGGGGAGAAAAGGTAGTTCATCATTGTCTGCATGGGAACCAGGGGGGTGGTTGTCTTCTGTTGATTTTACATTATTAATTTGAGGCACACAAGGTCATTGGGGCCGCTATAGTCATGAGAACCAGTTGTTATCTTAACACAGCTGTCGGGCTGAATCTGCATTGACTGATTAGGCCATTGATTGGTAACACTGGGAGCAGGGAGCCTTTGGGATACTGCACAGCCTTTTCAATACCACAATTGCATTTTGCTACCAAAAACATCTCAAAACAGGCCTTAATTTTTGTATTTTATAGTCTCTGCAGTGTTAACTAGCACTGTAGCTCCAAGAGTATTGTATAAGCCTGTCTCAGACACCTCCAATCTGCTGTAAGCAAATCAAATGTGAATGTCAAATTGTTGCAAACATATGCTAATGCAGGAAAAACCTCATGTGTGAGGGAAGGGGGGTAGAAACTAAATAGAAAATAAACATTACAAAAACTGTGAAATCTTAAACAAAGGGGGTTGAATCCTGAGCAGCTGGCATGGAATGAACTCTTCTGGAGAGGGAATGCCAGTTTCAGAGCGCCCCGAGCATCGATTTGGAGCCAAGGCAGTAAACAGCTTTTATCAGCAATAATGATGGCATAATCCCAGCTAAAGAGGAAAGTAGCATATGGTGCAAAGCTTACAACTGCAATCCCAACAAAGTAGGGGGGATTTTCATCACTTTGTCCACTTGAAAGACACTCTGCCAATTCATTTTTTCTCCTCTCCTTCCAAGGATCATAATCTGCACAGTAACATTAACATAACTTGTGTAAAATACAGACATTTTTCTCATCTGTTGACTCTGGGCCAGCGTGATTTATGTGGCAGTGCTGCTCTCCAAAACGTTGCTGCAAACACTATAATGATATGTACACATTATAATACATAAAGGCTTTACAAGGTGACAACTGCTGCCCTACAAGCTACCAGGGAGTCACAGCGATTCTCCATTACAGGCCTGCATATACATATGAGCTGTGGACACAGGAAGTCAGCAGAACATTAAAAATGAATCTGAAAGAGGGCACAGCCGCCACCTACGCCGAAGTCAAACAATCTTTGCCTCAACGTCTATATTTCATGTGTCAGCTTCGACGTAGCCTCCTTCATTAAACCTATCAAGTTTTCCTTTTGATCAGACAGGCCAGAAGACAGCTCTTTTCCAGGAAGAGTGCAACGCTGCCAAGTAGCACTCTAGACTGGCTTCAACCTCTGTCATTGATTTTCCTCCAAGCTGTGACCATTCATTGTTTGTGACATTCTCCTGTCGGCTCTTTAACACCCTTCAACCAAATCAATTTCATATTTTTGTCAATGCCTTGCAACTGGATGAGCCAGATGGGAAGGGACGTCACATGATTTAGGATGTCGATTTTCTGGCAACAGTTTTATCTGCAGTTTTTACAAGACGTGGAGAGCTGGCACAACGGGTTTATTTAAAGACATATAAAGGAGGGCAGGCCAGAAAAGGTGGCATTATTGTACCAACAGTTAGTCATCAATCAGTCAGTGGATCAACAGGAAATCAAAAGGCAACTGTTTCACTATTTAAGTGCTTTTTTAAGCAGAACTATGAACATTTGCTGCTTCTTTGTCTTCTATCTTAGTAAATAAGCATTTCTAAGCAGTGTACAAAGATTAAATAACGGGTTTATAACACACATAATGTGGTTGTAAGCACATATATTTTAGGTGTTTATGAATCTACAGTATTCCTCAACAACTACAACGTCCCTGATGAAGACAGATTTTAAATATTACAGCTGTGTTTTGCTTTGTTGTCGTTCATTATCTGTGTACACACCGGCCTCCACTGCTGGAGTTATTATTAATAACAAATACACTGATAAGCACTTACATTCATTTACAGCTGCATTATAGTGAGTTTTAAAGCGTTTCTTCAGTGACTGTTGACTGTTTATGATCATGAAATATGGAGACTTTGTCACCATTTGGACTGATGGTCCAATAAAACAAGCCGTTCTGATGATTTTTCACTGTTTTCTGACATTTTATGGTGACTAATGGAAACTAATCAGCATTAATGGATGATGAAAAAAATGATTAGCTGGAGCACGACACAAATATCTGTCCAAGTCTGCAATCATCAAATCTCAGAGGGCCGTTTGTTGCTTATCAAAGCTTTAATGTCACTTATTTGTTAGCAGTTGCTCATTTATCTTTTCTATCTGAATCCAACGGCTCGACAGTGAAGCAGCTGCATCAACTGGCCAGCGACAGAAACTGGACTTACTGACGATGACGCTAACGTCGCCGTTGATGCTCGAGCCTTTTTGGACACCTTCTCGGTTTCATGGCTCTTTCCACGCGGCGAGAATCGTCGCGCAAACGGCAAAAGGAAACCGAACAGCGCCACTTCTTTCCTCAACGCTAACAAATGGCTTAATTTATTCTTTGCCTCTTCATAAGCCCAGCAGACCATATGGCTTTGCCCTCTATTATACTCTCAATATCACACACTAACAATGACAACAATAATAGCACGAGTGACCTTGACTTCCCGTCTGGACTCTAAGAATAATATTTGATAGCAATATTAAGTGCAACAATAATGAGACGAATATTCCCCATTTAGCGTCGACAGCTTTAGGACAAATTCTGAAGGGAGAGCTGCCTGCTGCAGCTACATGCTGGTCACTCTTAGTTGTCAAGGCTGATTTATTGCCTCCTAGCTGTTCAATTTCACATTTTGTCCTCGTCATATCCCCGACTCATGATCATTCTGCACTGACCCTTGTAGGGCAGGCAGGGAATATTGATAAAACAATTATCTGCTTGCCGTTCATTTGATTTTCCATTTCAATTACGGATTGGAGGAGGCAAAAAGAAAAGATTGCAGCATTGATTTTTTTTCCTACCTTACAACAGGAAGGAGGCAGGCTTTGATGGGATGCTTTGGTGACATGGAATCGAGGCAGGAGAAGTGTGCACTGGCTTCAGGCGCTCTGCTTCTCTTGCTGTTGTGAAGGCTTTGCTTTATGGACCGTTTTTGAATTAAGTATGATTTAGCACGGCCGACGAACAGCATTTTAAAAAAGACGGCATCCTCCATTTTATCTTACTCCAGGCTCATGCATCCGATTGGACTGCAGATTTCTGATTATTGATTTTGATGATTCAGATGTGATGAGTGCAACAGGCCCGGCCTTCCTCCACGGGGGACCGGCGCGTTGGCGCTGCTGCTGACCTGAGGTAAACACTGTATGTGCCTTGCACTCTGGAGGCCAGAGGACCCAAAGGTCATAGCAATTTGTCAGCGACACCATTCCGCCCTCTCCCCCTTTCTGATGGTCTGCCACTGTCTATTTGTCACTCTTAAATGACAACAGAGTTGCATCATACTTGTTTTTCCTGCAGCACTGACACAATGCTCCACCACCTCTACACTGTGCAATACTGCACGGTGATTGAAGGCGCAGCGTGGGGACGATCTGAAGGCGTATACGAGACAATGGCCACTGTAACAGATAAAAATAAACCAAACGCACAAACAAAGATATTCAATTGGAGGAAAGTGCATGTTAAAGGCTGAATTTCTTCAGAGCAAGGCATGTCAAATGAATCCATTACCACATAAAGTAAATAGATTCTTCTGTAAATGATTTGGAACATTGGTAATGGGTAAAGACCTAATGGGAATCCTGGTAAAATAGCCTTTGGGGAGCCTGGGAAAATCTGCCTCAGTGAAGTGGCCGGCTCTTGGCCAAAACCCTGTGTAGAGGGGAAGGGGAGGGGGGGGCATAGACTTCACAGAGATGACAGAAAGCGAGAGAGGGGGCGAGAGACAGACAGACGGAGAAGGGTAAGAGGGAGAGAGCGAGCGAGCTCTCAAGGAATCTCCACCCATGGATGATGTTAAGTTCCACTGTTGAGCATAATCGCGAAAAAATGCTGAAGACTTGAAAGGGCTGATGATAATGCTATTGCTGTCCAGTGATCCAGCACGGTCACAGGCAGCAGCAGCAAGGCACAGTGCTGTACTACTTCCTATACCGCAGTCCGCTTCGGCGAACACGGCGGCTCCCAGGGGATTTCACATGGCTGACCTTAAATAAGTTTGGCTTTGATCAAAGTTTAGCACGATCAGTCTGCTTGCTACAGATCAGGGGATCAGGGAGATGAGACCTGGGCTAGGAGGTCCTGGCAAAGACTTCCCAAAGCCCCAGCGCGCCCTTCCAACATCGGATTATGTTGGGCAATTAAGGTAATGAACTGGCTAACGTAACAACGCATAATGATCCTTTTTATCCTCGTCCTCTGAGGTGCCTCTTGTTGTTTCTCTGACAGTCTTTCTCTGCATCACTTAAAAACAGCTTGGCTTTCTATTCTGCGTGATGCTGGTTGGCGTTCCCAATGCAGGAAATGACATCGCAGGTAATTCACGACAAAAGCCAACCACCGCCATGCATGTGTGTGAGAACAGCGGAGGTCTTGTTAGGCCAGGTGAGTGTGCACAGGCTTGGTCGAAGGAGCGGAGAGGAGAAAGCACCTGTGTGGACACGCTCACCTGCGTTCGCCCGCAGTGGCGTACGTACGTACGAGCGAGCCAGCGAGCGGCCGGGCCTCGCGTCGATCTGTGTGGCGGCGAAAGCCTACATTCCAGTTCCCCCAATCAACCTCCCACCCCATCAGTGCACAACTTGTCTGCCTGCTCCCTTTTCATTTGAACACATTTTCTAGCCAAAAATTTCACTTCAATCTCACCTCATCTCTCCATACTACATTAACCCCTGGCAATTGCCTTCCAAATGACCCCATTAAGCTGTAATTGCCTCAGCAGGCCTGCTCCCTCGCTTGTAATTCTGTGCAGCGAACCCACCAGACGTTCCCCCGGCATTGTTTCATGTTCTGGCTCCCATCAGCCGGTTCAGACACTGACCCCCCCCCCCCC
>JBBMOE010000008.1:14965360-14983204 GCA_037975065.1 Chaetodon trifasciatus
AATAATAATAATAATAATAATAATAATAATAATAATAATAATAATAGATTTGTATTAATAATAATAACCCAATTGGAGTGAGAGGGGTCATTAACTTTGTCAGGATACATTGAAATTAATGTTCCCTGCAGAATTCAGAAATGCTTACCTCCTCAGTCCTAACTCTATTTACTCCAGGTAATGCTTTTAGTCAGCCTTGCATGTGGTTAATTACAGGCTCATCCTGAACTGTATTTAATTAACACAGTCTTTCCTAGCTGAGCATTACATATATCGCAGATACAACAATAAACATGCTGCACATGAAAGCATGTTTAGCAGTTTTCGGGAGCCAAATCAAACATGTGCAACAAAACGCCGACATTGGCTCGGACTGTGAGCGCAGTCCCTCCCTGATCCGCTGCTACAAACACTGGGTCGGAGCATTTATCAGCCTGAATCTGCCACACTCGCTCCCTCTCTCTCCCTCCCCTGCCTCTCCAGACCCCCTGTTTCTGAACCTGATGAGTCAAAGGTCAGGAAAACAACAAGTCAATACGCAGCCAAAAGAAGCGCCATGCAGCTGAGAGAGCTGTGGAGAAGGCTAAGCCTCTCTGTGGCACTCCGTGATTTAGCCTGTAATAGTTTTCTGTAATCTCTTTCTATTGATTAAACCTCACATCAAAGAGGAGTCTTGCTACAGAACCTCTCTTTTCCTGGTCAGAAATACCATATGGAGGTAATCTTTCACCTTTGTTATTCTTGCCGCTCCCACTGCTGCTGCTGCTGTGAGCCTCTCTTCCAAGCATGAGAGCAAGACAAGGGAGTAGCCAGCAGGATAAAACAAACCCAGCACAGAGGAATAACTGCAAAACTCATCTGAATCGCAGGCAATTTCCACTCAATGCATTCATTGTCCTGTCGTGCAGCCCACGGGGAAAAAGGTACAACATGAATGTATCCTTTGTCCTGAAACAGCCAGAAACACGAGGGAACGAAGCATTTTAATTGGCATTTTTTTACGTATGTAGCAAAAGAAAAACATCACACACTGAAGGACAAAGAGCTCCACTTGCCAAGCGAATCTCACATTTAGCTTATCTAAATGCAAAACCGAGAAAATTTGGGGGAAAAATCCCTCCTGCTAAAAACACTCAATTTAGTGACAGGCAAATGACTTCATGCTGCCACTTAATCTCATTTCTTGCATAATGCTCCCTAATTAGCATATCAAAGTGAATTAATACTTCTAGGGCATTAGCAATGCAGAAATACGCTGTAGCTCTACAATAACAGTTAGAAGAGTGCCAGAAACTTCCAAACACCCTGAAAAGTCTTCAAATTATCTTGCTATTGCTAGAAAATGCCTTTCTTTACCACTCCTCCACAAAAAGACAAAGAAAATCAAGATCACTCTCAGCCCTTTGGTTTCATAAGATAATATTTTTATCATAAACACTCGTAAGGCTTTGAAGCTGAACCCTGGACTCGCTTTTCATCTGAGCGCTAGACAATAAGTCTGGATAACATGATACATGCACGCAGTAATTACACCCATGATTCTTGGACCGCTTTCAGATTTATTATTAAAAGTCGTTTTCAGCCAGCGGTGGATCCCATGGCTAAAAGACAGCGGCCCCTGTGCCATCTGAGCGGACATGAAAGGGCCAAGGAAGCCCTGTGAACGATGCTACAGCGGCCAGTGAAAGGCTCACTGTGTGCTGGAAAAACAGGCCGGTCAACAAGGCCACCAGACCAGCTGAGCTCTGTCAATGGCTAAGAGGGGGAGGCTGTGACTCTAAACCACAGGTTAACCATGCACACACACACACACACACACACGCCTGTTCTCCCTCTCCCCCTCCGTCTCATCTCTTTCTCACACACACACTGATCCCACAGAGCACACACACTCTTTCACCCACGTGCATGTATTTATTTAAACATTTTGTCATCTTCATCTACTCTTTGGTGCGTCTCTGAGCGGCTTCTTTAAACTCCAGAGCTCACATCCCAGCAGAAGCACAACACACCTGATTACAGTCACGTGCAGAGCAGCCCTGACACTGGAACAGGATTTTTAGATGACTTAACTTTGACAATAAAATCGCTTATCTGCCGCTGTTTTTTCTACGCTCAACAGATGCAACAATGCTCCTGCACAGGAAACCGCCTTCCCGTCAAATCAACGCCAGCACGCCGAATAAAAGTGCATGTGATGTGTAATCTGCATCCTTTCTGGCTCCATCTCTTTCTCAGCCTAAAGTCAACAGGCTGACACGCAGCAGAGCATCTCGGCCACACTGTGGACCCTCAGCCCGCCCCTGCGGACGCCACCTGTGTTGGGGAAGTTCATAAACTTTTATGATCTCTCCCGAGCCAATTTCCTCATAAACGGCACAAAGGTCACAAATCTGACACGTCATCAGGTTCGGTAAATTACACCAAAACCAAACAGCGCTGTTTTCTTTCTGTTCTTATTTTTGCTTTGACCGAGAAACATGAATATTAAATAAATAGTAACGAGCAGCAGTTTGAATATCTGCTCAAATTATTTCTACCTTCAAAAACAGAGCAGTCACATAAATATAAGGAATTTTAAACATGGACGCTATAACTAAAAATCAATTATGGCTTCATTTAAGAATTCAAAGAGGTGCAGTTTGTTATGTGTCCTATAAACACTGTAGAAAAGACTACAAACAGCAGCCTGTCTGTCCAATGGTGACTCTTTTTTTTTAAATGCAGTACATCCCAGTTTGAGCCACAGGAAGTTATGAGACATGAAAACATGAAGAATAATTTCTGCTGTCTGTCATGCATGTGTGTATATGAGCGCACACACAAAGTTTTCAACCACAGAAATCTGCAGACTTGATGCTCAGAAAGAGCAAATGTGCAACATGCAGCAAAAATAGCTTTTGGAATTTTTTCTTTTCAAAATTAATTTTTTCAGTAATTTCCTTCAAGCTGATTCCATTGTTTGCTTTCTACCTTTAAATGCCCACATTTGCAGGAGAGGAGTCTGCACGCAGCTGTAATACAATTACTGACTGACGTGCAGTCGCCTCCATAAGCTGGAAACGTGGCATTGTTGTCAGGTTATAAAGCATGAATTCGCTGTGATCTCAGCTATGTGGAGCATATGCTGCGGGAGTTCCCCATCCTGCTCAGTGCCAGGCTGAGAGCTGGAGCGCACTTTCTGCTTAAATCCAAGCAACCAGTGCTGGAAGAGATGCTCCTGCAGGAACGAGAGCATCTTCAGTGACAAAAAGCATCTACGTCTGACCGCTTCTGCGTGGCACCGTGACATATTTAAAAAAGTGATTGATTAATTGGGGCAGAGGTCGCCTGTAACCTGGATGCAGGCTGCCATCGGGTCGCTGGGAGGTAAAAAAAATCTCTTCCACTGAGGCTCGGGTCTTATTTTTCATGTGAGAGTATTTTTACACAAAGATCTTACCTGTCTTTTCTTTGATTTCACAGAGAACGCTGAAGAGTGCTGGTTTCATTCTGTGACAGTTCAGCCCATGTTTCCTGTTTCAGTATAAGACAAGAAATAATACTGAAATAAATTCACTGATAAATCACATGTTAGATATTAACAAGTCAACAGATCATTTAGGATATTAAGGGTAGTGGTCACTCATGCCTTCCAGTGTCCCAACCTGCACGTCTCTCAGAAGTTATCATTTAAAACTCTACAGTAATATTTGCTCAAAGTAAAAAAAAAAAACTATTTGCTCATTGGTTTGGATTAATTTAACGCTCCATTATTAATATAGTTTATATAATGAGCCTTCTGGCCTGAATTAGATTTTTTCAGCACCAGTTTCCTGCAGGACATGTGTGCACACAAACTTTTTGAACATGCTCATTCAGGCTCATGTTGGCTCACAGGCAGCTTAAATAAAATGCTGTTGTTCCCTCAGTGACAACTTTCTCCTGTGTTAAAGCTTTGCGAGGCAGTAAATACACCTCAGTGTGAGATTATCATTAAAGCCACTCCAGCCTATTGTTACACATGGGGGAGTTAAGCGGGCCACATCTCAATAATGGTGCGTTCAGCGTTTTGAGGGGGGGCGAAGTTAATAAAACATATAAATCAACCAACTTTGCTTGCGCCTCGTCCAGACTTTGATCAGTTATGGTCATTATTTGATGGAGAATGTCACCAATGTCTTGTTTTCTTCCGTCTCCGTCTGTCCCATCGTGTCCATGAGGAGGCGGCAGTGCCATGCCTCCTTGTACCGAGTGGCCAGCCAGACTGACACCGCCGATCGACTGCATGATCCGGGCTTGATCGTCCATAGTAGCCGCTAAAGAGTCTGTGCACTGAGCCACACAAATTGAAAAACTCATATACGAAATGGGCTACAACATGTGCCGCAGATAAGGGGGATGCTGAGAGATTCTTCCCGGTACCGAGCACACACACACACACGCATACACACACACGTTTGTTAAAAAAGCCTCGCGGTGTGTTTCTAGCGTAAATCTTGTGTCCAAGTTCTCGCCGTCCTCTCGCTTTTTTACGCGCGGTCCAAAGTGCCACAACGCGTGAGTGTGTTTGTAGAAAAATGCATAATTCGCTTTCTTCTTCTTAACACTTCTTTGTCAGAATTGAAGGTCCATCGTAGCCCGCACGAATCCTCATGCCAATCTGTCTTTTCTCTGGGATTTGACGGCCGGCGCACACACAAACGCTCCTTGGTGATCTCTCATTTATTAGCGCTCTTCATGGGATCCCCGGCGCATTTCCTCTCCAAAAATGTCCAAATCCTGCTCGCGAAGCACCGGCAACAAAATATCCAATGTGGAAACGTGTAAAAAAAAAAAAAATCTTGCAGGTGTTACCAACTATAAATGTGCAGAAATGACTCCCGCGACAGCTGACAGTGTTTAAAAAAATACACAATCTGCGGCAGAAGGTGTCCAAATGTGACTATAAAAATATGAAATGTACAAAAAAAAAAAAAAAAAAAAAAAAAAAAAAAAGTTGGGAGATTTTCTGTTTAGAAAAAAGCAACCACGAGAAGAAATTAATGAGGACGCAGCGCTGGAGGAAGGCGATGCGCAAAAAATATCTTGCCCTGCTGAAATTTATGAGCTCCAGCTTCAGCCTGTGTGTGTTTTATGTTGTTTGATGGCAGCGGTAGTGAGCGATTGACAGTGTGCCAATGCCACTCACTCAGTGCAGACGTGTCAGAGCGGGGAACAGGGCTAGAAAAAATAAAAAAATAAAAAAAATACAAAATACGAAATGAAAATGCACGCTCCGCCCTGCAGAGGAGGGGTCTATATTCTTGTCACTTCTCGCCTGAACCCCGAAAAACAAAATGTTAAGAGCTAGTACTCAGGACGGTGATTATAATGATGAAGGCACGGCTGTCCCCTCTCTCTGTCTTGCAGCGGCGGCGGAAGGGTGTCCTCGTTTCCTCACGCGCGCACGTGCAGCTATGTGCATATTCTCTACCAATAATAAAGATTTAGTCCTGCAACAACACAGGCAAACACATAATGAGAGTTTTTATACAGTTTGATGTAGAACTGCATGGTCCCCTGTACGCCTTGGTTCACGCCAGGCGAGCAGCAGACATGTTTATATTATTGGAAAGTAAAGCTCCTCGACCAATCACAGGCCAGAGTGACGAAGACTGACGATCCGCGTGTCCTATTACTGGCAGATGCATGATGCTGAGAGCCCACCCACTCCATCCCTCCATCTTCGCACTGCTTGTGCAAAAGGATGGGAACTTCTGATTGGTCGTTGCTACGAGTGACATCCGCTGCACGAGCAGGCGGCGCTGCTCTGTGCTCCTCCGCAGTTGCTATGGCAGCAGACGAGTTGTTGAGCTGGATGCAAGGCAGCAAATGTACAGAGAACATCCACGACACGCATCCAGACCGTGGAGGTATAAGGAAAAGAAAGGTTTGCTTTTACTGTTAGCGCCGTTTTACAGGAACAGTGGAGGAATAAAGAGAGTGAGCAGCTCATGTTTCCAGGGAGGACGTCCTCAGGCCTCCATGTTGAACTTCTGACTGCACTTTGCTTGATATGGGTTTGATGATGTCCGTGAAATAAAGTTTCACAGCACTGTTTGCACACATAAGGAAGCCAGAATAAACACTGTGGATGTACTCTCTCCCAAAACCAGTCATCAGAGAATCAATACATGTGTTAAACTACAGCTTCTGAGTAGTTTGGAGTTACCCAAGGAGAAGAGGGAATGAGCAGCGGACAGATGGAAAATCTAGCTGCTAACTGTCTGCAACACTTTCCACTTTTTGGTTTTAATTTCAGCCTCGTGCACAGACTGAAGTCCTGACAAGATGACCTACTGGACGAAAGAACTTCAAAGATAATGAGCAACTAAAGCGATACAGCAGCTAAATGTGCTAAATATATCAACTAAAGTACTGTACTTCAAAATTAGTACAGTACTTGAGTAAATGTACTTGTGAGTGTTTGTCCTTGTCTCGCAAAACACAGCGCAGACTGAAGCAGACTCACAGTGGTTACACCTTTGTGAGGTCAGACAAAAATATCCGAAAGAAGACCTGAAGCGCTCTTTATTTGCACGGTGACGCTGAGGTTAAGAGCAAAAGCAGCATCATCTTTGTGACACGAAGCTGCAGCTTTTATGGAAAATGTTGCTTTAAATTTGACGAACATCAACAAACTCTCCGACACTGAAGCTCTTGGTCTTATTTCTTCATGGCAGGGCTCGTAAAACTGGGGCCGTAGAGGAAAATATGGAATGAAACTGAATCCCGCTGACCTTTTTTCCACTAAAATTCGACTTGGATCCTTTCTTAGTCGCTTCCCCTGTCATCTTAATGACTGATAAAACTTGTGGGTGGGGCGCCTGAACTTTCCTCGGCCTCTGAAGTGACGCATGGCAGAAAACTGCTTTATGGTGAGTATTAAAAGGATCCACGTGGTATTTCGTTAACCCTGTGAGACTTTAACCCACTTCTCTCAGCAACAGATGGACATAATCCCCAACTGTGGGACGTGTGGCTGATAATGGAACACAGTTTTCATCTAATTCTATTAAATTCCATTATTTCTACAAATATTTTAATTCTTAAGAGCGCTGATTTAAGTGTCCCTGTTGAAATACAGTGCTGGTATCAGTGAGTGAGCCTCCGAAATACTGTATGTTCTTATTGTTCAGTTTAAAGCAGCAGAGAGATCATGATTCATCTTCATGAGTCAGAGCTGAGTGACTAGATTAATCTTCAGAGGCAACTTTTACCAAAAGAAGTTTAGCTGAGGTCAAGATTCAGTGAGTCATTACTTTAAATAATGTCTGATTATCTTCCTAGAAAAGGAAAAGAACATCACCCTGCTGTTACCTGTCTGCTGCCACCTTTGAGTCACTGCGTGAGGATGAGTCAAAGATGGGCAGAAGTGAATGAAGAGCATCCAGCAAGCGTTGTACATTTAGTCTGAAATAACCAAATAGATTCATATATATTGTTTTATAATAAAAATCTCAGCGTCGTGTTTTACGATTAACGTGTTCAGTGCTGAAGTATCGTAACGTCCACATGGCTGCGTGTGTTAATGACTGTGAGTATTTTAATAAGTGGCATAAAATCCTGACTGTCTTTGAGGGTCTGTGTGCTTCTGCTCATTCATTTGACCTTGAAGTATCAGAGCAACACACTCTGGAGTTTAGTGACTGGGAGTCCCAGGACTACTGCATTTATCATTGAAATACTGAGCTGTCAAGTCACACTACATACCTGTCAAGAAGGGCTCAAAGGTACAGCTCCGGCTCCTCTCCTCTGTTGCAGTGCATGATTCTTCATTGCATTGCATAGCAGGCCCATTCACCGTTGTTTTCAGCCATATGTCAACATAATTCATTTCCCTATGTGACAGCTCCTTACAGTGAGACACTGTGGCGCTGCTACTTCACAAAACCTTGTTTACATAACCAAGAGGTTGTGCTATCCGCTCTTTTCTCCACACTTTATTTCTAAAGCCACGCTGCTGTAAAAGTGTCCGGAAAATGCTGCAGGTCAGTTCGTTTGAAGAGACATAAATTACATGTAGCCTGACAAGTTGTTTCCACATGCGGTGCGCATTAGGTTAAACAAAATGACAATATTTTTACAAACGAGCTAAGCGAGGCATAGGAATTAGCACCTATGAGTGCAGAGACAACACTTTGTCATCATGCTTCTCATTGTGACATCTGAAAAGACCCACAGGTGCTGTAGAAAGTGACTGTGTTGTCATATTTCATTTAGGCATCCTTCTGCAAAGCTGTAATTGCCTAATTAGCTTGTTAATTAGGAGATTAGCATTTACTGATAGAGTGGCTTGCTCTGTTGTGATGAGAGTAATACAGATTAAGTGAGAAGTTATGGGTGCATGATTTCACAATTTCGCTGTCCACAAAGGGGTCACAAATCATTAAAAGATTTGTGAAACTGCTGCGTGTTTTACATGTGAAGCTGAAGCCGCTCTTCTCTCAAAGCTTCCCTCCGTCAGAGCTGCCGCTGGAGACGGTGACAGAATGCTGGAGCCCGGTGAAGGCAGCCTGTTGCAGGCAGCCACATCGCTCCTGGTTTCAGCGTCGCCTCCGTGATCCCCTGCTGCTCGGGGAGATTGGAGGAAATGACCAGGCAGACGGTGCCAGAGACATTACTAACGTGATTATCAACAGTCTTTCATTTGGTTTGGATACTTTATTCTTATTTATTTCCTGGTATTTGTCGCTGGTATGCATGCACTTTGTCTTCATTAGGGTTGCACATGTGAAAGCAGAGAGAGGGAGCATGAGTATTTGTTGAATCTGCTGCTCGGTGTCGTGTAGGAAAGTGATATCCAGTGAATGGTGCCTTTAAATATTCAGACGTGCGTTTCAGAGCTGATGCTCAAAGTTCAAACTATCAGATGTTGTGTTTTGCTGACAGTCGTGGAATTCAGATCATTAACTTAAGACAAAGCAGCATTAACACAGTGTTAATAAAACACTTCAAATAGAGTGCATTCAGGAATATTATCAGCAAAATGTACTTAAAGTATCAAAGTAAAAGTACCCATCAGGCTAAGAAAGAGCTCATTTTTAATTCTTTACATACTGCTGAGTAGTTTAATCTGCAGCAACATGTCAGATACTATGAGCTGATTAACATTTTGCATGCAAAATATTAATGTGCAATGTAGAAACTATAGCTTTCACATAAATTTAGTGGAGCAAGAAGTACAGGAGTTTCCTCTGACTTGTAATATAGTAAAGCAGCTTTAAAACTGTACTTAAGTGCATCCCACCACAGACTGCACATACAGTAGTGTGCTTGAAAGGAAGATAACTATGTAGGAAATATTGCCTGTGCTAATGAGTGCTGTTAACTCCCCCTGCACTTATTAAATCATTTCAAGTGTAAGTGTGGGAGGTAAACTAATAAACTGCTAAACAGAATGTTAAATGCACAATTAGAGAGTTGATACATCTCCAACATGTTTGTGGGACAGGAGCGAATTCAGCCGGCGACTTTGTGCTTTGTTTTCGGTCTGTTGGTCCGGACCGGCTGGAAAGATTTTGGGGTGACAAACATCCAGAAGGAGAAGTTTCCTCTACCTCTGCACGCCCTCCATCCACACGCTGCACCTTCTGCAACCCCGGCTGCTTCATCCCTGGGTCGACTGCACAAATGTAAAGCAGGACGTTCCTTAACAATTCAACCTTCTGACAAAGTTTTAATCCCGAGAGTGAAAAGTATCATATCCAAGGAATCTGTTTCTTTAAAGTCAAGACAGATGTGAGAGATCAGGAGCAGGCAGTAATCGGGGGGGTGGGGGGGTGAGAGGTACACAGCTACACTGCTCACCACGATCAATCATACTATACTTGTCCTCCCTCGACTCTCTCGCTGTTACTGTCTCCACTGAATGCACTTCACTCTTTGCTTAAAATTATTACACAGGCCATAAACCCGGAGAGGTGAGTGTCCTGCTAATGTGGGTACATGTAGTGGTTGCAGTAACCTTTAAGATTGGCTAGCGGGTGGTGGTGGTGGTGGTGGTGGTGGTGGCTTGGACACGGGCCATATATTGTGGTCAATACCAGAGACACGGATTGACTTGAGGAGGCAATTTAAGGCCTTACATTTTAATCGTCATCCAGGCTGCAGCCCAAATTGATTCTCCTCAGACTCAATAAAATCAGACCTTGATTGCAGTGCTTTCATTGCAAATCTCACATTCATTTGATGTCTTTTATGTGACCAAAAGCTGCCGGAGTTGAGGATGTTTGGGGCGCTCTGCTCGACCACTGCGACGCTGATGCAGATCAGCTGCTACACAGTGGACGGAGGGACGTAACTATCTTCAGATAGCATTAAGATTTTCATACAAACCATAAATATCAACTAGTGTTTAATTAAATCTTTTATTGTTAATTTCCTTTGAGCATAATCTGCCTCATTTCTCAAGTCAAAACTTAAATTTAAGCTAAACTATGCGTCTTCATCAACGTGCAGCAGCCCTGCCTGCACACTGACTTTGGACTTTATCTCACTTGCTTTATCTCCTTCATATATTTAATTGTAAAGATTTAAACATTAAATTTTACAACTTTTTTCTCCCTTCAACATCAATTTGTCTGGTAATGAAGAGAAAATCTCCAAAGAGGTCAGAGTGTAGCGTGTCTAAATCACTGTGGCCAGACTGCCCTCAACTCAGCTTGAGTATTGACATTATGCCAGCTATGACACCATAACTCAGCCCACTGCGATGGTCATTTGATAAATGGTATCATAAATTGTTGACAAAACAATTTGTGATGTATTATGTTACCGATGGGTTGTACTGCTTATCAAATCAAGTAATCTGGCAGGGCTCTCCATTCATCAGCAAAATGCAAGTGCTCGCTGTAGATAGTGATGACTTTGTTGCTTTGTCGACATGCAGTTCAAATGTAGTGTTGCTGGAAGCAGGGAGAGCAGCTAGCATCAGAGTTTCATTATTTTTATGAGCCTGTTATGGAGGTGCAGTGTTGCTATCTTTTTTTTCAATTGAGGGAGAGGGAAGTGCGAGCAGTACACTGTGCATTGTTCAGAAATAGCTTGTCTTATCTAAAATTGTCATTATATTGAAAATCTTTGGTGCATGAAAGAATAGTGGGGTGCTAATAAACATCACATTTTGGATAGAAAATCAATTTAACAATAGCCAAAGGAGGCATAATAGATATTTTGCATGTACATTAAACCTGACAATGTTTTCATCAGTGACAAAGTCCACAATTAAAGTTCGACAGTGTGCTTTTTTGCCAAGAGTTAGACAAGACAAGGCAAGTTTATTTGTATAACACCTTTTAACCATGAAGCAATTCAAAGTGCTTCACATAAGACATAAGATGTATAAAGAAGAGAAACATAAGCTATGTGGAATATAGCAATATAGCAGGACAACAACATTTGAAGCACGGCTACAGTGCAGTGCATGATATGAACGAGTCGTCCCAAATTCAGGTTAATAAAAAGGCTAATTAAAAAAACAAAAACAATCTTAAGCCCTGATTTGAAAGAACTGAGAGCTGGAGCAGACCTCGAGTTTTCTGGGCGTTTGTTCCAGATATGTGCTGCATAAAAACTGCATGCTGCTCCTCCTTCTTTAGTCTTGACTCTGGGGACAGTAGGCGGACGTGTCCCAGATGATCCAAGAAGTCTGGGCGGTTCATACCAGAGCAGCAGAAATGTAGTTTTTGTGAGACATAGGAGACATATGTATGTCTTCCAACTCTTATATATTCATAGTGTGATAGCAGGCTGGTTTTGCAATTGTCTTGTGAAGACGGGCAAGCTGTGGAAGTTTAGCTCTGAGTTCATGACTACACCAACATGTCTGGCCTGCTTTGTGGTCTTTAATGTTAGCAGCTGAAGCTGAATGCTGGCTTTTAAATGTTCCTCTTCAAGTATTTCACTTTTATCTTTCTTTAACTGAAAAAACCTTTGGCACACACAAATCATTCATTTGTTGAGTGCACTCCCTCAGTGCTGGTTAGGGGACCACAGTGAGATCCTTTACAACTGAACAGCAGTAGTAGTAGTATTAGTATGCAGCACTTCTGTTGTGTTGTCTGGAAATGCAGTGTTTCTCTTGCATTTGTTTTGAGGGTTTGTGTGTTTTAGACCTTACATCTTTTCTGTATGTGCAGTTTGATTGTAATATGTTTATTTTAGCTTCCTGCTGCACATTTTTTCATTTGCAGCACATTTTCATTGATGTATTCTTTGTGTCTTTGAACTGGCGTTGTTTCTGCAGATGAGGCATGTGCCTCCTTTTGAAAATGTTTTGGGCTTTTGCAGCACATTCGCCCTCATCGGCCACCGTAGCAGCCCCCTCTACTGGTGGCTGCTTAGAATATTACATGCAGCAAAAACAATTTTAACCCTATATCAGCACAAAAAAGTCTAAAAAACCTGTCCAAGGCACACCAAAGTAAAGCTGCTCTTCAACCATTAGGAATACATGCATGCCTCATAGTGTGTGCAATGTCCCTGTTAGCAGTGAAAGCCTTGAATTCAGATAATTTCATTGGCTATTGGAGCCGTCAGTCATCTGAAAACTCGGTTGCCATTGGCTAAATCTTCACAAGAAAAAGAGAAGGCCCGTCTGTTGAATTCAGGCTGTTATTGGCTGCTGTGGCTGCTAGGCCTCATGTGCAGATCGTGATTGGTCAAGCGAGGTGTCGTTTGAAACCTGAACCTCCTCAGAGTGTAACTGACGAAAAGTTCAAACAGTTCACGTTTTCTGAAGTTGTAGGAGAAAAAACGAGCACATCGGCAGCTAATTTGAAGGAGAAAACAACTTTTTGTGGATTATTATCATGTTTTGGACTAATTATTGTTACTGCGATGGATCATCTGGACCTTTGTGGATGTTACCAGACCGTTTTTGTCCGAGTGTTGTCTGTGGATCACCGAGAGGCCTACCGGGTGAGTTGCCGTCAGTTTTAAAAACGGTTGTTTGTGTGCTGTTAGCATTTGTTGTGTTTCCTGTTGCGATTGTAGCTTGAAAACAACAACAACAACAATCGATTCACGCGATTCTTCGCTTTCTAACGGTCTATAATATGCGTAAAAACACGAAGGTAGCATTTGTGTCAGTAGACGGGAAGAAAAATACACAATAAGTTTTTCGATGGGGCGTCCGCGGGCTGGTGCGTGCGCGTGCGTCGCGTGGCTGTTAGCCTAGCTAGTGGCTTGTGTGTTGCCGTACCATCGCGCTGTTAGTGACATTACCACAGAGTTCATATTCAGCACTTAAAATACACGTGAATATTCAGCTGGAAGCTCCCGTACTTACCAAACCAGATGTGATGTGTTACATTGGCAGCGGTATTATTATAACCTCTTTATATTGTGTGTTTACATTGACTTAGTATTTACTATTTAGTATTTGCAATTCAACATATGACATTAGCAGTTTTTCTGATAAGAATATTGGCAATAGTACTTTTTAGTACTATTAGGATTTTTATGGCATTTAGTATTTTTATAATCTGTACATAATGTACATACATAGTTGTTTTTATATTCTGTATCATGTACACTTTTTTTTTTATCTTATCTTTTATCTATGCTTATTGTAACACTTGCTGGCTGTAATGACTTAATTTCCCCGGTGTGGGATCAATAAAGTCTTATCTTATCTTATCTTATCTTAGTTATGAACTTCAGAGGTGCTGGAAGGTGGATCTTGTTGCCTCTGGACAGAGCTAAGCTAAGCTAAGCTAAGCTAACCAGCTGCTGGCTGTAGCCTATCATCCCTCTGACCGTACAGATGTAAGAGTGGTTCCCATTTAACTCTCAACAAGACAATAAATGAGTGTATTTCCTGAATTATTCTTTTAAATTTAACAGATTTTGCACACAAACTGGCATCCAGTGTTTGTGAGCCACCTTGAAATAATCCTTTTTTACAACTTGTTCCACATTCTTAAGTACAAACTCGTGTAATATAAGCACGCGGCATCCTTCTCCAGTAATAAGGAGGTTTGCTTTTAACATTTCATTCTGACATGCTGACACACATGTCAGGCAGTAGTGGAGACAGTTGTTTTTCCCCTCTCCAAACATTTGTCATCTTTTATTTCTCATGAAAACACACCAGACAGAAAACAATCCTATTGTACCTAACAACTCAGCGGTGAGTTCATTAATGTTGGAGTGCTGACAAGCCGCGGTGCGAATGTGACCGTACTCACCAATAGCTGTCTTTTTTTCTCTTAAGTGTCCTTTAGGAAGAGCTCAAAGGAAAGGAGAATGAAAACAAAAAGAAAGCCAGAGAAAGACCACGTGCATCTCAGCAGTCAGCCTGGTTTGTGTAATCAGGAGCATCTTAATAAATGCTAAAAGCAAAAGTCTTTATTTTTAGCTTCTATGAAGTCACAAGATTATACTTTTTATTGTCAGCTTTCTTCAAACGTCTCCGGGTGAATATGTCTGTCTGCGTCCCGCCCGTCTTGTTAGCAAGGCATTCATGTGAAACATACAGTGCCATATTTATGAAGCGCACCTCCGTACAGCCCGCGCTACAGCCAATCCTCTGCTGAAATATTTGATCTTAAAAGCCAATGCAGTAGAAGCCTCACGCTCTTGATCAAGAATCAGTGTTGTGTCTTTTCATCATGCCGTTCTTTGCTGGAAGTCGCTTGTCCGTCCCTCCTCTGACAGTGCCATTTCGGTTTGGCTGGCAGTGGGCGACCCCTGGGCTTCAAAGATACATTGAAGTTCTGCAAATAATCTGTCAAGCATGGAGACCGATGACTACAACAACATCTGTCCACCACATCTCAACAAACCTATTCATGAATGCAGCGTTTGTTGTTGACATGATGGAAAATGTTTGCTGTCATCAGAGCGTTTTAGCACGGTGAGGCCCTCCAACACAACCGCTGCTCATTCCTTATCATTGTTTTAAAGCAGTTTGTGGAGGAAAAGGGATTAGATGACCCACTGGTTTGTGACATTTAGTATCCACTATCTCACCGAGGAGGCGATGGGATTTATGAAATGGGTCATACACATGCACATGAGTCTTACTTAAGCCTCCCGTTAAAGCCACATGACCTTAAGAGAGAGGGAAACGTATCACTGGAAAATGCTAATGTGGTACATTTGGTGCACATTAATTCTGTGCATGAATACGACACATATTTCACTTGAGGAAAAATAAAAATGGAGCTTTGGAGTGATCTTCTCTCTATCTTAAACATTAAGGGAATCTGCTCTTTTGCAATTAGGTCTACGTGTCATTTGTTAGCTGGTGATATCATCGCGGCTATAATTATTTTTCTTGCCATGATATGTAAATTAGGGGAAAATTGCTGATTTGAAAGGTTTTCAGTGTGTCAGCGAGAGCATTTTGGAATTTGGTAATTGTACTGTGTGTGTGTGTGTGTGTGTCGGTCGTGTTAGACGGGCAGTGGAAAGTTAGTGAATGTGCTGGAAGAAGTCTGTTGGGTTTGTGTTTTAACAGCGCTGTGAGATATGTTGTGGAGTTACATCAGCCTCACTCGACGTTTCAGGTAAAATTTATTCCACATTTCATCTCAGTTTTCATCAAGTCGCAGCGTCAGTTTCTCTGCAGCGTGTTGTGCACAAAGTTGTCAAGGTTAATGCTTCTCGGGAGCGTTTACCTCTGGCCTTCTGTGCAGATCACCGCAATTAGGCTTTTCACTCGTGAATTAAAAGTGCTGGAAATGACGAGGTCAGCCTTCATCGTCTGACCAGGCGCCCCCAAACAGGAGGATAACCCAGAGTTCAGAGGTGTGCTGTGTCAGGCCTAGGATTAGGAGTGCTGAATAATTTCATGTGCTCACTCGGGTTTTGGCTGCTTCACTTAAAAATCTGTGCAAATATTTGGTATGTTCAGTGGACCTTTCTTTCTCCCCTGTCCTCTAGAAATGATGTATTTCTGTTCCCAGTAACATTATTGCAGCCAGGATTATATTCAGTGGGATGCTTTTTTTTTTTCCAGTGAACGAAAAATAATATTAACTCTCCTTTTTGCTCTGTTTTTGCTACTTCCGGTTTTGAAATATCTAGAGCTTTAGTTATCTTCACTGGCTAGTTGCTAACGTTGTCTGCATGCTCTTTGGTGCTGTGTGAGTTTTTAGGCCTGAAAATGACACTGAGAGCGAACTGAAACAGTAAAGCTGCAAAGCAATGAGCAGAGAGACGCTAAAACTCTCTGTAGAGCTGAGGGAGACTGCAGAGGGATGAGCCTCTGTGGCTCTAAAAGACGTGATTCATCGCTAACATAAAAATGTTGATTACAGCCACTTTGGGAGAGTGTTGTGAGCGGCCTTCAAAAAGTCTTATAAGTTTACATACGAGCAGACACGCAGGAAAACAAATGAAACATGTTTAGTTTGATCTCAGTGGCAGCAGAATGATGTTTCTCCAGTAAGGTGTATTGTAAATTTGTAGTGCATTAATGCAGTTTAAGGATTCAGGACTGTGAGTCCAGACCAAAAAAAAAAACCCTTGAAATATTTTAAAACAGGAAGTAACTCTTGTGTGCTTTTGAACACAGCGTCCACGCCTGCAGCTTCATCGTACTGTAGCACGGTTAGCTTGATCGCTTTTAAAAGGAAAAAAATAAAACATCTTTGTCTGAGGAATAAAAGGAAATAGAGGCAACTAACTGCAACATAATGTTAGAAAAAGTGATTGATGAGGACAGCGTTAATAAGATGGACTTCAGTTGCAATCAGCCATGCTAACCATGTGTCTGCGGATGCTCTGAGGATGTAGTGCACGTCGCAGAGCAAAGTATTGGAAAGCTGCTGTGGAGCTGAAGATGGAGGAGCCTTACCTGTTTGAGGAGAGATAGCACAAATACTTCTGTTGATCGGGAACAATTTCTTGTGCCATTTCATTGTACTGTGACATATCTTTCATTAAGGTTTAAGCATTAGATTAAACTAGATCCAGTATCCAATAGTAATTAACTTGAGTATATCGGGAGGCCATTATTCACATTAAAGTAACCTTTTAATAGCTGAGCCTTTAACTCCACTGCAGGTAATGACTTTAAAGAGTGCTTATTAAAAGAGAAATGGTAATGAGCTTTAATAAAGCAGAACAACTTTGAAATGAAGAGCGCTTTTCAATAGAAAAGGATAGAGGGATTGGACCTGTGATTCCATTAAGGAGACTAATGATTCTTTATCAGCCCTCTTATATGTACATGGAGTTAACATTAACAGTGATTGAGGACGGGTTTCAGTGAAAAGATGGGCCTGTTCATTGCCCTTTAAAAGATCAGATAAGAGAAAAAGAACTTTGCTAATTTAAATCATTGAGAATTGATAACAGGAGTCCTGCGACCTCAAACCCGGCGAGCGGAGCCTAAATCTCCTTCAGCACTTATGGACTGTAACAATACAGAACATCTGTAATTACAGAACGAATCTGTCTCATTATGTGTGAAAATGAAGCCAATGAAAGGAAGTAGATTAAGTGATACCAGAGTCAAAATTTGGCTTAGAAAATGTGAGTTATTAAGTGTTTTTCAATTTAGCGTTCTGTGTGCTGCTTTGAAACGTGTGTGTGTGGGGGGCGGGGGGGGGCGGCTTTATATTTGCATGAAATTAAATGCGTGGATTTGAATATATATGATATATTGTTTTGACAACAATAGACGTCAGCTTTTCATATCACCACACAGTCAAGACTGAGCGAGAAGCCAAATGGCAACTAGGTAGAAGACAAAGAATTTAAGAAATACGGGGACAGAGGGAATGGAAATAATTAAATCAATCTTTGGCGAGCAGCTGGAGCAGGACTCCAGCTGACAACAGCACCTGGGTGTGCAGCACAGCCTGCCTG
>JBBMOE010000008.1:14983305-15271101 GCA_037975065.1 Chaetodon trifasciatus
CCCCTTCAAAGCCCCCTAACCGCCCCCGGCCCCTGCTGGAGCTCTGGCTGGTACCTCCAGCCCCGTCTCCACGTTTTCAGACAGAGGCGGCGGCGGCGTCACTCTAACGCTCACAGACTAATTAAAGGCATGATTTGTGAAATGCCGTCTTTTTATTCAATTAATCACAAACACAAAGCCATAAAACCCGTCATCTAAAAATATTCTTGTTGGTTTGCTGTGCACCTAATAGATTAAGGTGCATTAAAGAAGCGACGGGATGATCTATTTTAAAACATGGCCGCCGAAAAGGCTGGCAAACCTCCCAATATTTTGAAGATCCGTCAATCCGTTCGGCGCGTCAGCGTCACGGCAGCAATACAAACGACTCCCGCTCGCTATTAGTGACAACAAGTCGCTCTGTGTTCGTACATCACTTTGCTTCCTTTAAACAGAAGCCAAACATACGTGTCGAAACGAATGACTCTGCAGTTCTCAAACAAATGCTCCCCTTCCTCCGTGTTCCTCCTCATCTCAACACGTTTTAATTAGTAGTGAAGAATGAGTTCATTTGGAAGATAAATAACGAGAGCTGTGCGTGTCTGTTTTTGGTTGGCAGGGCTAAAGATGGCTGTTTTTCAGCCCGTTCTCGCAGAGGGGAGAGAGGCCCAATTTGCATATCTTACGAAGCTACTTAAACGGGAAAGCTGACGGTTTCATAATCTTTTAAAATAATATACAATTACAGAGTCGGCTGCAAATACAATAGTAATGGCCGAGGAGAGGAAGGGATTTATTGAAAACTGAAAATATGAGCGTAATGTGCAATCATGTCCAAAGCCGCTTGATTAAAACGTTCGTTAACGGCCCCGTGCAGTGGAAAAAAGCAGGCCGTAATCATTTTGCTAACTCGCTTCTGTCGTTGACTTAAACTGCGAGCGCACTTTGAAAGCAGCACACGTTTCTACGTTTTTGGAGTTTTCTGCTCCCACAGCGAGCAGCATCAAGGCAGAAAGCGTCTGAAGAGGCCGCTTCCTGTTTGAATAATTAACGACTCCGGCATCCAGTCTGGTCGAGGCGAGGCGCAGCGTCTGAGCGTCTGATTGTTCAGTTTCACTTCGCCTTCACTGAAGTCTTTCAAGTTTCCCACCTTGAGGAAATGCCCTGGGCTCTTGTCTGCGTTTCGCCCGCGAGCGTCGTCTTTATCTGAGCTCAGCCGGCGCAAATATTCAGCATTTTGTTTTGAAAGTTTCTTATTTCATCTTTATTTTCTTAAACAACTTCACCACAGGCAGAAGAAATTACACATATCATCAATAAATATTTATTCAGTGGCGGTGGTGAGCAATGGGTGTCAGCTCAGGTGTAATTTGGTTTCAGTCTATCAAGATTAATTTTGTCAGGAACATGATGAATGCAACGCGGGCCGACGCTCCGATGCATCAGTGTCATTCCAGATGAGATTTTTCACGGGAGTTGAGAGTTTCTAAGATTAACTGCAGTATTAGTCAATGTTTTTGGGATAAGACTTCACACTAATTTAGTGGAGAGCAACAACCTGCAGAGGAGGCTCCATTAGCAATGACAATGAACTACAGCTCTGGAGGGGAAATCTGATTAACGCCGCTTGCTGGAATTGTGAAGTCGTTTCGCCGGTTGGGCGATAATTCCACATTTGCAGGAATACCAGCTCATAAAACGTGCCTTTGTCCATGCCAAAGTCTCTCTTTGCTGGAGTATTGTCATATTTCATGAGTCCCCAGAAGGCGACACTGTGCTTGCTTTTGCCTCTAAATTCACAGATATGTCAGGGGAACATGGCACAACAACATATCTGAAAAACATGGCAGCAGTTTTTTGTGACGTGCCAAATTTCACCCAAAAACAAGAGGAGCCGTCGGACGCGGGATCAGTTTTCCTGAAATATCTCTGAATACTTCCAGCAGATCTTTCCTGCTCTGTGTTTTAACTTTATTCACAATGTAGGATTGACCTTTCACTACCAAATATCTCTTCATTATTCCCTTTTCTCCAGGAAGTTTCTCTATTGAGATCAGATGCTCTGAATATATAACACTGACATGCTGCTGTCAGCATTGATTTCCATTTCTCACAGAAATATGGTGTTGAAATCCTCTCCAGGCAGATAAGTATCTTTACACTTGACTGCCAGATTTGATTGCCTTCTGTAAAGGGGCTGTGCTGGAGTCGCTCTCAATGCCGCCACAGTACATTGTATTCTTCTTCTGTTATCCCGTACTCTGCCCCTCACAGAGCCCTCATCTAAATAGGAATATTTCTTCCATGCTTGGCTGTCCTCAGAAGGATTGCTGTGCAGCAGGGCTGAGTTGTTGGATGAACGGGGGACGATGGGGGGGGGGGCTGCTCGCTCTTATGTGACCTTACCAGGAGATGTGGGCTTGTGTGGCTGTAAGACCAGTTTTTATGTGCTGTGCACTTAGGATGTCTGCTTCATCCGCGGATCAGCCTTTTATAGAAACTGCCATGACTGCACTTATCGTCGGATGAGAGCTTTATTTTTCTTCTTTGTGGGTTTTTTTATTTGTTTGCTCGGCCTGTTTGATTTACAGTACGTCTCTGAAGGTGAATCCAGGTAAAATCACAATCCCCTGATGTCCTGAGGTAAATATTCACCAACAACAACAACAAAGGAGGCGGCTTAAAGATTACTTGAAATACATTTTCAACATTACAGATGTCAAATATGAAGGATCAGTGCCTGAATATTACTCACTACATTTACTGAAGCTCTGTACTTAAGTGTAATTTTGAAGTACTTCACTTGAGTTTTTCCATTCCGTACTACCTTAAACATCTACTTCACACCTCAGACAGAAGTATTGTACCTTTTTGCACCCATGTATTCATGCTACAGCTGATAGATTTATGAATTATGATCCATTGTTTTGCATCAAACAGCCCAACAGTATTTAAAGTTGTGGAAATTTGCTCCATCATAAATATTAACACCTTTAAAATGCTGCTTACATATGAATGCATCAGTAATGATAATCCAATAATATAACATGAAATAATGTGACTCTGCTGAGACTTTAAATGCAGTTTGCTAAAAAGAAACATTTCCAGTGCAGCAGTTTGACTTGTAATGAGTGTTTTTACCGCCACTTGTCTGAATCTTTCCTCCTTGAAGGCGACAGCAGAAAGTGTCCTGCTGATGATGGACTGCTGTCTGTGTTCACTGCTGACACAAATGTCCCCATCAGAGGAAATGATTGAAACAAAGACCGCAGTTTGGAGGCAGAGCGTCCTCGTGATGGACTGCTGCTTGGCCTTTGAAAGTAATTAGATCTCATGATTATACATCTTGAATCCAATTTATATTATGAATCTCAGAACAATGTAATCTTTCTTATGAAAAACAACATGCGCAGTTAACAATACGAACTCTCAGTGGTGATTATTTAGACGTCCTGAAGACGTTAATGAGCGCGCAGCTCGCCGTCGTGAAGCGCGTCTGCTGTTCTGCGTTGGGGTCAACGCTGACCGCCAGCGCTCGGCTCTAACGTCTCTCAGGTCTGCTGCTGATTGCATGTTTCACAATCCACCAAATCTGAGGGCTCGAAAGATGAATAAATCATGTGACTTCCAGGTTTATTCATGAATTATCCTACTTGGAGACTTCACAAAGACATTACTGATAATATGAACATACTGTACATATGAAGTGTTTTTTCTAATAAGGTAACTCAATAAATCTAAAGACGCTTTGATGTGAGCTCAGCACTGAGAGCTTTACATGCATTTCACAGCGATGAGTGTGGTATGTTGGGATGAGGATGAGGGGCACTAGGTTTGATGGTTGCTGCTTCACACAGTGCAATAATAAATTTGGGGCTATGGGGGTCTGACATTGTCTGCGCTCAGTATAATTAAGCGGTGCATTAGAAAGAGGGCTGGAATAAAACATGAGTATGTAAATGCAGCCTGGAGCTGATGTTCTAGTGATTATTACAATGCAGATAAAGCATTTCTCACAACTGCCTGTGTCTACTGAAGCCTCCAAAAACATCTGGACCTTTTAATTGAAAAATGGCGTGGTGTTTCACTGTGCTGCTCCGCGCTAAGTGAAGTCAACAATTAAGACGAAAATGTAATTGATAAGAATTGCATTGCTTCGTTATTTGGTGTTCTAGTCAAGAAAATTGATTTATCAATTATTTACAGGTCACAGAGCAGAGGCCGAGCATCTCTGCTCTGACTGCATCACCGTCTCAGAACAGCACCGAGCTGAGATCTGTGGGCTCCTCATGAAGTCAGTCAGAACGTGTGTGTTATGTTCACAATTACTGGTTTGCGCTGGTGTTAGTGCGCATGTCCAACTGGAGAGAATGGTCTGCTGTTTTTACTGATGGGACTGTTTGATTATACAAAGAAAGAGGCACCAATAGTTTATCCATAGATAAATAAAGCTGTGCAATATAAACCTTCATAACGAAGGTGGTGAAGAATAAATGAGCTGAAATTATTTTGGCTTCGATGTGCGTTAATAATGAAATCTAATCTAAAAGAAGAGTGACATGATGAACATGAGTCAGCTGTCTGTATGACAGCGTTCACGCTCATGCATCCTGTCATTTCCCTAATTTCCCAGGCGGGGGATTAATAAAGTTATATCTTATCTTAAGTGCAGTCAGTGTGTCAGTCAAACAGCAGAAAGATGTATGAAGACAGTTTCTGTCAGAATCAGCCTGCCCAGGTCGAACTGGAGTAAGCTTCAGTCTATGAGAAATATAATTTAAGTATTAAAAATGTCAATACGAGTACTCTTTTACTGTTTGTGCTTAATTTAAAGTATGTCTGACATGTACTTTTACAAAGTGTACTTCTAAATAAATGTCATTAAGTTCTACTTAAATTTATTTGAAATGAATATACTAATTCTGCAGTGCTTAAAGTGGTATTTCAAAGTACTTTAGATTTAAATTGTATTGTATTAAAAGTGTACTTTCAAAGTGTACTAAATTACAAATGCTTTTAATAGTAATAACGTGTACTTATGAAAAATGGACTTACATTCACGTCCCTTGTAAAACACTATCAGCACGCTTCATTAAAGTGTACTTTCACTTCACTTCATTTGAAGTATATTTAAGTATGTTTCCAACACACTGCTGATAGAACACAATTGTACTGCAAGTGTGTTTTGAATGCTCATGAATCCTGAGTCACTTAAAGCGTGTAAGAAGTTTAGCATACTATTTACACTTCAAGTATACTCTAATGGTACTCAAGGACTACTTGAGTACACTTAAGTATACTTGAAGGTGACATTTTTCAAACAGTAGAATTGAAGTGTAGTACTTCCTCAGCTGGGCTGATCACAGGTCTGTCTTCCCGTCCTCTCATCCATGTTTCTGCCCTGTGGATGCTGAAATTGAGCGATTTCCCAAAAAGTGAAGCTAAAGTCGCTCCTGAACAGGTGAGCTCTCTGAAATAAGAGCTGTTGCTGCTCATGACTTCATGCAGCACAAACGACAAATGAACGCTCAACCTGCTGAAACCTATGTGATAAGTGGAGCTGTGAGTTAGAAAGAATGATTAAAACAACTGCACAGCTTTCCCACCAAGCAGCTTTAAAGTTGGAAAAATCAATGCGTGACAGCGCCGCATGTATATTCTGTATCAACCCCTCACTGAAGCTACGTGATGTTTACGCTGAGCGAAACGTATCAAAAGCCAAGACTTCATGTGCTTTATGGCTGCTCCATCAAATGAAACCCTCTCAGAGTTCCTGTGCATCATTTTAAAGATTTAAAGCCTGACATGCAGAGTTTGCTCTCTGTGAATCTCCTCTGGCATTTTGGATACAGCTGTGGGGTCAGGAGGGGTTTCAGCAGATTCATCAGCTCCGTTGGTCTCAGATGATGTTTGTGAGTCCGACCCGTCGTCCGCTGTTGTCGGGCTGACCTGAGAGACGGGCGCTTTCTAAAGGTGCCACAGGAGGCTGGCGTGGACGCAGTCATGTGACGTGAACCTGCGTGTCATTTCTGCAGACGCCTCACAAAAAGCAAACAAAACAATCAAGTCATAAGTATCCACACATCGTTTTGCTCCGTCGCCGTCATGGCAGCTATCGTCACTCCTCTGTACGCACACCGAGGCCGAGGAGTCCACGTTTGATCCGGTAAAACCAGCCAGTCCGGCCTCTTTGATGCTCGGCGAACATTCCTTCATCCTCCCTGTCTGAAGTCTCTAGATTAGTGGGCCCGGGGCAGAGGCTGTTCATCTGCCAATATGGCACCAGCCTGAGTGATGGGCATGTGGCGATGTCACTAATGATCAGACCATAATGATTCGCTGACAGGGGAGGAGAGCAATAGATTGTCACTGGGGGTTGAGTTAAAGAGGGGCCCTAATGATCTGCCTGCAAACACTGCCGGAGCACCTCCTATATCACTCCATCTCTTTACTCCGCGCTCATCAGGTTCCTCTCCAATGGAGGGAGCCACCGTGTTGTGTCTCAATGCCATCTCGCGACGCACTGTAAACATCTGTCACCTCCGTATCTATATTTCATGCTATTACCTTTTAGGCCTTGGGCTGCGTGCTGTAAGCCTCGGGGTACTTGATTTCCGCCAGCATGAGCTTTCAGCGGAGGAAGGATCAAGTCGTAATCATGGTGCTGCATGGCGGTGTTTTAGCAGCGGGTGTCCTATATACCAGCATCCCAAGTGGTTCCAGTTCTGTAGCACTCAGCGAAATGAAGAATACCTTATGACCTCTATTTTTATCAGATGCTCTGCTGCCCTCGTCTCCTCCTCGTGCATCCACTGTAGCTCTTAACCTGCCGTGAGAAGAAATCTGACAGGTTAGAATTTATGCTCGGTATATATTCCCAAAGTTTACAGAGCGGAAACATTTAAGCCTCGTCCCGTTTTTTTAGCATGTTTATTAATTTGGAGCAGATCGCTGTCGGCTGGCTCAAACTGCAGCACGGTTTTTAAGTGGAGCTTGCACAGGGATTGGTCTGTCTCAGTGTCAATCAACATATCAGACCCCTGTTTGTGTGCGTCACAGTCAGCTGAGTGATTCTACCTGATGGAGGAAGAGGCTGTAAAGTACGTCTGGCATTTAATGGTTGTGTTGCTTCTGGAAATAATTCACTTTCTGAGAGTTGACCCATGAAGTCTCAGCTGTTATTGACACGTTTCATTTGAGTAAAACCTGAGTAAACAAGTAGTTTTTGTGCCAAACCAAACAAACTGTGACCCGAATGTTTCTCAGTAAGCTTTATTTTGAAAGTCTAACTGGACGTTGCATATTTATTATTAGAAATTTGACCACAGAATGAGAAGATGATGTTTTCACGCCAAGGAAATGCCAAAAGTGACACCGACACAGTGGACCAGCGGTTTGTCAAAATCTATTTTTGTGGAACTAAGGAATGCTAAACACATTTCTTTTCCAGAACGAGGTCATTAAAGGGTTAACAGGGTGTACAGGTGTGTGCTGTTGTACCGTGTTTCAGATGTGACCGTGCTGGTGTCCATTACGCTCGGCAGACAGGCGTGTGGACGGACACGTAAGTGCTTCACATGATCTTAACTCACAGCAGCGTTTTCAAACAGCAGCAGCGCTGCAGAACACTTTAACCCCATCAGTGTATTTAATTATGGCTGGACTTGATTCAACGCTCATCCTCTCAATATTATTTTATCTCATTTAAGGGAAAAAATGAAAGGTGGTGAAAAAAGCGGCAAGTACTTTGGTAATTTAAGAGAGTGTTAATGAGTTGGTGCTAACCTTTCTCAGTTATCCATCATCCAGTAATGGAGGCAAGGATCCCTTTTCCAATCTGCTTCATTAAAAACTTTCTATTAAATCTAAATATGACGCCACGTACTGCTGAAATTAATAGAGTTTCTGAATGTCTAATTCATCCTTATGGTGCTAAAATCCTCCTTGAGCATTTTAACCACATTGATTTTAGATGAATGTTATTTAGGAAGACAGAGGTCCTTAAAAGCGTGTCTGAACAATAAAATGCTCGGGCAGAATTACCTGAGACTGAAGTTGCATCATTAGCATTAAATTAGTCATAGCTGCCGTGTGTGATGGCGGATTGTTTGGACGTCCGTCGCTCGAGGTTTGAGCTTTACGGTCGACGGGAAAAACAAACCAAAGTAAATTCTGAGCTGCTGTTTGAGTGGACTAATGGCCTGAGGTCACAGGGCACAGAATTCCCCTTCAATGCTACAAATCTGTTAAAGTGCAAAGTTTATGGGGCAGATAAGGAGCTCTGTGGCATCACAGGTTGTAATATTTACCATATTTTTACAGTTTGAATACAGTACTCGACCCGAAGTGTCGTCTCTCCGAAAATCAGAATTATGTGCAGGAGAAATCTGTTCAGATGGAGTCATTAGAGGAGGGTTTTTGGTGTTGTTGTTGTTTTCAACCATTTTTAACTTATTTATCAGTGGTGGAAAATGTAAAAACAGCTTTACTACAATGTCAACATTCTCCAACAATAAGGAAAAATCCTCATTCAAAGGTAAAGGTGGAGATTTACTGTCAGCAAAATGTACTCAAAGCATCAGAAGGTGTCTACAGTGCAGCACGTGTAACTGTACTTCCAAACTGATGTTTTAAAATTCGATTGATCTGCTGATTACTTCCTCGATCTGAGTGGCCGTCACCTTTCTTGTGTAACGTGCGGCAAGGCGATGACTTCAGAGGGGAAAACCACTGTACAATTTGACTTTATTAACTTTAAATGAAATATGTTTTTAAAAAAAAGGTTGGTTTTACGACTTTTCTTAAAAAAAAAAAACAGAGTCCTGCTGATTTGGATTAGCTCCGGCTAATGAATGCATCACATTTTGACCTGATTTCCATCTCAGTAAAAACAGACTTAAATCTTCCAGTCAGTCCGGTTGCAGTAATATTTCAGCTGGCACACCCTCCAGTAAACCTGCACTCAGCAGCGTTATCGAGTCGGCGTCCAGTGTTTCTGTGCTTTGAGGATACGTCCTCTCCCTAATCTGCACTCACGGCCACATTATTCCTATTCCAGGTCAGAGAAGACTTGACAACAAAATCCTGAAATCCAACAATGTGGGACCTTTAAAAAAGCAATAATAATGTTTGTCGGGGATACTGTTCCCTTTTTTGCCACATCATATTTCCATTTTCCCATTTCCACCTATTCCCTTTAAATGGCTGTTGGCTGGAGAAGGGCCTGGCTGTATCTCCAAACCAGATGTGTGCAGTTGCTGTGTCAATCCAATACCCCCAAACTCCTCTTGGACAATATGGAAAAGTGCAGGAGGGCAAATGGTGAAGTCAGAGATTCCCCCCTCCCCTTCTTGTCATAAATCATGCTTGGCAGCACAGAATAAGCTACTTCTAGAGACATCGCTACTGGCACTATACCCATTGCCATTCATCACCTCTGAGGAACTACAAAAAGCTAAAAAAAAAAAAAAAAAAAAATTCACCACAAGCTACCCGTGAAAGCTGTGGACCAACAGCACCAACATTAGCAAAGTGCATTCCTCTCCTGAAGACAAGGCGATGTTTGCCACCTGTACAATCATTCCTTTTTATTGCCATCGTGGCCTTTTGGAGAATTTAACGGCGCTAATTGCTCTTCATTTACGCGGCAGGATGGATCTAATGTAATGAGGCATTTGAGATGGAAAATATGACTTTCTCTCATGGAACGGCTTCCCACAAAGTAAATCTCCTCCTAAGTGTGGAGTGCAAAGTTGAGGCCACTTTTTTGTGTGTTTTTTTTCACTGTTTTGGTCATTTTAAGAACTGAACCTGCCGACTATAAAGTCAAACCCGGTGTGTCGGTTGGTTTCAGAACTCCTGCTGCAGTTCTGCATCTTTCCTCCATTTTTTCCACTAACGTTTTCCAAACCCAGAGACGTTTCATGAACTCTCGTTGTGCGTTTTGCTCTGGTATGCACGGCACAATACAGAATACACCAGCATGGGGGAGACGCGCACACGACGCGACGTGCCAGACGCCCGGTACATGAACTAACCTTTAGCCCGCACCTTGAAATGACTGCTGTTTTTCATTTCCCTCGAAGGGATCTGACGGGCATGGCAGTAATGGCGCTGATGAATGCCAGAATAAACAGACGGTGGGAGACAAGACAAAGAAGAAGATGAATGTGTCTGAAAGGTAGGATTCTTGGCAGTTCTGAATTCAGTGAAAAACCTGGATTTCATTTTTGGAATTCATCTGTTTCCATGAAAAAGACTTCCAGTGTTTGTTAGGACAAACACGCTTTATAAATAGAAGCTTTGGCCATAGACTAAAACAGATTAGCCAGACTGGTCATGGACAGACCAAGTGTCTGTCTCTCTCTGGGTTTATCACCTGTGGTGCTCCTGCCAGCTGCAGCTTTGGTCAGTATGGCAGATGAAGGTAGAGCGACATGTATTTGTCTGAGTATGTAAAGAAGTGTATTTCATTCAGTGTGTCAAGTCGTCTGATGTTGGACTAAACGTTTTGGAAATCATGAATGTGCTTGTTTAGACTGTTTAGACTTTCAGCTCCGGCCTCCGTCTCTGCGTCCCCGTGCCGTCACGCACAGTTACAGTGTACGATAAATCATCATTTACTGAAAACAGTGCTGAAATTTGCTGAGACCACCTGAGATCCACGAGGCCTCCTCACTGCTTTCAGCTCCGGCCTCCGTCTCTGCGTCCCCGTGCCGTCACGCCGCCCTCCCATCCGGACGGCGAGCAGCAGACAGCGGCCGCCCTGCACGCTGTGGCAGACACACGAAGTGCATGAGCTTATTTGAAAGTGTTTTCATGTAGCTCAATACTGTAAATTACCGTCGCCATCAATCTCACGCTGAGCTTAGCAAGCAAGATTGGACCAGCTTCTAATTTATTACCTACAGTATTTATGTAGAATATTTACATGAGTGCACATTCGTAAAAAGTATGATCTGTCAGACGTGTATTGATGGCCAAACCCAACTTCAGGCAGGGAAGCCCATTACCAAAAGAGTGACAAGTCAAGTCAAGTCAGTTTGTATTTATATAGCCCAGCGTCACAAATCACAGCGCGCCTCAAGGAGCTTTACAGTCTGTACAGTATGGACACCGTCCCTCCACAGACCCTCGATCCAGATCAGAAAATCTCCCCAAAAATCCCTTTAAGGAGGACAAAATGGAGGAAAGCTCAGGACGAGCAGCAGAGGAGGGACCTCATGTTATCTGACCGTAGACTTGAGTTAAGGTCTGCTGCTGCTGAGCGGAGATATCAACAGATCAACAGGCGAGTCAGCGAATTCAGACCTGACCGTTAGCAAACTCACTGCCCATTAGCTTCATAGCATTAGTTAGCATTTATGTGCTGTAGATTAACACTCTGAAAATACATTATAAAGAAAATTTAAGCAGATAAAAGGACATTAGTTGGTGTTTATAGATATATAAGTTCACTTCTCGTATGAAGCCTCCATAACTTTATAGAAACAGTCAAAATCTTACACGTGCAGATCAGTGAGGCAGGTTTCTGTTATGTTGTCTGTTTAAAACCCTGAATTCATGTTGAGCTTCACGGTTTTGGAAATAATTCTTTGCAAAGAAACTCAGTGTCCACTTACTAGCTTTCTTCTGGAGCTTTCAGCCACATTGCTCAGTTGTCAAGAGAGTGAAGTAGTCGTTAATAATTAATTAATAAATGTAATTATAACATGCAGTCACTTATAATAAACACTATCGGTGTAGTCATTAATTAAACATGATAGTTAATAATGCAATAAGTGGACAATTAAACGTGCTCCCTGCTCTCTAGGAGTCGTTATAGTTAGATAGGAGCCAGAATTGTTAAATAATACATTAATAAACACTTGAAACTGTCCGCATATCTGCTTACAGCTGCATTATATGTTGTCATTGGTGCTGAACCACTGCTGAGAATCACATTTGATCTTATTGTAATGATAATATATGAGCTGTATCACCACACAGCCCCTCTCCATCACCTAAAGGTGCCATAATGCAACATTTCCCATCATTCCTGCCTGTTTCCAGCCCACAGGGGAGAAACAACAGAAATGGAAATTCACAGGCAGGAAGTGGAGTTTAGTGATTGTTTCTGTGGGTTTTTTATTTTATTGAGAGGACCTAAACACTGAGAGCCGAGCTGTGTCGTGTCTTAAAGGAGGTCGTTCAAAGCAGAGCTGAGGTGGCGGTCAGGCTAATTTACAGCCACCATTGTTGGGCCTTGTAAACAAATCCAGAGCGCACGGAGTCCTGATGTGTGTTATCAGTGGTTTTTTTAAAGGGAAGTTAGACGTTTTGGGAAACTCGTCGTCGTGCTCTCAGTGTGCTGGAGATGCTGAAGCAGTCTGTTCAGAGCGTCCTTGTTTACTTAGTGTCGCACTTTTTACCACCAAAGAGGAGTCTGCAGCTTGTTCGTGGACATTTCCTCCAGACTGTCCTTCACGTGTCTTCCCAAGATAATTCACCTGTAGAGCCAAAAAACCAGATTCCTCCCAGAGACGTGACCTTACCGAGGACTTCCACTTTAATTTGCATTAAAAATGTGAAATATAGATGGATTTACAATGACAAATGTTCTTGGATTGGTTTCTGCAGAGCAATAGGAAAATTTACAGTTTGCATTAATATTAATGCATCATTATCAGCTGTCTGATTTCATAAATAAGTACAGCGGTGTCAGGTCTGGTGTAGATCACTTGGATAGGGCACACTTTGCAAAACCACACTTTGGGAATTTAATTGGTAAAATTGCAAATCAGGTAGTCAGCCGTATAACTCATTGTCACATTTAATCAATAAACTTTGTAAATCAACTCATTTAATTTATAAATGATCTTATATAGATCAGGCAACCAATTAAACAATTAGCATACATTTAGCAATTAATTAATTTAACCATTAATCACGCCATTACTGTTCAAAATTTAAGCCAGCAGATTTGGGAGCAGGCGTGCAGGCTGGCGTCGGAGCAGTACATCACGCCCGGGGAGTGCAGATTGTGACACAGCGAGATTTACTGTGCTAAAAATCAATGCAATTAGGAGAGAGGCTGGAAGCTGGCCTGGGGTCCAGCGTGGTCTTTAGGAAATTTTTGACACACACACACACACACACACACACACACACGGTCCAAAACTTTTTCTTTTTTTAAGGTCTGAGACACATTGAGGTCGTCGGCGGCAGTAACACTGACCGTCCAGCACGCTCAGCGGCGTGTGTGAAGCGCTGCTTAAAGGTGCACTGTGCTGCGCTTTCACACATCAATACGTCATTGTCAAATTAAATGTGACGTCTTGGTGTAATTACCACAAACAAATGAGACAACGGTCCACATGATTGGTTGCCCCTGTCCCGCACCACCTTTATTGATGTTAGCGTTAATCAAAATTAAGCCCACATTCTCCCATAAAGCCCTTTTCTTACAAAGCCTCCACTCTGGTCCACATGTTGCCATCAACATTTCAGTTGAGAGCGACGACGGGCTCAGGATTTCACTGTGAAAGACATTTAATGTATGTATTTATACACAGGCCTACAGTATATTGTTTAGTTGACAAAGACGTGTGAGGCTTTAAGTGATGGACGAGGTTCAAACATGAGCGAGACAAAAGAAAAAAACTTTGTTTACATTCACCATTAATGGCCACATATTAGCAACAAATGACCCATTTACACATCCAGCAAACCTGGAGCAACATTAGCATTCAGTTGGAGTTGTGTTTCTGGGCAATATTAACTATTAATATTGCTCATTCAGTCCGAGTATCACTCCTTTTAGCTCTGTGTCGGCCTCCGTCGACTCCTGAGAGCAAATATTTGGCTCCTGCGCTGCTAAATGCTTCACTATGTTCACCATGCTAGTCGCTAATGTTTCCTGTCAGCACTTTGGTGCGGGGCAGGTAGCTCAGAGTGGGTTTATCAGCGTAAAGGCAGCCTCCTGCTGTGGCTGGAAACAGCAAAAAAGCAGATGAGCTGAGGTGTTTAGAGCTGAGAGGAACTCAGACTGCTGATCATTTTCTGTATGCGGCTTTAAGAGTTAGCTTTACCAACATCATACGTTCAGTGGCCTCACCTCCACGTAGCAGCAGAGTGAAAGGTGAGTTCGGCTTTGAGATGTTGTGGAAAGCTGCCCTCAAACGCAGGATGCAGGCAGGGTTGAAGAACTGTCCGGGCCTTGGGCTGCTGATTGTCTCATCTGTCTTGGCTAAGTCAGCAGGATGTGACAGCCGCCCTCTCTCTGTTACCCGCTGACCACTGGGCTTGGCATCCTCTCCGCTCACCTGCCCTATCACCGCCTCCGCCGTATCTCTATCCTCGCCTCACTCTCACCTCAAAGTCTCTGCAGCAAGAATGAGGATCAACGCCTCGGTGTCAAAGAGGAGAGACGTAAGCTAACAATTTGTGACTGCGGACTTACAGGCATGGTTCCGGGTGCTGACTTCGGTTTGTTGGTTTTTGATAATTCTCCCAGTCTGACAAAGTGACAAAGCTTCACTTTAAACGGAAGTGTCCAACAGAGAGAGTGCAGGTTTTTCTGGAAGTGTAGTTTTTGTTGTGATTGCATGTACTGCGGAGCCACAGTGCGATACTTGGACGCTAGCCAGACAACTTTCATTCACAGAGTCCTGCCGGACGCGTTTGTAGAAGATGGAGCTTCCTCTTCGTCCTGACGGAGCTGCACGCCGTCATTGTCACAGCGACTGTCTCTCAGGTTGCTCAGTTCAGTTTGTCATCACGTCTGTATGCCTGTCACTCCTGCAGGAGCTGTGCATCATATCCACGCCTGCCTGTGTTACTGCTCGTGTTTTTCAAAGCAGGATGTCAAAATAAGGTTATGGTGTGTCACATATGAAGACTGTGCAGCTGGAAATACCCTTTTTAGGAAGGTTTACCTTGTCGCACGCCCATATATGTGTCAGCTAAGATGTGTTTGATTGTGTCTGCATGCGCTCTGTCAAATTTGACAAAGTATGTATCTGCTTGTTCCTGCTGTTCATTTCCAATTATGCATTTTAACATCGAGATATTATGCTTATGAACGCAACAATATTGTGGTTATGAGGCAGATAAAAGTTGCAGATTGTCTTTGAAAGCTCAGCTCAAAGGAAGATTTGAGTTTTCAAATGTTAAGATCTCAAATTGTGACTTGTTTTTTGCGTGTGGATTTCATCCCAGCTCCTTTTTACTCACCGCAGTCCCGATGCCAGACGTGAAGCGGCGACAAAAGTCGGCTCGTCAGGGATAACAGATGAGCGCAGATGAGCGGTGTCAGGTAAAGTGCTGTGAAAGACATTTAATGTGTTTTATATCAGTGTGTCTGAATTGTCCAGGAACACTTGAATCACTCAGTGTCAACCAAATACGGCGTAATGAGACTCGCCTCCTCTCATCTGAAGACACATGTCTCTCTGCTGTCACTCAGGCTAACGGAGGAAAAAGGGCTTTTCGAGCCGTTTGAAGCGCACGGCTACATGATCGCACTCCGCTTTGCATCAGGAATTGCTCATGCGGGATTATTTCATTACAAGTCTCCCAGAGAGAGGACAGAGGTCACACTCTGGAGCTCATTCAAACATCTGGAGTTCAGGAACATAAATTATTAAATGAGGCAGCAATCTGGATGGAGACACCTCACTGTTTTTCATGGTACACTTGAAGGTATTGGATTTCCAGAGGCTGAAAAACATTACATTTCCTGACATTTCTTTGCGTTTCATGTCGACCGAGCTTGAGCTGTTTGGAGCAGTAGATTAGTTTTGGCTATGAAACGCTCCCCGAGTCCCTCCTGCATGTGGTTTTTTCTGCGCTTCTTCCACTGCCGTGACACAGCCCGGCCTGACAGGAGAAGGTCTGCTAAGGAGGCTTTTTTTCCAGCGGGATGTTTCATGGTGTCTCTTTGGAAAACTCAGAGTTTCCTCCATTGTTGCCAACACAAACCGTCGGTATAGGCCGGGTCCAGCGGTGTCACTGACTATAAAGGAGAAGCTGCAGGGGTGACGTTTTGTTGTTCTTACCAAGGCTGCGATGGGGGGAAGGAGCTTGATGATGTGAGCATCCGAGCCTCCTTTCGGTTGTCACAACTGGAAAAGAATCGACTGGGAGCGGAGAGAGATCTCTAATTATCCCCACCTGTGCCCGGATACAATGGGAGGGTCGAGATGAAGCCATTAGCTGTCTCTCCACTGGCACCACCAAGAGTTTGTATACATCTGTGTCTTATTTTCTTTTCTGGCACAATCAGTCCAGCAAGCTAAGCAGGCATGACCGGATTTGGCAAGTTCCAAGGACTTTGGCAAAGTTAGACAAGGAGGAAGCGGTGAGATGCAGAGAGGGGGATGAGCTGGCATGGACTCTGTTTGCTTTCTCCCCTGCCTGTTACTCGAGCTGGGCGTGTTGCTTGGAGAGGCTGCTGTGTTGGTCAAAACAATCCGCCGAACGCAGACACGGAGAAAGTCGCGGGGTGAAAATGCGACTAAACGAGCTTTCCGTCACGCGTTAGACTGTGGAAGTGTTTGTCTAATGCTGGGAACGGGCAGCAGAGTCCCTCCACCGTCCAGGTTGTCTCTGCTGCACGGGCGCTGCTCAGGATTATTGGGATACTTAAGCTCATCTTCCATTTGACTCATAGCGCTTGATAGAAAAAGGCTCATCGTGATCTCAGTATTGTCAGTTCTGATTAGCCGAGTCAAGCCTTTGTCTGGCCATGCAAGTGTGCCTGTTGTCAAAGCTGTTTACAGCCAATGACCAGATATGATGCCCAGACTATTGCGCTCATGTAAACAGCCACATCTGTTTGAACCCACCTGCTCCCCAGTGTTTACCGGCCCTGTAAATAATGAAATAAGTCCAGCATATTACTATTACAGCCTAAGAAATATTACAGCAGCACAGGGTTTGAATTAAATGGCACAATAATTAATCAGCATTATAAAAGAAAGCATTCATAAAGTAAAAGTAATGTAAAAAATGAACGCACCCCGTGGTCACTTGTTTTTTCTCGGGTGCAGCTATGTACATTCACTCATTCAGCCTCATTCATTCATTTCCATCTTTATTTATTTCTGTATCTCCCTGAGTGTTTGTTTTCATTTTAGTCCCTTGAACCTTGCCACCCCCTGCGTGACACCCGGGCTGTGAGCGAAGACGGAGAGGCGGGCTGCTTCAGAATGATCACTATCATTAACATTCACGGGGGGTTCACTTATCATCCCTGACTGGAGGGACATGGCAGCCATTATGAGACGTCCGCAGGTGGAGCGCCATGATACATATTGCATCTTGCCACAATGGATTTATGTATTCAGTAACAAAAGAAAAGTCTAATGAAAAAATACAGAAGGCAATCCTTTATTCCTCGCTCGACTTCAAGTGAGGCCACCATGTCCTGCGATGAGGAGGAGCGCGGGGGAATTCCAGGGCTGCACGCCGGCCTGTCACTCAGGCGGCGTGCGGGGGACCACACCGCACCTCACATTAGCCTCCGGTTTATTGGCAACACAACGGCGCTCTTAACCCTCAAAACAAGACCGTGATGGACTGCGTTAAATATTTTCTGATTCTGAATACCATTATGAAAAAGACCAAACAAAAAACAAACCTGATGTTTCTGGTTGGCTGCTGACATGTTTCAGTCTCATGGACACACAGACTGTGTTTGCTTTGACTGAATCCCACATAAATGCCGTAAATACCCGCTGCTGCATATTAACCCACAGCTAAAAACGGTCCCCGGCAAACACGCTATTTATCCAGTTTGAATAATGTTTGTGGAAAACTGCGGCGCCCAGCTGTTCCAGGAAACAACCGAGGCTTTCTTAAGAAATAAAAGCATGTATTTGTGACCCTTTCCTTACGAAGATCTGCGTCTTGGTGGGTTTGGTGTAAAAAATGTCCTCTTCGATGCTCTGGCTCACAGTCAAACACGTTTGTTTAATGCACAGTTATACAGTGTTTTTAGATTTAAGGAAGGTGGTTATGGTTGAAAACATTGAACACTGATTGTAGTTTTGTGGCTGTTTGGCTTCATGTATGACAGTCAGACCGACAACACGCCCGTCCTCCTCAGCATTACTCTGCCCCGCTGTGTAAAGTGCATACAGCGTCCTGCGCTGGTTGATCGTCCAGTATGAACGTCGTTCCTGAGGACACTGAGTGTTCTTTAATTGATCCGTGATCTCTGGAAAGTGGAGAACAATAATCCCTCTGTGTCTTTATTCTTCCTTATCCTCCAAGCATGACATTCCAGCCGTGCATTTTCCTCATTTTGAGTCCGACTTAAAAGCAATAATCAAAGCGTGGAAGTGGTTTGAATCAGTAGGATATTTGCTTTCATTTAACACTGGAAAATAATCAGTTCTACTTCGAAGTGGGAAGCACATAATTTGATTCCAAGCTAAAATAAACTGCAAGAGACACGAGCTATTCCATGACAGATTTCCTTATGCTTGATTAAAGACACAATTTCTATTCTGAATTTTCCTTGAGTAGAAAGGCTCCCAGACCAGTAATAACCTAATTGGAGAGAAGCCTCTAACTAGTGTTGCTCCTCTGCGTCCCCGTGTATAAATAGAGTCTATAATGGACCGAGGTGTGATGCCATCATTCATCTCCGCTCAGAAACACTCCAGGTTCAGGTCTTTGCTCATTTTCCTAATGATGCTCTTGTTTTAGGTATGTTTTCACTTTAAGGTTTGTAAGATTCCAGCTTAATGGACACTATTCATCACAGGCTTCTGTACCCAAGTCCAGTTTACCCAGCAAACTTATTTGACATAACAAATTGCCAAAATGGAGGGCTTCTCAGCCAGGGAATTGGTAGATTTTTCAAACCAATAGGTACATGTGAGGGGAAAAGAGCACATCCCAGTCCCGTCCTCGAGGTCGGTCTCCATTTCCTGTTTGCTGTTTCTCTGCGGTGGTTCTGTGATGGTTGCAGCAGCTCTGACAAATGAATCCATTGTTTGCTAATTTACTTAACATGGCCATGTAAAGTGCTTTTTAATTTTAAATGTTAATTGACTAAAAGAGGCTTTCAGTGCCAAGTTCCACTGGCACCAAATAATGGGAGGTCTCCTAAAAAAAATTGTGTCTTTTGGGAAACATATCCCATATGATAGCCCCCGGTTATGCCGTGCCTTTATGTGGTAGATTACTCCCTGGCTCCAGCCCAAAAAAGCCTGCTTTTTAACCACTGCTTCTCCCATTTGCCTCAGGATGCTCATGGGCTGGCAGGTTGCACAACACATTACCATCCTGCAGCAGCTCTTAAAACACATTTTAGCCCTGAAACACAGCTGGCATCTTGGCCGGCACTGCTGTGTTGGGCATGGAAGGACCAAACGTGGATGTTGGAGAGAAATTAAAATGGAACCCAGTTGGAATAATGAGAGTGGATCTATGCTGCGGTGCTGGTGCGCTTTTCATTCACAGCACATTCGCTGTCTGAACCAGCAACTCTTTGCAAGAGCAGGCTTTGATTATTTCAAACTAATTTGAAAGACATTACACGTTTGTGAAAGAGGGAGTTCACTGTAATGCAGTGTGTGAGAGAGTGCTCACATGCATGGCTGCCCCTGTGTGCATGAGTGTGTACCAGCTCATGCCAAATTCAGGGTCTATGTGCAGAGTTATGTGTTGCTAAACATCACTAAGATCCAGCAGCCCAGTGTGATGCCTTTGGTTTCCAATCTCATGCTTCACGCCTGCTGCCCCTCTATCATGGATTCTTATTTACAGGCAGGACCCTCGCTGAATCCCCCGAGGAGCAGATGATGTGCAGGTCTAGGTAGAGACCATATCCCATGAATACTGTCCCTATCACAATGAATCCCACTCAGGAGTTGGAGTAACCGATCCAGCTGCCTTCACTGCGTGCCGGCCAATGACTGCTGTCAACTTAACAACCTTTTCACTCCAGAATGAGGTTATGTCACATGTGAGTAGACGTCTATTGTCTGTCTCAGGAGCTATAGTCAGCGAAAACCCCGCAGATTATTAATCTTTGTAATATAAATGAACTAATGGCATTGACGGATTCTTTTTCTATATCCTGGAGCTGCTGTGGTTTTATTTAACAGAGCGTACAACTCTGCTCCACATTCCCTCTTTTTAAATGCATCATAAATTATGTCCTATCTTTAAACATGCCCAAAATGAAATGTGCAGGAGGAGGAGACAGTAAATATGAGCTGTCCGGCGCTCTCCTCGTCCATGTCATTAAGATGAGTGCATCCCAAAGCGCCGTGGAAAGCTAATTGTGGATTTCTGGCCCGGAAACACAATCCTCCATAAATATGTTTTATTTATTTGTTGTTTTTAATGATTGCACAGCTCATGTTCTCAAGGCAAAAATAGGTTTGTGCTAAGAAGTCCATGCACAGGCGCTCAAACACGAAATAATGACTTTGACACGGCTCAGTCACCTGACACCCTTCAGCAGGAAAACCACAGCAGAAACCATAACTTAACCAAAACTTAGAAATAATACACTATGATAACACCTTCATTTAGGTGGTTGTATGATGTAGCCTCACGTCAAAACCGTGAGAAACACACGTGAAAATCTTTGTATTTCATATTTACAGTATGTAAGTAATACTGTGTCTGAGTACATGAAAATATTCATTGTGTGCAAAATCCCTTGCTCTGCTGTACGCTGAGCGACCAACCCCCTGCTCCGTAGTGTACGGAATAACACGAGCGTCAACGGAAAGACCCGATCACTTCCGCGGATACAGTTGAACAGCCCGGAGGCAGCTAAGTTATCGTTTGAGCGCTGCTCACATCCTCGGTAGCTGCGACGGTGTCGGACGGAGCCGAACCAGGACTATCAGTGTTGACATTCGTGCGTGGATGCAGAGTGAGTTGGCACCGGACATCTGTTGTTTGTTGTCTGCTGTTTGCAATGTGTGGTGCGATGCTGGAAGTTCGGACTGGCCGCCACGTTACTATGTGTGCTCTCGCACTCGGATGTTGTAATGTATAAATATAGTCACACAATCATTAATATGTTTGCCCTTTGCTATATATGTGTCCTGTATATGCAACACTGTTCGGATTGAATCGATAATATTGTGGATGGGGTTTGCATCCGCTGATATTTAGGTTTACTTCAGTTAACATTTACACTGAATCATGTGTCTGTTTGACCATATTGTTATGTACCTCATTCTTTGTATGACAGATTATTATTTATCTGTTTAGTTATATTCATTGTTTATTACTCTTATTACATTCTAAGGTAACCACAACTCAGCACGTCCTGTAAGTTCATGTGGGATACAATAAAGAAGGATAACAAATTACAACCATCTGGAGTAGCTGCAGTTCTTCTTACCGAGAACTAAGGCCAGACCTGTGTACGCCAGCATTCATAAGCATTCAGAATATATGACACATTGGTAATTGATATTTTTACAAGAAAATGAAACGGTGAGAAGACACTGCAGATGATTTATACTTTTCTTCAAATCTTAGTTTGGCTCTTGGTTATTGAAACACGTCGAGCGTTGAGTAATTCTCCTTCAGGAGGTTACAGGTTTTAAAACGTGGCACTGCGCTGACGTCGAGGACGTGATCCTAAAGACGACGGCACGCTGTTTTCAGCGCTCAGATGGATGTAGGAAGTTTGTGGAAGTAACCTGATGCGGTGGGCTGAAGGTGGATATCCCACAATGCCGCAGCCCGCCACCTCCCATTGTCTTGATAGGGGAGCACGAGATGTACAGCGGCCTCAAATGGAGGTGGCATCTGGTGCCCAATTTGTCATGCCTGAATTACCCAGGAGCTGATAAAGGCTGAAGTTTTAATAAAAGTTGGGAGCAGCAGATAGCTGGGTGAAGGACACTGATGAAGTGTCTTGGGGCCTATTTCCAGCTAGAGATAAGAACCTACAGAGAGAGGTGGGTCGAGGGTCTCGAGCAGTGTGATAATACGCTGATGCTGAGGAAAAAATAAAAAGTGCTGTTGAAATGCAACACAGCACACATAATGGAAAAAATAATAAATAAGCAAATAAATAATGATGATGATCTAAACGAGGAGAAGCCAGGGTGGAGGCTGTGGAGTCCTGAAGCGTCTCTGCCTGTAATTTGGCCACCCGCCAGCAGCCATTGCTCACCCTCAGCTGCGACGGCAAGCTCCAGATGTGCCAACGGCACGTTTTGGATTTTGCCAGCTGACTGCACCGTTTGATAGCCCGCTCTCTGGATGCCCATCACCGGCCGCAGAGATAGAATTAAATGATGATGATCTTCCCACAAGTTGGGTGAGGAAACAACGCATATAAATCTTGATTTCATCTCAGCGTGAGAAGTCTTTATCCATCATCACTCTTAATGAACAAGTCATTAGCCGCGATGAATGGCGCTCTGGGCTCCTGCTCGCCACTGCTGCTTTTGTTTGCAGCTTTCAGGGGCAACTTCCTGTGCCCTTTGAGAGGGTCAAACTCATTTCTCCAGATGTGGGGTAACCTCTCTGCTCCTGGGGTGGCTGCACACCCATGTCCTAAACAGGGCCTGGAAAAATGAGGATATACTGAAGGGTTTTCTGTTTGTGCCACGTTGTCTGCTCCTCAGCAAGCCTCTGCACGCCCTATCATCCGGAGAAGCACATTAGCGAACTCGGTGGCTGCCTATTATTGTAATTGTATGTGCACAATCCTCCATTTGGTGCAAGCTGGCTGTGTAAACAGAAAAGGCTTTTTGTTGTACTGTAATAGAAAACTAGTGAGGAGATGTAAAACCACGCTGTGTTCCACACTGCGGTGCAAATACATACCATCAGCGCTGCGACTGCTCTGGATTTTTTGAGCATCTGCAGACTCTTTCATCTGCACTGATAATTCCTGCGTTTGAAATGAATGACCTGTTTGTAGAACAAGATTTCTTCAAGACAAACATTTCCTGGGAGCCTTCGTGTTTGTTTACAGTCATTGCTCGGCTAAAAGCATTGTTAAAGAACTTTACGGCGCGCGCCGCGCACCCCGAGGCTAGCACAGTCTGAAAGACCTACATAAAAGTTGGATGGAACTGTTGTGATCTTCTCCTCTGAAGTACAACAGTGCTTGAAATATGAAAAGAGGAAGGCATCAATCCGGCTGAGCGGCAGTAAATGTGAAGAGATAAAGGTTGACACGAGATAATTGAAAATATCTGCCGCTAATACTCCAGAGTCTGTGTTTGCATTTGAATATAAAGGAGAAGAGTGGCATGTGACTCTCCTTGTTAGTGACAGCTGCCATGTTCCGCGGTCTGCGGGGACGCACTGTACTGCAGGATCCATCGACTCGTACAGTACGTCTGAAGCTCCTCAAATCCCCCGAGACGCATCTTTACATGTTTGATGATTTTCCTGAAGAGAGGTTCCAGTTAAATCTTTTCAGAAGTTTTGCGCCTCGAATTCCCTGAACGTTTATAACAGAGAGACCAAACACAGAGTGATGGCGAATTTGTAGAAGCAACTGTTTCACCCCTGGGATTATTTCTGCTCTTTTAAGGCAACGTTCTGATTTCAGTTTCTAATAGCGGCGTGCGCGGTGAGGAATGCTGCCGCTGCACCAGCTTTTCTAGTGATCAGTCTAATGCTTCAGTTGATGAAATAGAAATTTACTGATGTTGTGGATACGCACCATATTTATCTGTGTTTCCAGTTTCAACACGCGCTCAGTATAGGTGCAGAAGTGAAATACCCATTACTGCATGTGTCAGTGTCATAAACAATAGCGTCGACTCCTCGGAAGGAGGCAGGGCGGTAATGGAGGCAGTGCATCAATGTTCAGCACAAGGTCTGCAATTCACACCAGGAGAACACTCACCTGAGCATCAGGAATGCTGCGAGGAGGAGGCGGCATTACAGGAGCAGATGTGTAGAGGAGGACCGGCTTGTAAAACCAGCTCCGTACACACGGACGACTTAAAGGGTCAGTTCACTCAAATCGCAAAAAACAGCCCATATTTCCTCAATTACCCCTTCTGGTACGCAGCCATGTAGATAATGTCAGCTGCATTAGCCGAGGTTTTCAGATAGCTGCCACACAGTCTTCTCCCATTAGTACAGTGGAGGTGAATGGAATATCATTCACCGCACAGAGCTCACTGTCAGCTGTGTTTCACACGTCTGGTAAAACACTTTCCAATGAAATTTAAATTAGAAAAGTGACATTAAAATGGGAGATGTTGGTTCAAACAGAGGATGTCTGAAGTCTCAGTGAAGGATAAACCTCAGCAACCCGAACTGTCTGCGTGGTTAGATGATAAACGGACCCTTTACGATGAAAACATTAAAGGTGTGAGTTTGGACGTGCAGTGTTTCTTGCCAAAACGCATTGAGACCTGACATTGCATTTTCCAACCACTGTGTGCTGTCCTCAGAGCTTAATGCAAACAAAGAGGGGCCCACTCATGAAAACACTGCACCTGGCTAACACTGTAGCAGTCAAAACTCCACCGGGTCCTTTAACAGTGTACTCAGAAGAGTATTTCTACGAGGACTGTACCTGGGATTATTATCAGAGATTATTAAATGTGCTCTCTGTTATTTTGAATTAACAGTCATAGATTTCTTACAAAATCATGCAGATATATCTTTAACAGCCCGTCAGCAAATAGACAGTACCTCAGGTTTCCTGCAGTACATGGAAACGACTAAAACACACAGCTCTACTGCATGGACAGTATTAAGGACATTTATTTTGGTCCTCCATATTGCAGGTCAAAAAGTCTTCTTTACCCTCTCTCAGCATGAGTGCATCAGCTCGGCCATTTGATAATGAATAATAGAGGTGCTGACAGTCTTCAAGGGGCTTAAGTCTATGAAACGGTTACATAGGTCTCTCATGACCTGTAATGCGATGGTGCCTGAGGCAGAAAATGCAATTACTTGAAAAAGAAAAAGAAAAACAAGCACAGAGGGGCTTCCTAATCTGCAGGAGATCATATTTAGATGTTTCATTCGGATGATGGCGGCGGAGACGCAGTTGAATTTGAGAGGATGTGTCCTGAATGTTGTCTCTTCAGTGAGCTGAGGACTCTGAAAAACAAGGACTTGTTGCAAAGTTCCACTCAAACTAACTGAGACTATATAGACCACTTAAATCTGTTTTCCACAGTGGAAACTGGCTGTAGCTCGCGATGCTTCTTCACCCACAGGAAGTGGCAAGTGGAAATCTTAATAATAAAATGCAGCTCGTCTCCTGGAGAGTAACGAGGAAGTGTCCCGTCCACTGAACGCTAGCTTCAAACTGTTTCACACGTCTTTGGGAGCTCTTACCTGGAAGCACCCTGTTCTGTGTGTGGCAGCGCTCTCTTGCATGATAAGAAGCAGCGTTACAGTAAACCACTGCAGGACAAACCGTCACTATCCCTGACCCACAAAAACACAAGTGTCCCAGTGTCCTTGTCACAAACTGAATCCCAGCGAGTGCTTGACAGCCTCACCAATGAGCAGTGAGGGCGCTGCCAGCTCGCGGACGCTCTTCTCTTTGCTCTGACTGCGTCGCTCCTCCACCCCAGTGGTCATATTGGCAAACTTTCCTCTCCACGCTCGCCGTCCTTGAGTTTTTGTTTGGTAGTGAGCTCGATGTTTTCCCGGAGGACCTCCCTCAGCCCTTCTGCCGCCCCTGGGACCAAAGTGTGAGGCGAGCCGGCCGAGTCTTTCAGCGTGAGGTGATGCGTTATGGGTCGTCCTGGTCTCACTGCTGCAAAGGTCATCTCATCCCTGTTGACCTATAAGTTAAAAAACATCTCATTTAACAGTGGTAGACGGTGATTATTTACCTGCACGGCTCATCTCTGTTTATGTACACGCATGCCTGATGTACCAAAGAAGCCTTGTTTTGACTATTGGTAAAATACACCTGCACAGTACAATATACTGCAATACCACAGGCCAGTATTAGGAAGCCCTTTCAGTAAACTGCAGCTGCACAAACTATGACATCAGAATACATCAAATTACATTAATAAAGGCAGAAAAAGAACATTTCAAATGTAATTTTAACAGAATTGCTTAAAAACAGTGAATCACATTTTATTTTAGATTATTTTTAAAGGTCTTCCCTCTGAAGCTTCTTCTTCATTATCTGCGCTGTCTTTTGATTGGCTGCCACTGTCATCTACTTGATTTCGACTCTAAAAAAAAATAAATGAAATCTTTATACTGTGAGCTGCAGCACAGGTAGAAACCCGTACAGCAGTAGGTAGAAACGCTCTCCTTCGGATAAAAGACGCCGGCGCTGGTAGAGTTTGATGGCGCGACGGCGCCGAGCAGCTTTTTTTCCCCGCCGAGCTGTTATTTCCCTGGTTTAAGGTGAATGTAATGCAGCTGCTGATGGCTGTTGGTGGAGAGAAAGGCAGAGCGATACGGTGATGACTGCGGCCTTGTCAGTAATTCAGCAGATCAGATGACACTTCAATAGAAGAGCCAGAGTGTGGGGTGGAATCTGAAAATTGAGTTGACAACAGCAGCTATAAAGGCGTTATGGTCTCTGGTATTGGTCTTTAAACGGCGGCTGCTTCTGTTGTTGAACAATGTGCTGGTGAAAGATTGCTCTATGAAACAGCAATATTGCCCCTTGTACTTAAAGTTCTGGCTTTAATATTTTTGTGTAAATTGAATAACGGCACAGCCTCGGTAGGTGTGGATGTAGTCTAAGCGTTCAGCTCAGCTTGGCCTGTGTGGCGTGATAAACGCTCACGTTAGGTATTCTGTAATTCTTCTGGAAATAAGTCAGGAAGCGGCACTTTTATTCTTTAAGACCATCAAAGAGTGAAATTGCGCACAGATTATAAACCAGCAGTGATGCAATACTTAAAGAGGTGTGAATGCGCTGGATTTAAACAAAGGCAGCTGTGTAACATTAACGTCGCACCGTCCCGTCAAGATCTCCGTTCAAAGTGTTATTTCTCACCCTCGCATTTCTGTCTGATTTAAAATGGTTCGCAGGAACAGTCGGCAAATCCTCCCTGAGCGGATTACAGCTGAGGTTGGAAAACTTGGGGCAATTTCATGCACTTGCTAAACAGCACAGATATGAGCGAGTCAGAGCTGTATAATACTGTAAAGTCCATTTTCTTGCTGTTTTTTCTTAACTAAAAGCGACTTTGGTGCCTCCCTGTGCTGAATTTAGAAGTTCATCTCAAACATGGTATCATTTGTTAAGAACAGAAAAGCACGTGCACGTCATGCGGACAGTTGTATTCCGTGCATGTGGACGTGCTTCAAGCCCGGTCCTGCATTAACAGAGCGACGAGCGTCCTGCGTGGACTGAGAGGTGTGATTTTCCAAAGCAATGCGTCAGCTTCTGAAGAATGCCTTTATGTTTCCAAACCGGGCTCTTTAACACACATTTCAGAGGAGGGCTGTCAGCTTATGGCATATTAGCTGGATGGGTCTGTTTCCCGTGGGACACGCGAGGCTAGCTTGGAGGGATCCCAGAGAAGAAATGGAAGACACACTCTGTGAAATTCTTTGCTCTGTCATTCCAATTCAGCACAATAAAAATCAAACGCAGCCTGGCCGCAGACCGCAGCTTCACCTGGAGCCCTGCACGGCGCAGCCCCAGACGCTGCACAGCTGTCGTGAAAACACCGCTGTCCACCTCCATTTTTTACTTTACAAAACGACGGACTATCATTGGAAAATAAGCGTTTTCTTGCGCAGCAGCAGCTCATGACTCACAATCTGCATTTGCAGAAATATTAAACTTAGTGTCTGTGGTTTAAACAGCTTGTGATTGGATGTTAGATCTGAGGTAACATTATTATTTTGATTGCTTGATGTTGCAGGGGGTTGAATTTCCCGAGCATAATGTGTGCACAACACAGAAAACCTAGATTTTAAGGTAGTATGTCTGAATTGTGCTTTATTTCATAAATAAAGGGTTGTGAAAGTTGTTTTAGCGCACGTCTTTTTATTTTCGTCTTCTTTTTAGCAGCCAAGCTCTCGCTGTGCTCTCCATGTTGTTTTCTGCTTTGCTGACTGAGTACAGTAAAACAACCTCCGCCACGCTACTTGCCCTTATGGACCCAGAAAAACATGAAATCAATACTGCATGCATTTCAAGCAGGAAAATTCTGTTATTGAGTATACTGCTTTATAATGGTTTCCATTATTGACATCTATGAGTTATGAAATAAAACCTAATGCAATGAGGATGAGGAAAATAGTATTTGAGGGTTTTTATTGGATCAATTTAAAGTCAGAGCAGTGTGTTCTGATGACAATAAAATGCTAATATCATCCCGCGTACACGACGTCAACGAAGGTTAGAAAAGTGCAGAGGTATCACAGACGTTCAGGGAGCGTGAGAAAGAATAATCTGCAGAGTTTTTTTTTTTAGGGTAATTCAGCTGGACCCTGACATGAGTGAATGTGATTGGTTAGCTTCAGCAAACATGGAGAAAATAAGGTTTCACAGATGATTCCAATGGAGAAAGTTGATCTGATAAAAGGTCAAATAATCAAACTGTTTCTTAATGCGGCGTCTTCTGCTTTTAGCTAAAGAAGCCTTTAATGTTTCACCTAACCTTGATAATTTATCCAGGAAGGTCACTTCAGATTATCTGATTCTGGCCCTTTAGCAATAAAACCGTCCAATCAGAGCAAAACACTCAAGCCAAAGCTTTTTCTTCCTTGTTATTCCCGTCATCGTCAGCGTCGTCGGCTGATCCCGTGCACAGGAATCCTCCCAGTGTGCGGATGTGGAGATCTCTTGCATACAGTAGTCAGAGGGACTGTGCTGTTGATGCAGCCCTCTGAACGTGGCTGATCTCAGATGACCCTTCCTCTTCTCCCCCACAGCCCACCCCCACCCCCCTTTCTTATCCATTACATGGGAGCTGAATGATGGTGATTTGGTTGAGGCCCAGTGAGTGCCTGTAGAAAATTGGTTGGTTGATAAAAACCCTCCTATCAAAGAGGGCTACTTTCTCATTTACATTTAGATGAGTATTGATTATTTATTTACTCAGTGGAGTGGGATTCTTTTCCAATCTTATCTCTCGTCTGTGCCTGTCACCTGGAAAAAAAGAGATAGAGTTCTTGACACCGCGCTAAGATAACGGCATTTTGTAGACCAGATAAAACTTGCAATGGTGGTCTCTGCCTCTGCATTCCCCCTTCTCCTCCCACCCAATTTTGACGGAAAAGAGAAAGTTTGGAAAATTAAAACTGATGGCCCCGTTTCAAGAGGGGGGTGGGGAGGTGAAGGAATCTCAATTTGCAGGGGGAACAAGTCAAATTGGTTGTGCAGATATGGCCGCGCTGCTTCCACTGGGGGAAATCTTATCGGAGTTGTCTCAATAGTTTAGGATTTCTATCAGATATAATATAATATTGTTTGATAATTGTGCTGTGAAACACCACTGTGCCTTTTATCTGATGCTGCCTGTAATAAGATTTTATCATATGCTGCATGCTGAGCTACATATGATCCCAGTGTCTGCAGACTGTGTGGAAATGAAGCCCCCGGACCTGTCTGTCATGTTCTCAGTGCTAAACTCTGCTGATGTTTGGGTGGTTGAGCTGGGGATTGGTCATGCATTGCCAATGAGTCTGGAGGCTTGTGGCAGCGTGAGGAGCTTTGCGAGACTGACTAAAGGTGTTTAGGGTGGGAGGTGCAGCATGTGGGTGCTCTGTTGGAATTGGGAACCCCTGACAGACCCTGCCTCTTCTTCTCAGCTCTTTGATGGAGAGTGAAGAGTCTCTTGAGGTGGCCTCTGTCAGCTCTACTCCTCTTCAAAGCAGACACCCGGCTTGAGCACAACACTGCCGCTCCTTCTCACCCTTCACCCCCCGGGCCACTCCCATCCTCTCGTGGTCACTTTTCATCTCCTCTGTGTCTGAGCGCAGGATGTTGTCACATGTAAATGGACTTGTAATCACTCTATTTAGAGTGTTTCTAATGGGGAGCTCGCATATGCTTTGACCCCAGAGTACATCAAGGTTGGCTGCATGCTGTAGGTTGGCAGAGCGAGCGGCGCTGCATGGACAGTGACTGTTCGCTGCCTCACAGAAGGTGACTTATTGTGCTGCTCAAGGATTAAAGCCCATTTTTCTTTGTTAGCCAGTCAGTCATTAGCCTAGTTACACATCTGGATCCCCACAGCAATTTAAGGATATGGAAGGTTCCCTCAAAAAAACCTAATTAGTCCAACTGGAGAGGAACATCTTGTTTTCCTACACCCCTAATGGATTGGACCAAGGTCTTTTGAAATGCAAACCCATCAAGGAGATGGCTGAAAACAGCCCCCGCCCCCCCAACCAGCCCCTCCGTGCCTCAGAGCAAACATGCTCACCGCTAACCTGCTTCCTTTGGTGCTTTGTGGAGCTAAAGCAGCTTTCTGCATGAATACGGTTTCATAGCAAAAAGCCAGTAGCTTTTAAAAAGCCATTCCATCACATTATTGGCTAATTAGCAGCTTTTTACAGACTCAAGATTCATTTTCATCTATTTTTAGGTATTTCTTATGCTGTAATTGACTGATAACTTGATGTAAGACTGTAAGCTGCATAATTATCAGCTTACAGTCAAAAACGTGAATATAAGCATTTTTTGTGTGACTATGACAAAGGTTATTTGAACGACGATGAATGAACTGGGAAACGGTACTTAGCAGCAACAATGAAAATAATAACAATAATGAAAATAATAAAAATAACAGCATTTCATCTGGATGACATGGCTTCACAGAATCATGTTCAGACAGAATAAAATGGGACCCATAACAGAGCCCTGTGGGACACCACACTGCACATAAAGATGCTGAAAACCATCCACTGAGTGCACCAAAGAGTGCACCAGGAGACCACAACCTGAAAGGAAGAGCAGATTTTTAAGGTGGACGTTAGAGATACCATGATCTGTTGTCTGAAGCAGCACAGCACCACAGAGTGGCTCATTTTGGAAACTGTGTTCAGACTTCTTTTGAACACCTCTCAATGAGGAAAAATGTTCATTTTTGACTTTTTTTAGTTTGACTGTTTTGTTGTTATTTGGCTTATCATTTCGACATACTGGGGGAGAGTATTGCAGTATTTTCTACATGAGATGAAGGATCCAAAGAAAGTATTAATCCTGCTGTGGGAGGCCTTGATTTTTTATGATCTAAGATGTAAGGTTTGGCCTGACTCCACTCCCCGATAATTCTGTACAGTGCCTTTGCTCATTCAAGGCCAAACAATAGAGAAAATTTAATGCAGTGAGCAAAGTGGGTCAGTGAAGTCAACACAGAGAAAATCTGTTCCTAATGTCTACATTTACAAAACCTGCTGCAGAGGAAGAATGTGATGCATGTTAGTGTTTCAGTCTCACTTACTGGAACTCTTTACATCTTTTCATGGTGTATAAACGTGATGTCATGACGTAAACACACAGCTGGCTGTAATGGTGTTAATGAAGACAGTCAGATACTTGGTGGACGGTAGAGGAGGGCCAACAAAGTTCAGCAGATCGCCGTCCGTCAGTCTGTCACAGAGCTCGTACAGAGATAAGTAAACCGGGCAGAGTGTCTTGAAACTAACCCACATTACGCATTACGCCCACAGGAGGAGACCACGCATCGGACTGGAGCTGAGCGCCATGACAAGCCGCCGTGCTGTGACAAATGTAAGTGACACGGAGCTGCGCTTCATGAGCAAACACGTTCAGATTGTGCTTATTTTCTTTTTACTTTATTCTTATTTTCATTTCATTCACAAACTAAAAAACACTGGCCTCCTCATTCACTCAGCAGTCTGAATCGTGCAGACCGCAGACCGAGCGTGTGCCTCGGCGTTGTTACTGTAGCTGTGAGGGAAGACAAGTGAATTGGTCCATCAGCCTTCCAACAACAACAGACAGTGAATGGCAAGGTAAGTACAGCGCAGACTTGGTTAGCTCGCTGATTAGATGACAAGCTGTAAGGTTCGGTCAATCAAGTACGCCTCAGAACTGCTCATTTAAGGCTCTCGGTTAGAAATGACGTTCTCAGCTATCCCCACAGGAAAGAACAAAAGCAAGAAGAGATCTCATGTTTCTATTTTTTCCTGGAGCTCGTTGTTACACGGAGATGAGACCTGGGAATCTTCTCCCTCTTCTCAAACTGAAGACAACAGCCACAAATGTGTGTTCATAGTGCAAAAGATAAAGGGGGAAATATTAAATATGATGTTATTTATTCAGCTTTCTCTGCACATAATTGAACCAAGATGATAAACAGAAAAAAAAAAGAGATATTTCCGACATGTAAAGATGTTCACTTGCTCGCTGCGGTTTAATATAAAGTATTATTAGTATCACGACCAAATGCAGTTTTATAATTTCCGTTGATTTCATAGAAATGACCAAACTTTTGACAGTTGATCAGCAGACTTGCATTCCCGCTGTCAAACTTTAGCGAGCGTCAGCAAACTCACCTTTGCTCCGGACTCCCACAACCCTTTGGCTCTGTGCAGCGTAACAGGGCCAGAGGTTGGGAAGAGGACCTGTCGGAGGCATCACTACCTCCATTCCTCCTGCCTACATCTGCCCGGGCCTCCTCCCACCTGTCTGGCGCTGCTCAGATTTATGTGGCTGTATAGGAGGAGGCCAATCCGGCGTGCCGGGCCACGTGTGGGCCTCCTTTACACTGACAGTTGTGTGCATGATACTGAAGCTGGCTTCCAGTGAGGCTTGGCCCAGTGTATCTGGAATCTGTCATAAGTGAAAGCCTGAAAAGGTTAGGACAGTTCAGGGAAGATAAATGGTGAATTGGGAGGACAGCTGATGTAGGAACACAAACACTTCAAGACGATGGAGTGGACTGAGGCCGGTCTCCTCACCGCGCCGCACGCCGCCGAGGGTTCGCCCTCCTACCTGCTCCAGATGGGTCAAATCATCCGCCGCGTCCTCCAGAGCAGGCCGTCCACACGAGCCACTCTATTACTCTCATCAGAACAAATGATAAAGAATGCTTATTGGGTTTTCACAATGTCTTTTGTATAATAAAGCTCGTTAACTGCATTGCGCAAAACAAATGGGCAGAATAATCAGTACACTTATTGACATTGTGTCATTTCTAGTTAGAGCAGGAAGAGGACGCTCACTGTGGCTCCGGGCTTCGCCTTCTATCTCTCAAGAGGAAGAGCGCTAATGGCTTCTGAAAGCAGGGATCGAAGCAGCTCATAAAGCTCTGCAGGAAGAGACGAGAGCAGGAAGAGCATTATTAATCCTCTTCCATCTGAATACACGACGCTGCGTGCTGTGCAGCGTCCAGGCTGCAGAGCACCATTTCGCCGCGTCACGTCAACGGAGTCCAGACGGCGATGTTTGCGCGAAGCCTTCGGGAGGAAAAGGAAACTTTTGTTTGATAGAGTGAGTTGATTATCTGAGTAATTTGCCGAATCTAAATCGGTCTCGTGTTATGTTGCATTAGCTGGTTGTTTAATATTTAATGCACATAAAGTGCTCAGCTCAAACAGACAAGACCAAACTTCTTACACATTACATTTCAACAAAGAGCCGCTTTCCCCTTTTCAAGCTCGACAAAAACAGTCCCAACACAACTTATTGGCCAACCAGAGGACGTCGGCATGTCATCGTAAAGTGAGCAATAAAACAGGAAGTAGATTTTGTCCGTAGTTTAAAGTAAATCACAGCAAACGAAACCATAAAACCGCAATATTTCATCATTACGCTTCGTCATGTGTAGCTGTGTAGCTTATGTGAGTCAAGCTAGCTGTTTCCCTCTGCTTCCAGTCTTTATGCTAAGCTACGCTAACTGTCAGCTTAGCTTAGCGTCGCTGCATGTTTACTGGTGTCGTCCTTCTCATCTAACTCAAAGCCTGTTTTCCAAAACTCTTTCTTTGAGCATTTCTGCAGATGCGACCACGTTAACGGCTCCAGCGCTGTTTTAAATATTACTCGTTTCACCCCCTGCTGTTTTATACGTGCTAATAAAAGCTGATAGATAAATCAAAGAGCGTGTGTGTGTGTGTGTGTGAGTGTGTGTGTGTGTGTGTGTGTGTGTGTGTGTGTGTGTATGGCCTCGCAGGTCAGACTCACGTCGACTGAGCTGCTCTGCCTCCTCGTTATTAAGAGATGATTGACAGCTGTCATGTCTTCCTCGCTGCAGACTGATGTTTGTCAGAGGCCATCTCTCTGACAGAGGATCTGAGCGTCTCCTCAGCCACGAGACGGCTCGCTGTGCGACTGCTTCAGCGCGCTCGCTGCCAGGCTTCACCTGCAGCACGGCCGGGCTGCAATCAGCCTCTGCACATGAAATTATGTCCGTATTAATTTACATTACATTCTGTCATACCACAATATATCTTGAGCTTTTTTTATTCTTCTTATTATTACGCGTCGCACTTTATTGTGTCATTCGATCATGTTGTTATCACTGCGGAAGCGATGCAGCATGAACACACACCTGGATTTACAGTGATGATTATTAACTCGAGCTGCGTTATTTGCGGGGAAGTTAATAAACATACCTGTAATCTGCCTCTGCATCAAGCTGTTGTCTGAGTTTTAATGATGCATACTTTATAATTTATTTAAAAGTCTATCTTTCACCACTTGACTGTGCTGCGCGTTGATCATCGTTTATCATCCGCATCAGCGTGCCCGGCTGTTCAGACCCATGCTGGGTGAATGAGTCTCTGCTGCTACTGTTGCTTTGTGCTGCTGCCTTAACAACCCAATCAGCTGGCCCCGCACTCACTTCCCTCATCAATGCAGCCTCCGTAATGTATGATAGAGCTATGATTTATAATGCATGCTCAGAATTAAACAGCATAAATTACTCTTATTTACTCTGCAGGTGATAAAGATCCCGTCAAATAATGTCACTTGAGCATAATTTTTATAGAACAAATGAAATTTGTTATCAGGGAAAAGCAGGTCAAGTTCATCAATTAAAAGTCTGCTCTTTTTTCCTCCCTCTGCTGTAAATGGTCCAGCGCTATTTAAAATGATTGATTTTATTATTTCTTCATTTATTAAAGTACTACGTGAGGCTGTAGCGTGAGTAATCAGGACAACAGAAACTGACTCAGCACGAATGTCTCAAAGTGGCACCTCACATTTCAGCAGCTCAGACTGAGCGTTTCAGCCGTGGACGAGGGTCTCTCTCATGACATTTAAGATAAAAATCAGGAAAAGTGATCCTTCACGTGCTAAAAAGAAGCTGTTTAAAGAAGCATCCTGTTTGCACTCGGAGTGCAGCGCAGATGTTCAGTGCTTTACGTGTGTCAAACCTTTGGGAAATGACTGCATTGTACACACAGCAGAGGGGAGCGGAAGGATTTTAATAAATGTCGTCCCCTATAAATGAGACAAATCTGTCTTTACGTAATGCATTTTTAAATTTTCATATTGTTATATATTCACAAGTGACCCGCTGCGACGGAGACCTGAAGGGGTTAAGATCTGTGCTCCTCCGAGTGTGTCCCCAGAAAAGGGATGAGGTCCCGGGGAATGTTTTACAGATAAAATAAAAAGAATCTGGAGAATGAGGGAAAGAAGAGAAGTTGAATATATATTTCATGTGATAAGAGAAAGATGAAGCGCGAGAAAAAAGATTCCATTACAGCTGCGACAGTTACAAAACTGCTGCTGTGTGGAGTAGCCTCTGCTGGAAAGATTGATGCAATAAGGACTGACCTTGGCTTGGAGCAGGAGTCGGTGATGTATGTATGAGCATCTCCCTGCTAAATGGACCCAGATTTGTAGCACTAATATACATGGAAGCCCAGTACCAAACTCGGCGCGGCTATAAATCAACAGCCACTTTGGGTGTCATTTCTGGTTTATATTCCACTATTGTTCTGTGCTTTTAATTCGTGTCACTGCCATCTGTTCATTTGATACAGTTTCATACTGTATGATTCGGCTGTGGAGATACGGCGCAGACAGTCCCTGTTAGACCATCAGTGCAGATTAACTGCGCCGGCTAAACTCCGCCGAGGCTCCCTCTCAGCCCAATGTAAATAGAGTTTGAGTGAAGGCTTCACACGTGGGCTCGCCGCAGAAAACAGAGAAATGTGAAATTAAAACTTTTACGGTTTGTCCGGAGCTGTGCAGGATATAAAACCCACACAGAAGATGAGGAGGAAGAGAAGCTCCTGGATTCACAGAAACTCTTTGACTCACAGTCAAACCGCAGGTTTAACTCAAAGCTGCACCTCAGTGAAACTTTCTGACCGTTTTATTTTAATAGTCATCCAGTAAACATGCAGCCTCCTCTTCTCCTCCCATCAGAGGTCATTCTGGGGGAAGAATTTCTTTATATCACCATATGCTGTGCAGACTGTGATGCCCTCTGAGGAAAATTTGTAATTTGGAGATAGATGCATAGAAATAATTTGACCTGACACTGTAAAGTAGAGCAGCTACTGTACGTACACTGCAGGAAACAGAAAGTAAATCAATGAATATCAACCCTGATGTTCTTTCTGGGGTCTCTGTTTGACAGAAAAACATTATTTTATCACCTCAGAAGCCAAAGTCTTTCACAGACATGATTCTGAACTGACAACATGTTGAATAAATGGACCTTTACTCAGTTTGGGGTCCCAGAGACACCAGCTGTTCAATATAATTAATGAATTTGCTCTTTATCTTTGATTAGTGTTGGCAGTTTCTACCTCCTAAATCCCAAATAAGCATATTTGGATTTCTATTATCAGACTTTTATGACAGTTTAGAACAAAATCAGATCAGACGCTGGTCTTCATCTGCAGCTGTGACGCGTCCTGAAGACGGACGCGAGCCGAGAAGGACGTGATTCCACCGTCTGCTTCTGAGTGAAGCGACACCAAACAGGCCGGCCGTGGATGCACCAGGAAGTAAACTGCAGAAGCTTTTCGCACTTTCATGAGAAAAAATCTGGTTTCAGGATTAATTTTGAGAAAAAAACAGCCGTAATAAATAAAAAATCAGCGAGACTCTCCGGAGCAAAACTCAACTTTTCAACTTTCTGATGAAGTTCTCTGCAGAACTTCTAAACTCCCCCTCACGTGTCGTGACCTCACGCTTCTTCTCATTCCCGGCACATATAGGATAATACTTCCTCCTCCTTCGTGTGTGTGTGCAGTGGGAAATGCATTGACAGAGGTCAAAAAGGCCATTTTTGTTTTCTCTTTTAAATCCCTTGGCAGTGTTGCAGGACATTGTGTCTTAAATTGTGTACATCACCCTAAACCTAAAATCATCCTCCCCCGCCTTTAATAAAGCCCCCGATAAGTCCCCTTTCATCCCGCGGCCGCTTCAATTTTAGTGTGCCACCGAAGTTATTTAATCAGCGCCGCAGTCTCCCATTCACAGCGTATTACCAATTCTGTCTGCGATCTTTATCAGCGCAGTGATGTATGTATGAGGCAGATGTTCCGAGAGGCAGAGGAAACAGAGGCCATGAATGAATGAATTATTGGACTCGCGAAAAGGAGCTATAGATACAGAGTTTTGAGCCCTGTAATATGTTTGCTTTCTCTCTCTTATCTTGCCAGACAAAAATATACCTTATCTCACACTGCTGGGGTCTGCATGAATGCGGAGCCTCTCCAGATCATCCTCTTGTTCAATTTCTTTGTGTTGCGTCTGGATCGCTGCTGCTGCTGCTGCTGCTGCTTGTTGTTATTTTGCTGTCGGGCTGCTCCTCTGCATGTAATTCAGGACGGGATCTTCCGCTTTGTTTCGTGTCATCGCCGCCGTCGGCGGAGGCGAGGGGAGCGCGGGGAACTACTTCTGAGTGAGCTCGACTTACGCAAACACAACATGATCACCAATCCAAACACACGCAGGCGGGCCACACCCTGCACACACACACACACACGCAGGCGTTCACACACACACCGTGTCCTCCCTGTGCCCCAATTTGGGCGCCTAGACGACAATAAAAATGCAAAGATGCCAAATGTGTTTCCCCATGTTTCCTGTTTTGTGAATTTGCAGTGAGTGTGTGGAGAAAGGAAAGGGCATCTGCACACACACACACACACACACACACACACACACACACACACACAGCTGCGAGCCACAAATACACTAGGCTGCTGGATAATGAGGGTGGACAGGGCGGAATTATCACTTCACATCACAATAATATTATCCTTCTCACAACTCCCGCAGCATCTTCCATGACGGTGTGACATTTCCATTTTACTCGAGTTTAATCTTGGTCCTCTAAATAAAACCATAGCCTGCAGGCCCTTCCCAAACGGACCCAGTCCCATTTTAATCACATGGAATTAAATAACTACAGTTTAACACTGTACTTGTTCTGACAGCAGTCATGACAAGTAGTTTGCACAGCAAACTTCCCCTCTAGTCAAATAAAGAATAAAAACAAAGTAAATGGAGGCTGAAGATGGCAGGAGTGATACTGGCTGTTACTGAGGACTGCAGTGAGAGAAGGCTGCAGGATTTCCTGTGACTGCATTCATGTCGCTCCATTATTCCTTATTTATTGTCAAAATACATTTTCCCTGTTTTATTCTGTAGAGTTACCAAACTGCACCGAAGCCAGAGTACCTGATAACACACACCGTAAAACATTTTCAGCTGGATTAACTGGCAAGTGTTCATTTTCTGCTCCCTGAAAAGAGTTAACTGAGCTTAAGTTAAATATTTAATTCAGTCAGCTGATGATGAAATGCTAAAAACCGTCTCGACGTGTATTAAAAACAGAATCTTATACATTTTCTTCAAACTACAAAAAGTTATAACCTTCAAATGCATGCTGGGAAGTCTGCTGATATGCTAATCATATTTCTTTAGCAACATAAACCTGCGGTGACTGATTTATTTTTTGGCCACTTGGGGGCAGCAGAACGCACAACGCTGACATATCATCACCTGAGCGAGTTCAGTGTTAGCAAACGTGCTCATTCACGCCTGTCCTTCTAATATTTCCAATATTTAGAGTGTTTTTAAAAGCTTTTTAGCTTTTGAAACAGCTGAAAACAACGTTAGGAGAGCAGTGAGAGGGAGCCAGAGCGTAGACGCTGCTAGCCGGACGGCTAAACATGAAACTCACGATGAGGCTCCGTTAATCCAATGAAAGCTGCAGAGTCAGGTGATAATTAGTGATCCCATCCAGACTGTCACGTTGTTTACACAATATCATTTGATGCATTGTTAATAAGTAAATACAATAGTTATACATTTTATATTTCTGTTCGTGAAAACGAGGACTGTGACGTCTACGAGCTGCTTTACGAGCTTTACTCGTCTCAAACGCAGGAAAAGGAGCGCCCGCGGTTCGTTTTCCTGAAGTGTTTCGGTGACTTTCACACTGCAGCTCTAATCATCACATCTGTTTGAGCAGCGTGACGTCAAACTGCCCGTTAGTCCGACGCTCTGTTTGGAAAGGAAGTCACGTAAATATGTACTCGTGCGATGTTTTTATTGGCAGCTTTGAGTTTTTCTGCAGATCAGATACCGCTGCAGGAACTCCCATTTTGCATGGCTTGTCAGTTGGAAATGCAGTGCATCTCTCCCTGTGAGCCAGCTCTCCTCCTCCATCTCATTCCTTTGTTGCACTGGGGCTGAACACTATGTTAACCTAGTAATTGGCACTGGGCCTTCCCCATTATACGGCTTTCTATTGAGCCGTTCTACATGACTAGTTAAAGAAGATGGCATGAAGATTAATGAAGTCCAGCTAATACAGGGGGGGGGTACCTCTCCAACACTTCCACTGAGGAGATAGCACAGACCAACAACAGTCAGCCCCCAGCTCTGCTGCCTCTCCACACCTTTTTTTTTTTTTATATTGCCTGTTTTAAGCCGTGAACTCTGGACCTTCCACTTGTGTAGCAGAGCCACCGCCGCGTCCCGCTTTGATTGATGTCGCTACAGCAGTCAGTCTTTTCCCTCTGAATTGAAAGGCCCAGCTCTCCAAAATAGATTTTGCTGCACAATTCAGAGCGGCCGCAGCAGATAGAGCGGCAGGGCGAGCCTTTATGCGGTTTCATTTAAAAGCCTGGGCCTGTAGCTGACGTGTTCATTCACTTCTGCGAATGCCCCTTTGGATAAGGTCTGCAGTCGTCACTTTCATATTGTCTGAGAGGGTTTCATTGCTGATCTTGAGCCAGCGATAACAGTGAAATGATGTGTCCTCAGTGTGAAACCAGGAGTAAAAAAAAAACAGCAGAACTCTGGAGCCCCTTTAACACAGAGGCTGTAATCACCTGCACACCTGTGTCAAAACGCTCTCTTTGACCTCAGCCCTTATTCTTTCTTTTTCAACGAGTCATTTCTGGATTGTGGCCCAACTTTACTGCCAGTAAAATCATCTGGAAAGCATTTTTTTGGCCACTTGGCAACAGCGGAAACAACTGACAACAATTGATATTTTTTCACCTTCTAAGCTGATATGGCTAATCATGTTAGCAAACAGTTGCTTAGTTGACATCTAGCATCCTGTGGAGTCATGTCTCTGCCCCCCGGTGAATGAACGTCCCGTACTCTCCTTTTAGCTCTGTTTTGGTCTCTACCAACTCTTAGCTAGCTAGCTAGCCACTAACATTGTCCATTTGGTGCAGACAGGTGGTGCACAGGAGGGTGTCTTTTATTTTGAGGAAAACAGCTTTCTGATGAGAGACGAAGAACCAAAACAGAACGTTTGTGTCTGTAAAAGCAAACAGTGAGCCAAGCAGAGCAGCGAGAAGCTGCAGAGTGATCGCTCCGCTTTGGCTTCCTCATACCAGCAAACCCTTTCACGTCACACAGTCACTAGATCCACTGCTACAGTCAGAGTATTGATCGCAGCGCAGGTGCATTGACCAGGCAGCCACAGGACGTCCTTAGCGGCGCGCCTCATTGCTAACCATGACCACGCCACACTGAAACCCCACGACTGCTCAGATGCAGCACTTGTGACCGGTCGACTGCAGCTTGTTCTTCGGGTGCTCTTGTAATCAGATAAATTAACCAAAGCTATCAAAAGATTGCAATAACACTCAACGGCGCCATAAACCTAAGAGCTGCAACTGTGGTGGGTGCTTTATGACAGACGTCACCGGAGCACGCTGATTTATTTGTGCACCCCTGTCCTATCGATCTTTCGTACGGAGGCCTCACTCTGCCTCTCAGGAGGCACCTCTCGAGCCAGGTTCTCACCGGCAACCATCAAAATCAGCTCTAAAGCACTGGGATGTTGAGTGTGTGTGCGTGTCTGCGTGTGTGTGTCAGTGCTTTTATGGTCCCGGACATGTGACAGCGAGTGTTTTTTTTGTGTGTATGCGTGCATGTATTCCTCTGGTGTTTGTGTAACATTAGTACATCAGGAAAGAACGCTGCTAATGAAATTAAATAGAAAGCATGTGTGGGTAGCAAAGTGACCCGTATCCCGTTTGTGCATGTAATCAATATTATAGCTTGGCCTCTCTCGGTTGTTACTTTAATCAAGAACAAGCTCTACCTCTCTTAATCGCTTGGTCCCAAGATGAATGTTTCACAAATGCTGCTGAACATATGCTTTGATATATGCATCTGATTGGTGTGTGTAATATACGAGGGCTTTCTTTTTCAACTGGTTCCAAGAAATTTCATGATTTGGATGGCAAATTTCATTAATTATTCTTATATACTGAGACCTTTTGAGAATCTCTCTTTTTTCATAAAGACACCTTTTTGCCGTTTTAATCATAAATGAAAAGTATGACACATAAGGGCACCCAATCATATGGTACATATTGCCTCATCCTTTTAACAAATATGTTTCATAGCCCTATTAAAAGGGGTCTTCATCTGTCCTGTCAAAAGGCAGCCTAGCAGGGTTTTTTAGTTTAATTACACTATCCAATTAAAACAGAAAAAACTGAGCCGCATTCTGATCCGCCTCTCCTTGGCTTTGAGTGGATATGACATTTACAAGGCTCGCCTTTCAAGCAGACAATGGCGTGATTGATGAGGTGCAGACGCTATGAAGGAGGCGATTGCCATGTGGAAGCAGTGCTTAGTGCACTTTGATTTATTTATCATCTGTTTCTAAAGCAAGGCTGGCTGCTCCAGGTCCCCGCACCGCTAGGTGAGGCTGGAGGTGGACCGCAGCCTTGATGCTCTGCGCTGGCTTTAAACGGCAACATGACACTTTAACACAGGAGGAAACCCTGCAGGACCCCGAGCGGCCGCATCCGGAGGAGCATCAGGCCGCCAAAGCGCACCGCTCGTGGTGCGGTGGTGTTGAGTCCGGTGAATGTTGCCGTTATTGACATTGACACGCTGTGGTCAACCAGCAGGGGCCTCTTGTTAGCTGACTCTTGCTGTTTTGTGTGTTTAGAGAATGATTAATTCATTCAGGAGGGAGAAAAGCTGGATTCAGTGCACAGACGGATGCTGACGAGCGAAAAAGAAAGGCTGCGCGCACAAGCGTGCGTTGCCTTTATGTCAGAAGTCTGTGACGTAATATTAATAGAAAATAAATTTCCGCTCCTGACGTGTTCTGTGTGGGTCACTGGATTTCCACAGTGACACCAACGAGCGCAGTGAGGCTTCAACATTTCAAAGGAACAAAACCTTTCAGACCCTCAGCCCCGCACCTCACTATTAAGACTTTTTAGCACAAAGTCGGGGTCTCGTAGCCCGTCACAGACGTGGCTCCTCTGAAGGAGACGCTAACATCTTGATTGGAACATCTAGAGAAGCGCAGCTGCATTGAAAGTCAGCGAGGCGTGCTCGCTCGCTCGCTCGCTCGCCCGCCGCCGCTGCAGCACCACCAACCTCATCACAATCCACTGATGAACTTAGCCTCTGACATCTCTCTTGTCTCCACACTCGCACGGCGACAGAGTCAGAATAATTTAAAGCAGTATTTCAGTTTTTCACTGCAGGTTCACCAACAGTTAAGCACCAATCCTGGCGATGTGTGTCGTTTGCTTTCACTCGGAGAAGTAATTACAGAAAGTCACACTTTGACTCGTGCGTGAGAAAACAAGAGTCATTCTTCTTCTGCTGCTTTGAAGTCCACCTTTTGTTCAGAGTGGATGTGAGTCAGAGCTACACCTGTGAGCTAGCATCACCTTTTCGTGGAAGAAGCACCTTCAGTTTCCAAACTCCAGAAAAACATCCGCCGCCGATTCCTCAACGCCTTCGCCGGGCTCGCCGGTGATGGGTGGCGCTGTTAGCTCAGCGTGATGATGGTCAGCCCTTGGAGAGGGAGCAGGGGTGAGCCACCTTTGTTGTTTATGCGCTGCCTCCCCGGCAGCCTCCTCCACACACAGACTGAAGGGGGGAGTCGGGAGACAGATGCTTAACGACTCCCTCAAGGCCGCGGCTCCGGCCCTTATCTCATCCCCGGTTTGTGCAGGTTGCCATAGTAACTGACCTGAGCACTTGAAGGGATGAGTAACACTACAGCACACATCGGCCCACGAGCTGCTGGGAGAATTTATCGAACACGTCCACCAATAAAAGCCTGACGTAACGTTGCTTAATGTGGCTCTGATGCTCTCTGCTGAGCGTGAGGCGGAGATCAGGTGTGATGTCGGTCAGGTGTCAGTCACATTCTCCTCCGTCGTCTCATCTCACATCCAAGCCTCAATAGAAAGAAGAAAACGTCATTCTTTTGATCTTTTCACAGCGTCTTTGTGTCCTGAGGTTCTATATTATTTGTTTTTATGAGAAACGGGAAAGTTAAGAGATTATAACTAATAATATTATTGTGGCAGATTCAAGAATATTCTGCATCACACGGGGAAGATTTCTACATCCTCATAGAATTGTTCAGACGTATTTAAAGTGCCAGCTGACTTCAAGCCAAACAATAAATGAAAAAAACGTCTGTTTCAGTTAATTTGTGCCGACGAGTTCAGGAAAGAAAAGAGAAGACGCAGTAAATACTGAACCAACATGTTGGTGACAAGTAGAGAAAGCGCTTCTGGCTTCATTTACACCTTATTTTTAGTTATGTTCAGTTGTTAATAACCAACCAGTGAATTCAGCGTTCGTGTGCAGCTGTCGCTCCATCAGCCTGCAGACTGGCAACAACGTTCACACCTAAATATCAGAAGATCTCCTTTGATGAGTTACCTGAGAAATATTATTATTATGGAAGGTCGACAAGGAATTATTCTGCACAAACTTTGTCTCTGTCTCCAGTCAGTTACAAACCCTGAAAGTGAATTTCTAAGTGAGGAATGCTCTGAAAATGCTGCACCGTTAGACGAAATTCTGCTCGTGCACACGTTGAAAACGATGTGCGGCGTCTTCGTCGGCGGACGCGTCTTCGTCGTGCCGTCACGGGCCGGGCCTTGAAGAGGAGTCTGAGCTAACAAGGACCGGTTGCAGCGTTGCCGGTTGCAGCAGCATGTGCACCGCGGTGATCAGACAGGTGTTTTGACATCTCCCTCTCTCCTCTCACAGAAACATCTGGCACTGCTGCCAGGCCTAATTGTAACAGTATTTTGCAGCCTGTCAGTAACCCGGACACTAACAAGCACAACAAAATTATAATAATGATGCAAGTGAAGCCTTTGAGAAGACTGCTGGCCTATGCTACGCCTTTCTGGGAGAGGTAAATGCATTTAGCTTGTAATCATTTCGTCTGTGCTCGACTTCCTGAACCAGTTTGAGCTGTGAAATCTGCTTATTGTGTGAAACTTTCTCCTTTTTTTTTACATGTATTTCTCATCATGGTTTCAGATCACTTTTCCAAAGCAGCAGTCAGGTCTGCACTGGTTCAGTGTTTTTTTTTTTTTTCCACTTTGATGGAAAACACACCTCAGAATTCATGAATCTTCTCACACTTCCAGTGAACCTCTGCTGTGTGTTCAACCAGTTGAAGTGAAAGTACACCTCCTGCCGTCACTGGATTACTGCTTTATCTTTCTATCTGCGTCTGTTTGAAGGTCCGAACATCAACCCTCCGTCCACCCTCTCTCTTTGCGTCCATCCCTTCCCCTGTGGACGGTTGTTTCCCTCACAGAGGTGGACAGCAGTCAGTCAGCAGTCCCATGTGTGTCTGTAACCATACTGACGTCCTGTTAATGTGTGATGTGTAGTAGAAATACACACGTCATCTTTGGATCACGTTACTTTTTAGATTTAGTGTGTTTTATGCTCATGCATCCCATAATATTCATGGCCAGACTGACCTGCTGTGAGGCTTCAGTTGAGCTTGGCTGCAGAATTTCTGTGTTTCAATCAGTTTGTGGTCATTTGGTGAAAGACGAGCAGCTGAGCTCAACATCAGCTGTTCTGGCCTTCAGACTGACACTGAGGGCCACAACACGAGGTCGTGACGCAGGACGCCTTTTAGTTGATGCTACGTGCAAGTTTTGGGCGCACCTGGAGGTGAGTAATCAATCTGTGAGATGACTTAATGCAAAGAAATAAAGCAAATAAAGCATTACAGCAATTTGGATACTTGAAGGACAAAATAAGCTGCTGGATGAGACGTTAACTGACGAGATTTAAAGAGTGAATGTCGTTTAAAACATGGAAATAATTGATTATTAAAAAGACTCAGAGGCTAAAACTGCTGATTAATTAGTCTCATTGTTTCATGAATAGTCATTTCTTTTCACTTAGTGACCACGTCCTGAGCCGTCAGGGCCGCGTGAACGATGGCACGGTTAAATCAAACACCAATCAGAGCGCAGTCGTTAGCATACAGTGCAGAGATGACAGCGTGTCAGTCAACAGGTGTTTATAGCAGCCTGTAAACAAAGCTGCACCTGTGATTGACGCCGCACTCTGTCGGACTTTCCATTACGCCGTAACACGACGAGCCCTGCGCACGTGTGTGTGTGTGTGTGTGTGTGTGTTCTTTGACAAATAGAGAATGAACAGTTCTCTAAATGTAGACAAAGGCTGTTAAGCAGAACTGTAGCAAAGAAATTAAACGAGTACAATAAAAATGGTATGAGCCATTTTACGAGTGACAAAAGATGCTTACTTTTACAGCGTCCGGAGGACAAATTCCTGTGGCAATTGTGAGGAACAATTACTTAAATAATTGGGCTTTCAAAGAAAAGATTGATTGTCTAAAAGCTGTTTTCTGTGGAGAATCCATTAGGGGAAGCCATTTTTCCTGGCTCCTTGACATAGTGTTTTTATTAATTTCTGCTCGCAAAGATGCATGATTCTTTGGTTTTTGCTGCTCTGTCGCTGGCCTGTATGATGAACTGTGCTGCGTGAGGAAAAGTCATCAGATGAACAATTTAGATTCTACCTCTGATTTACTGTGGCTTTATACATATACATTCCTCAGGCTGGATTTTCTCCCTCAACAGGGAAATGCACCAAAATGAATTTGTGCCGCGCTGCCGGATGCTCCGAGTGAACTGTGATGTCTTGACTGGAGGAAAAGGTGGCGTGCATTACTGTGTTTTTTTTTTTTTTGTCTGACTGCAACAGTATGGCATCTTCTTTATATTCACAAAGCTTAATTAGCACCTATTCAGTACATGCTCTTCACACTGCGAGGAGAGGCGAGGGATGGGAGGCTGCTGAAGGTTATCTCCCAGACAAGCTGCTCAGAGCCGCCGCAGCCTCATTCATAGTCGACCACGAGACGCGTCAGGCGGGTCGTGCCCCGTCATCTTAAACCTGATTTTATTCTGTCTCATTTTCAGGAATATATATCCTCATCCAGATCCCATTTTTAGGCTGTACGCGATAGGCTCTACCCTTGACTTTTAATGTAATACTGTAAGCACCCAGATGATTGATTCTGCATCTCCAGCATCGTGTGATTGGGGGGTGGGGTGGGCTGGGGGGGCCTGGATGTTGTTAAAAACGTATCACGCTGGCGGGATGATAAGGCGTCTCCCTGAATGCTGTTAATGTGAGGGGGGCCTGTGGCCATCTTGAGTCCCCCTTCTGTTGTGCTGATGGGACGGAGCCACTGCCATCTGCTTCCCATCCTCCCCGTTCCCCCACCCATGGACGCGGCCGCTCTGCGATGCCCTTTCATCCAGCACGCTCGCATTGTCTTCCATCTCTCCTTGGAGGTCATGCAGTGTGCAAGTACAATAGCCCGAGCAGCAGAGTGAGCCCAGGCCTCCGTCCTTTGAATGTGACGAGCTCCAGCACAAAAAGGAGAAATTAGGAGGAGCTACTGCAGCAAAAAACACCTGAAAACCAAACTTACCTGCAGCACACACGATGCTTTGAGTGGTACTGCTAATATTTAGGAAGCTGATGTGAATTACTGGCCAATCCTGCGGCTCCATGCATCATCACATGACTCCATAAACCTTGGGGCTGATAGAAGTGATGGTGCACATGGTGGAGTATTATGTAAATGTGAGGAGAGAGAAGTGTATTCCAGGAAAAAAAAAAAAAAAAAAAAATCGCTTTATTTATGTGTCCTACATCTCAACTTCTATTTCAATCATCCCGCCCCCCCCTCCCTCAGAGAGGGGACCCGCAGCTTCGCTCCGAGGCAGTCTGGTCCTCGTGTGACTGACACCCTCCACCGCTGCCCCCCCACCAGGATGCTTCACACACAACCTGGGGGGCCCGTGTAGAATTAGCTTTAAAAGTAGGGCACAGATAATTGTCTGGACAAGAAAGTGTATCAGTGCTCTGTCATGTTGGAGTTCCTGCCACTCAGCCTCATAAGGCTAATCCTGGGGAAGCACCTCGCGCTGCGGGGCCCGAGCCGCTCCGCTTTCTGACTTATTTCTCTGCGCCGGTACATACATGTTAATGCACTCCTCAGCCCAAGGCAGCTGAATATAATTAATATGTATGAAAGGTGAGAAAGGGAAGAAAAGAGGTGTTTTTGATTAATTGTTCCTCTGTGTTGGCTTTACCATATTAATAACCAGGAGGATTAAGAAGGTCAGGACTGACCTGGTAAACATTAAAATTTCATGGAGCTACTACACACAGCTGACAGTAAAAAGACAGTAAGCATACACACGCCGGCTCTCACGCTGGCATGAATATAAATTACTCGCATAGCGTAACACCAACCAAATCTGAAAAGTGTGCTGGGATGTCATTAATAATAAACAGGCAGGCTCCCATTTATTAGAATAGTGAAAAGTCATGTTTTCTCCAATGTGGCCTATTTTAAAAGTGCGTCTGTGGGAATAGAGGAGGCGCTCGGTGCTCGTGTCAGAGCCGGCTCCCGGGCCCCCGCTGGGAGGAGGTGCAGCCCGCCAGCAGCTGAACACACTCCTCATCCTGGTGGGACAAACAGCGGAGGGAATATTTAGCAGAAGCTTCGCTCTGGCTAGATTTCCTTTACAATGTGTCTCCATTCTGCTTATCATGTAAGGATCTGGGATTTTATTAGCCGTGAAAATGTTCCGTATATTTTTATGCTTTAAGCTATAAAATGTAATGAAAGGGGAACACCCCACGGCGCATAAAAATTGTTCAGATTTCAGCACGGCGCTGTAGGATCCAGCTGATGCAAGGCCAAAGGGTCCATTTTTATCTTTTGATTCTCACATTAACCTTCCATTAAAAATTATCTATGTTATCATCACCCTAGATTTAGGCTAATAAATCCCAGTTTTATGAGCCATCTTGGAGGAGAATTATCATGATGTTATAGTTTAAGTAACATATGTTCCAATTTACTGACATCTACTGGATTTGACACGGCATCAGCCATCCAGTCACATCATCATCATTTCATGGCATGAAATTCCCCGCAATAAGTCGCCTTTGGATTTTGGTGATCAGGCAGCACATGGAGCCAGAAATGACCCGGGAACGGACCAGCGTGGACGTGGATGGGTTTTACGCTCGTGATGATCCTGCAACGTAATGTGGAGTGTCTTTAAATACGGAAGGAGAGAGCCACTGCGCTGAATAATGCACCGATTTTCTACGTGAGAATCCAGTTCATCTGTAACGCTGAACCCTGATATTTAAGCACCTTGTTGAGTGCCAGAAACTACAATGAATTCAGGTGATTAATGCTTAAAAGTCCTCTCCGTTTGTCCTGTATCATAGCACTGATGTACCGGACAGTCTGCGGCGTAACGGCTGCATCCAGTGATTCATTATGTGAGCGGTAATTGATGCTTGATATATAACTAGAGTCAAATATTTTCTGGGGTCATGGGAGATGTTTGCAGTCTCTGAGGTGTTTATTGCCAGGTTTACCCCGAGGAGGTTGACAAATGCGGATGTAAATCTAATTTTTAAAGGTTAATGCTTTGGAGAATTCCGAGTCATAAAAAGGGAGTTGTATTCATAAGTTTTCCTTTTCCTTCTGCTCATTTTATTCCTGCTTTTCAGACAAAGAGAGGTCTGCGAGTAAAATGCTATTATTTACTTTGAGGAAAGTGGAATTCAACAGCACAAATGGTGCAAAGTATGTAATACGTGATGATTTAGCTGATTTTCCTTCTTTTACAGTGCTTTGGCGTCAGTAATACGCCGTGGCGCTGCAGAGATGAGTCACACAAATGTCACAAAATGAACCTGGAGTGATGTCACTGAGTGTGCGACGCCTCTGCACGGTGCGAGCTGCAGCCTTTCAGGAGGTCAGCTGGGGTCGGATGATGGGAGGGACGCGGCGGGGCAAAAAATGACGTTTTTCTGGACAGCTGCTGCAATAACGTGAATAGATGTCTTCCCCTCTGCAATTAAACCCTCCCTGATTACGTCTCTCTGGCTATCGATCGGAAACTTTCACTTAATAACCACTAACATGGTCTCTTATCTTAACCTCGAGGTCTGGCCTTCGAGGACTGGCTGCACAGAGATTTACGTCCGCTTCCTTAGCGACTCCTCCGGGACGTTGTGTCATCTCTGTATCCAAAGTGTGAGAGCTCTGTTGATTTCTTGTTAAACCACATTATTAAAGGCCGCTCTTTCCCAGCTTGCAGGGCAGATCTTTTTGCAGAAGGGATGAGGAATGAAAAGGCTTGATGCTGCTCTGTCCGTCGTCGTTTGTCATTGATTATAAGTTAAGTGATTAAAAAAGAGCTGCGTTAAAATTGCATGACTCAAAACGATGGGTCATGTTTTGGAGCTCCACTTAACTGAGAGTGCTGCCCTGAAAATCAATCCTGCAGAACTCATAAGAAACTCAAAGACTCAACACAAATGTACCCAAAAAATATCCTGTCCAGCGCAGTGACACCTGCAGTCACTGCTGAAGCTGCAAGAGAGACGAAAAACCAACAAATGGACTGATTCACAGCATCAGCTCATGCATCCAGTAGAAAACATTCCACCTTAAAATTTGCAGCTAGCACAGTGAATTCAGTTATCTTTAGCTAGCTAACGCTAACCAGTCAAGATGAAGAGGCAGCTGAAGGTCCTTTTGTTCCCTCTTCTGACACTCTTTATTTCTGCTGCGTTTGCAGACACCAGCCTGTTGAGCTCGGCCGGTTTTCGCTGCGTCCGCAGGAAATGAAAGCTAGCTTAGCTACGTTTGTGTAGCCTGCTAGCTGAGCTTGATCTCTGCCTGCGCTACAACTTTTCCTCTGGATGGATGTTTCAAATGCAGTCAGTGAGTACGTAAATGAAATCATGCCAGCATAAACTACCTTTTTTGCAGGAAATTTTGTTGAATTTTCCGTCAACCTTTTCTACTGCAATCCTTCAAAATTTGCATAAAGATACGGCGATGGAAGTGCAGCTAACACTTGTTAGCATCATGTAGCTTCACATCAGGACATTTTGCGTGTCACGTTGATGAATGTCATTTAAGCCAATATCTACTTTGAACGTGGTGTGGTAATAAAGAACGACAGCAAAGCAAAATTCCTCACAGCCCTTCAAAAGCTGACCGTGAAACAATAGAAATGCATTCTGGGTTATGAGAGGAAGAAGTCACAGTGCGTGTAAATGTTTCCTGGGACAGCTCCAAGCCGCTGTTTGCTCCAAAAGCAACATTGACTTGTATAAGAAATTCACCCTTCACAGCTCACGCCTCTGAATCATACACCTGTTTGGTTTCAGCGTGCCAGTCTTCCTCACTCGCTCTCTGCTCAGCCATGTGAACACAGCGCAGGTTGTCCACAGTGCTGCCCTCAGGCCCCGCAATGTGTTCATAGCCCGGCTGGCTGGCTGGCTGGCTGGCTGGCTGGCTGGCTGGCTGGCTGGGTGCATGAAGGGGAAGAGAGAAGAAGGGAAGGAGGGGGAATTAAATAAATAATAGCATGGTCTTTCTCTGGGTGAGTAAGCAAAGAGGGAGGCTGAGTTTCCAAGTGGCAGACGCGGTGCCCTTTTATTTTCCGGAGCTTAGAGCCCATGCTCCTCATGGTAAATACAAAGCTTAAGATGATACAGTATGTTTGCTGAGTGCAGAAAAAAGCCAAACTGTACAATGAAGACGATGCACCTCAACTGTGGCGTGCACGTGTTGAAAAGCTTTAATGAATTTGAGTGAAATGAACGTGAATTCAGCCGCGGTCATTTGAACATGACGGACGTAGCGGGGCGTTATCTTTGAGCTGTGTCTCTGCGATGGATAGGTGGTTGTTCTCTGTTCTCTCTGCCTGGCGTCTGATCTTTGGCTAACTGCTGCATTCATCAAAGGCCTAGTCAGACACACAGAGACAATAGCTAATGAGTAGAAGCTCCCAGTTGGGCTGATCTGGGCTTTGGTGCTCCAGACAATGCAACAACATCTGTGCTGCTGAGTGCTGCTGTGTGCTGACAGAAGCGTCCCCAGAGAGAGGAAGAGAGAGCGGGGGTGTCGGTGGTGTCTTCACATGTCCTGGACATACAACCCTCCCTCCATCCAAGCCCTCTCATCGCCCATCTGCACACAGGAGGGACGGGTGCCGTGCAACCGCCATCCATTTCTCACGCCGGTACGCCGCTCGCACGGAGCTCGAACCCCCGACTGAAGAAGCATTCAAAATGTCAAGAGTTTTGAGTTACCACTGGAAGAGGGAGAGAGATGATTTTTGCAGAGAGAGGAGGGAGGGGGAGGAAACAGGTGTGGACCTCCCTGTGGATAGAGCTCCTCATGGGGAGGGTTAGCAACGACTGGGGCTGGATGGATGCCTCCCCGCAGGGAAAGAGGTGCTCATAATTCAGGGAGGACGCCGCTCTCTCTCCCATGTACAGAATTAGTTATGTTGAGTGGTGACAGGCCAAGCATGAACAATAAGAGCGCTATTCGTGCTGGAGCGTTACAGCGTTTAGGGGAGTATCTCATTGTAAACACGCAGGTAGAGATAAAGCAGGTCTGAAAAGAGGCAGACTCGCTCCCACCAAGGCGGTGACCCATCAGGAGGACAAGGTGTACCTGGTAATTAAAATGCAATCTCTGCTGCTGTGCCCCCTGGAGTGGCAGTGGCGGCGGACTCACCCAGGAGCCCGAGGGCGAGAGGTGCCACCTGCACTGCCACACCACCTGCGCCACCGCTGCCTCCCTTCATTAAGCCTGGTATTTATACGAGCGTCCGCCCCCCTCAACAGCCCTGGTCTTCGTGGGCCCTGGTAAGGCAGCGCTTTATTAGAATTAATGTGGCACTTCAGAGGAGAGTGTCAGTGTGGCTCGTACCGGGGTGCCAGGAGAAAGAGTCCCCAGCTCTCCTCTGTCACATTGAATAAAGGCGCCACAGCCGGCCCAGAGCTGAGATGAGCGTGGACAGCACATGACAGAACTGTTTTCCAGGGCCAAGGGAAAGCAAAGTATTCTTTATTCAATCTGTTCTCATGTTTACAGGATGAGCTATTATATTGTACACGGAGAAGATCAAAGCCTGGAAGACAACGTGAGAGCGCGAGACAGAACGTCGTGTCAAGCGTTTAACGAAAAAAAAAGCGAACGTTCGACGAAGCTCGCCGCAGAACACGTGTGACAGTTCATATGAACCGGCCCCTCGGTCAGCCGCCCCGTCGTTCTGCGCTGAATGATGTCATTGTCAACTCGATTGGGTCGAGGTTCAATACATCACGTGGGTGACACCCAGCTTTCTCACTTTACATGTTGCTTTTCCGGCCCTGCCTCAAGCTTCAGGGCGCAGCCAAGACCCCAGCTCCTGGGACCGATGGCATCAGTGTCACATTGTAAATCCCAGCACAGGCTGAAATAATCTGAACCAAACATGATTTAATAAAGTTCCCACACCAGTCATAAGACGGCACCTTTGGCCAGGAAATAAAACCAAACTGTGGCGTTTCGATGCATTCAGCGTCTAGTATGCACATGTTGAGGCCAGTTTGTAAGTGTGTGCTGTTAGCAGCGTGTTCGGTCAGAGATGGAAAAGGAGGGGCGGCAACACTGATGCTACTTGTAGTCAGGCAGCAGGGGAGGGCATTAAAACCTAGTTTGCATCACTCAGCGCCTCCAATTAAACACGAATAACCAGATACAAGTTCCTGTCTTCAGATGTGTTTTATGAGCTCCTGTGCAGCAGGGGAATTCTCCAGAATATACTGTACATCTCCCCGCAGCTCGGCCATCTCCACTGCACGCCTCAGTTCATTAGTGTTAAAAATGGTAAGCATTTTAGAGCCAGATGTACTTTTTAAGTCTTATTAGCTTCAGATGATGTTGTTTAAGGGGCATATGAGGCTTCCAATTAAAGCTGTAAAAACTAAAACACAAGTTTCTGCAGTGGTTTTTTTTTTTTTCCTGGAGTTAGATGCAACTTTTGTGAGCCACGGGCCTGACTGTTAGCGCCCTCCTTATCAAAGGCACACATCAAAGGGCTTCTGCAGCTTCTGCACACGCAGCGATATTAATCCTTCAGACAAAATCTCACGAGCGTGAGTCGAAGAGACACAAACAGTTCAATCACGGTTTGTTGATGTTGTCCATCCTCGAAGTTGCTTGAAGGTAGCATCGGGGGTGACGAAGACGGATGTTAGCGGTGGCTGTACAGCGCACATCCCAACCGCCATGCACGGAAACTGATGACTGATGAATTGATACCACAGCTTCTAGCTGAGAATCCCCTTTTTTGGTGAGACGCGGCTCTTTTGGCGCCGGGCCGGTTCCAACGGGTCCATCCTGAGCGGCGGCGCAGACGAGAACAAAGCCCTCTGACGTCTGCCGGCGCGGGGAGGCGCAGCGAGGCCGGGCCGCGCTGCACTTACTGTGCTGTCACTATTCATTCCCGCTCTGCCCTTCCTCCTCGCGCCACAACCTCAACAGGGGCATCGCTCATGATAGAAAACAATGAGCATGATTTGTGAACTCTCGCCGTCTTTGTAATTTCATCAGTGTAATGGGATTATATTTCAAATCACCACTCCTTTGTTCATTACACGTTTAAACTCCTCTGACAGACAAAAACTTAAATAAAATGTGCATGTCAGCCCTGGTTGACTTTGCCTGCTCCCGCACTTGATTAGACAAACAGCGCAGCGGGGCTGCGGAACGGGGGAAATAATGTGCTCATTTATTCATTTTTCAGACAAGTCACAATAGATTTTTAACGACCAGTGTCTGACCTCCCTTAGGTGCTTCTTGCTTAGGGGGGTTAATAAAGCTGAACGCTGTGGCGCTAAAGCAGCGCGGCGAGGAGCAGCCTGAGAAGATGCCTGTGATGAAATAAAGACAGGACCAAATCAAGAGTCTCCGAATGCCCGCTCCAACCCCAGAGAGCGGAGGGGAAAGTGGTGGTGGTGGTGGTGTCGGGGGGGGCGAGGCTGGAGAAAAAGACTGGTATTCCACTTAGATTCCAATTCCACAGGTCTCTGAGGGACAATTAAACCAAGTGAGGAAGAAGTGCTCTCTTTTCTCAATGCACTGGGGCGTGCATATTAGACGCTGCAGCCATGGTGATGCACTCGCACACACAAGAGTCTGCCAAGACTTAAACTGGGAAGCTTGTAAAAGCCGCTGTGAAAACTTCACGCTGACACTTCAGAACCAGAGAGATCCCTCCGCACAGGCCTCACATTTAACGTCGGAGGATCTTCTCTGAGTCACGGCAGCATTCAAAGAAATGTGTTTGTCAATCAAGCAGTTGCGTAATTTCTGGAGTTTAAAGCTGCACGCATGCAAGCCTATTACCCAGACGGCTTCAGATGTGGAGCATGTGGGGAAAATGTCAGAAGTTTGGACTCGCCAAACACACACACACACGCACAGAGCGAGAGAGGGGGAGTCTGAGCAGATGTGCTGCCACTAGACATCCATCTTGTTTTCCCGCTTAGCTCAGTGCTCTATTTGTCTGAATCTGTGTCATTTTAGCTCACTCAGGTCAACGGCAATTCAACCTCCTCTTTCGTCTGAGGCACTTCAGAATCATAATGTGATGCATGTGGGATAGGAACCTGCTAAACACAGTCCCTGTCACTGCTCAGACATGGCTGGATATAAATGATACACGCCCTGCGCTCGCCTTCCCCAGCCTGAGCGTGCTGCATCCTGCCTCCACCTGTCCACGATCGCCGCTCACCACTGTGCGAGCGCTCTCCCTCACACCCTCTCAGGTGGTGTTTGTGATGTGTCACGGCATTAGACTGTAATCACACCTCCAGAAATGGCAGAAAAAGAATAAGTCTAAGTGATCTGGAAGAAGAAATTTGTTGGGAACGCTCAGTATTTCATGGTTTTTCTGGCCTCAGCCTCCCCTCTCTCCTCGTAGCTGCTGCAGCTCTCTGCTGGGCGCCTCTTGGGAACAGAGAAAATTACATCCTACCTGATAATTAGCAAAGTTCAGAGCAAACTAAAATCTGCCCCACTCTCTGAGCTCCCCACCACTGGCAGCTTTCTCTTAGCAACTAATTAAGTCCGCCTCTGAGGTTTTCAGACAGCGATGGTGCTGGATGCTGCAACAGCAGAATTAAAAAACAAAAGGAAGAAGGATGGAAATGAAGAGTGAGAGTTCATTTTTTATTATGTTTTTCTGTTTCATCTTTTTACACTGACGAATAAAATATGACAATGGTATTCCTGGAGGGAGTATTATTATTTCACACATGGATGCATTCTTCAAATAGAAATAACAGTGTTGGCCGCCATTACGCACGGTAGCGAATAGCAAAGCGCCCTCTGTCCATAATGTTCTTTAATTATTATAATGTCATCATCCATATCCGGCAATGTTGCATGAAAAAGGAACAGCGGAGCACACCGGGTATTAAATGCAAATCACTAATCTCCCCACAGCTGTATGAAATCACACACACAGACAGCATTATTAGTGATGTTATCGTCGCTGTTGCACATCATATTTCAGACTTCTCGGACGAAACTTCTGCGCTCTCAGAATGAGGTTTGATGCACGTTCTTTTGTTCCACATTACTCGTCCGTGCTTTAAACTGCTTAAGAAGGCCGTCCTTGTTTTTCCTGCCGTGTTCCAATCACCTCAAACCTTGAGAGGGGCTTCAGCGCTGCCAGCGGAGAACAAATATGAAATGCGAATTAGTGCGAAAGGCTGCGATTCAAGTACAACAAAAACAGAAGCTAATTGTAATCTGTCATAAACCTTGAGTTAAACACTTGAATACAAGTTGCTCATTAGAGACGCTTGAGCCACTGGGCCACTGATGACTAGCAGTGTAAATGGAGTCGGCTTTAAAAGGCAACCCAGCAGCCTGCTTGATAAGGCTCTTGGTTGCACTGAGACTGTTTGTGATGTGCAATCCATGAGAGACGGAGGAAGCAGGCAGGCAGGCAGTCATTATTTTCTCCACAATTACCTGAAGTCCTTGATAACGAGCAAAAAAAAAAAAATGCCATATAATTAGAAAAACACCAGCAACACCATTATTGTCAGGAGAACACAACAGTATAATGAAGCAATTATAAATGAGCAGCTTTGTGCTTGTCATTAATTTCTGCTTTTAAGGATGCGGAGATGAAGCACGGCTGAACGTCAGAGGCTGAGTGAGCCGAGTGGATGTTTAGGTGTGTGTGTGTGTGTGTGTGTGTGAGAGGGGCTGCGGCACAGACAGGACTGCTGGTGATGAGTCAACCAAGTCTCAGCGTGGACAAAATGTCCACTGGGGGACACTTTAAACACATTATAATAACCTTCTATCATGCAGGGGCGACTGAAGCTTCCAGTCTGAGGTGTGTGCGTGTACAAATGTGGCCAGATGAGGAGGAGCAGGTTCCCGCGTGGCCGCAGGCGGCTGCGCACCCTCACGCTGCATTTCAAGTTGTTTATTTTGAAGCAAGTGGAAGATGCTCGCCCGCCAAATGAAAGGTAATGAGGAAAAGTACATGCTGAGCGAGGAGCTTGCCCTTTTCACACATCATCACAAAGATTGATCTCTCCTTCCCTTCCTCTCGCTCGTCTCTGCTCTCAATTGAGAGATGCTGCATTTGAAATTCATGCACATTTTCCTTTGAAATGTACACTGTGCTCCTGATGCAGCCGCGCAATTAGCCAACGTGTTGCATTTCATTAAAAAAATTTCCCCCCGACCACTGAGTGGATTAGAGACGCGTCTTTTTATTAATGAGCCTTTTTCCCTCTTTGATTTGTGCACGTCCTGAAATGAGCGGAGACAGGCTGAAATCCCAGCGTCCTCCTGACGTGTCAGGACTGCACCGAGCTCAGTGGTTTGCTGCCTGCAAGACATCAAACAGCAAAAAAGGTGAGCGAATCAGAAAGACGGAGAGTGAGTGGAGTCACTCCGCTTGGCGTGCAGCTCCAAAGCGTTGTCCTCCTCAGTTAGAAATGCCATCTTATTAACACATCCCACAGCACACTTCATCATATTGTCTTGAGAAGGCAATTGTATGGAAGGGGCAATTAGGACAGAGAAGCTGTGAGGTTGCCATTATTTTAGAATTTAATGACCACGCAATACGGAGCTAGATGTAGAAATGAGGGCTACAATACTACAATTATGCATAATCTGGCAGATCTTACTGCACCCCCCACTCTCCTCTTCCTTTCTCTTTGAATAAATTTACATGGAAATGCATCTGTGCCTAATTTATTCAGAAAAATTAGAATATACATTACAAATATTTCCATAGACGACATCAGCAACATGCGGTTAGGAATTTAATGACTTATTTCTTTGTATTGGTGCTCGTGGATTGGGTTGGGAGGGCGCCTCCCCCAGGCAGGCGTTTGAGGAAACAGATAAATAATTAAACACAGGTGTATATTTTGATATTTATATTCTTTTTTTTTTTTTTTCCTGCCGCTGTGCCATTCATGCTATAGGAAAAGAAAGGCTGCACACACAGAGGAGACGTGTGTGTGTGTGTGTGTGTGCACATACATACATACATATATGTATGCTGTGAAGTGTGTGTACTGGCAAGATGCATGACTCTGGACACAACCCAAAAGCAGAGATTATTGACATGGATGCTCCACCATTAATAAGCCGCCGTATCCTTTGTGTTCGGGGTCGCCGTTGCTGCAGTTAACTATAAGTTGTCAAGGCTGCTCCAGCCGCACAATGCGTACCTCATGCATCTCCTGTCAGCAGGCATAATTCCTGGATGCTGGCACGCCGCTGATTTCTGCATAAGTGATGCGAGCCTTCTAGTAGAGTTAGGAGCACGAGTCTTTTGCCATTGAGAGATGTTCATCATTCTTGATCTGGCTCTGTCAAGACCTGGTGTTTTAGTGCCTCTCACGATTAGGCAGAATTGACAGGCCAAGAAGGCAGTGAATAGCAAAAATGTGTGGAACTAAGGGGGTGTGGTGCAGGCTGCAGGGTGAAGTGGAGTGTGGCCGCCATTTAATCTGCAATTTATCAGTTTAGGCTGCACCATGTAACATCAGGGAGATTACATTCTGAGAGAAGGAGCTCTATCTCTCCTCCATCCCCTCCTCCTCCCCATCTCCTCGCAAATGCCTCCTAATGTTGTCTGACGGCAGAACGCGGAGGACAAAGAGGGAGGACTGTCTTTATTGTCAGCGTTATTGTTTCTGAAACCCTTAATTAATATATAGCATTGTGGACTCCTGTGTGAGTAAGCAGTGAAGTGCCGGTGACAGAGAGACGGAGCGTAAGAGGTTTGCTGCAGAGAGACAGGCTGCGTCTTTTATGGAGGCTGTTTGTCATAAAGAGGAAAGTTGAGCCAGATTTAACATGCGCACACACACACACACACACACACACACACACACACACACACACACGCAGTGCCATTGATGTCTGCACATGACCTCTGACAACACTGATCACGTTGGGCCAATAAATGCTTAATTGCCATTTTTCCGTTGGGCTGCTTTATTGATGTCGTTTCAAAAGTGATTAATATGAACTGTTAACTAGCTGTTGCATTTAGCGCTAAACAAACGTGAGCCTGCGCGCTGGATTCTGTGCTTTCTTCACACTGGGCCTGTAAAATGAACGCAACAACGTCTTTGTACAGTCGGACTACAGAGACGTTAGACTTCAGTCCTTTGCGGTTTGAAGTCAGCGTGCAGAAACAAGCTGTTTTCGTGCAGCTTTCTGGACTCAAAGATCAGCTTTCTGGTGCCGCCTTTGAGGGAATCATTTTTTTTTATCTTGACACAAATATCATCGTCAAATTAATGCTAAATATTTTCTCAACACTCGTGCTCCTCGCATGCTCTCCACTGTGTTTAAAAGACCATTAACAGGGTCACAGACTCTATTAATATACAGTGGTGGAGTATACCAGCGGCATGCTGAGGACTCCAGCTTTTATCTCTGGTTCTGGGAGGGCAGAGGCAGAAATATGAAGGTGCTGGTTTACAGGAAGGAAAGCCATGGCAGCCTGATATTAAAATGGTTCAGGAGTCAAGTAGAACAAGTCAAGTAGCTCCAGGGCAAACAAAAGTGAGGGGAAGAGGAGGGAGAGAACAGGTCATTCTTAAAAGCTAATGGACTGTCAATGGTCATATTGTACTATATCGAATATTATAAAATGTGTTGGCCTCGTGTGAAGACGCTGCTATTAGTCACAGGCTGTCTGGGATTTAACCAAGACTACTGACCAACAATAATAAAAAGAGCAAGAGAGCAGAAATCTGTTTCATCTGCATGTTTCCATTTAGATCGTGTCGACTGTAACAACCAGAGTGAGTTTGCATCATGATGCTTTTCTCTAAAAAACCCGGTTTGAATTTGTGAAAATCAGATTATTGATCCGCCTCCACACTCTCTCTTTTTACGTCTTTTCCTGCGTCTCGGTGACCTTTCCAGAGCGGAGTCTGTGTGCCAGCTGCCGGGATCAGAGCTGCTCGGCACCGCTGCAGCTCACGGTGCCGTCCACCAGATGGACTGCAGCCCGCGCGCCGGGCCGGTCAGGCTGCACACGACGCCTCCCTGCGCCTGGACGTGCAGGAGGAGCACGAGCACGAGCACGTCGACGTGCACTCCAGCTCTGAACGTGAACAGTTAAAACCCACCGCTGGAGGACGCAGAGCGCTCTCATATTGGTGCAATTTATTGCTTCATGATCACCAATAAAGCAGCCTTTATTAAGCCCGTCTGCATCCCAGGGGTTATTTTCCAGACATTCCCCAGAGGAGGTGCTGTGTGACCCGCCGCTCTCGTGCACAGCCTCTGAGCAGCGACAGGGAGCTTGATCCATCCTGAAAGGGGGATTGAACTCTCACAAGATGAAGACATGACATCTTCGGCTTACTTGATGTCAATGATAGGACAGCTCACTTGTAGATCGGGCATGTTGCCAGCCAGCTCTCCCTGGGTCCTGAATGCTGTCTCTGAACAGAGGCCAGCGACACAGATGACATCCGGGGAAGCCCCGTCACCTGTTGCTTAAGGACAGAATAATCAAAGTGGGTCATACTGGGACGCCGGCCTGCAGTGTGTGCACGGCTGATGTGTTCATCTGATGCGTGTGTGTGTGAGTGTGTGTGTGTTTTCCTGGACTTGTCAGGCCGGCAGTCAGAGCTGAGCCCTGAAATCCACCCCAGTGACAGAGATGATCAGCATCAGCAGCAGATCTTCAGCCTAGATCATGTTCACAGTGCGCGCTGTGCCAGGCAGTGACACCGCGGCGCTGTCCAGCGGTGCCACAGAGACGCCGCCTGCCAGCACGTCTCTGAACATTGATTTAGAAATGCTCAAATGTGCAAACACACACACACACACACATAAGCAACATTCCTCAAGGCCGCGTCGACAAAGGTCATTTTAAAACAAGCAAATAACTTGATGGATTCACGGGCGTGCAGGTGAAATGCATGTCGTGGTCGCTCTGAAGGGATCTTTCTTCCCTTCACGAGCCGCACTTTCCTAAGAATACAGCTTCTTAATTGCAGCCTCACTGAAACATGCATGCTCAATCAGAGAGAGAGTTTACTGTCGAATTTATGGAAATGCATGAACGAGGCCCGTGCTAGTTGCGGGGTACACCTGCACTTGTCAAGGTACTCAAGTACGCGCGGTAATTGGCTGTTGATTGCTGCCATTAACATGTGATGGCTAAGTGCATCTAATTCCTGTTCCATTTCCACGGTTCAGTCTGATGTCACCACCCACTCTTTCTTTCGTAGGTGATTAGCTGTGCCGGTGAAACTGTGCTTTTTCTAATGATGTGAGCACGTTATAAGCAAGGAGCGGCGGTCTCACTGTAACCGACACCTTTGCCTAACTGACATCCTTCGTCACGTGCACTAAAGGAGGACGTGGGGAAAGTCGTTTATTCCTGCATCTACTCTGTCAGAGTGGAGCCAGCAGGTTTAATGGCGCAGCGGACGTGCGCAGAGACACACGCGGCTGTCTTTGGAGTGACGCCTCAGCGCGACCTTTAGGGTCACTGTACCCCCATTGTTTCATACTGACTCTGATGCCACCTCAAATGAACCACAGCTGTTCTGCTATGTGTTGCAAGGCACACATCTCCCTCTCAGCCCTTTGTCTGTGCAGTCTGGGCTGGATTATAACAGAGGAGGCGCTCGCTGCTGTTTGCATCTCTTACAGTATCAGCACCTCAGGGCGCGCACACGTGCTATCCCTTTGAGTTTAATCTCCTCCTCTGCCTGCATCCTCGCGGCTATTTCATTTAAGTTTTAATATGTGTATTTGACATTTTTGTTCATTTAGATCCACGCACCCCTCACACACACACGCGCGCGCGCACGCACGCACGCACACTTAATTTAATTGACGTGCCTCGTGCTGTTTATTCTGTCCTTAGTGCAGATTTCTCTCCACCAGCTGCAGATCAGACCAGCCTGATGTGTACACAATGTGGACCTGCGCCGTGCAGCATGTGCGCGTGAGGGGTGGAGCGAGGGCGCGTGCTTGTGTGACGCTATTCGGACACACTTTTCATGCACGAGGACCCTTCACCAAAAGACCATTCTTACGAGCTGAGGGATAAAATCTATGTGCAGGTTTTGCCTTTTTATTTAGTGTTTTTGTGTCCGTCCTGCTCCAAACCAGCTGCAATAAGACAAACAAAATCAGGAAGAATAAAAAAGAAAATAACATTAATAACAACATTTCTGATGTGACGAAAATCCACAATAAACTAAACAGATCCGGTTCCAGACAGTGAGCCCCACTGCTTTTAAATGCCAAGCCGTCGTGCCCCGCGGTGTTCTTTGTCTGAGCCGCTCTCAGATCAGATCTGCACACCGTCGTCGGGAATGGTGCGTCTGCCATCTGCAGGACGCCGCGGGTGAAGCATGCAGCTGGACGGCGGGTCGCGCGCTCTGTTGTTCCTCCTGCAGCCGCCTGGTTCATATGGAAATCCCGGCCGCGTGCACAAATAGAATGACTGGACTAAAGCTCAGATCACTGGAACGCTGCAGGAGGTGCAACATGAGGAGTGACATGAGGAGTGACATGAGGAGTGACATGAGGAGTGACATGAGGAGTGAGCGTCTGCAGCGCGCCGTTCAGTCCTCCTATGGTGCTTTATTTTATTCTCTCCACTCCTGCTTCATTTCACCTCAGGCCAGTCTTTAGGGATCTATCACCAGCCACATTTTTCATTGATTAGGAATTTCTACTTTTTATGACATGAAGGGTAATTTTATTGTTCTGCTGTAAAATCCAGCAGCTCATCCAGACCTTCCCACTGACGGCTGAAGTTAGCAGGAGCTTCACGGTGAGGCCTGCAGGAGGTTCCTGGGGGAGGGGGGGGGGGGCTCCTCCGGTGTTCCCCTGCAACCAGGAAGTACGAGAGCAACGCGTGAAGTCATGCACGAGCCCCGCTGGACGGATCATCTGTCACTCCTCAGCCGTCTGGGCGAGACCTCAGGCCTGTTTATGTCTTCAAGCTGCAGTGACATCAGTGAAACCTCAGACCAAGGAGTCCAACAGTCCCCTCCTCCTCCTCCTCCTCTTCCTCACTCGATCCATCTGCCATCACCTGTGAAACGGACTCCACTGGTACCTTCTATAAACTACGGCGGTAACATCACGCCTCACGTGTGACGTCTGCACAGCCAGCTCGCTGCTGAAGGAGGCATTAGCCAACGATAACACAGCGTGTGGAGCAGCACAACACAAACACAACCAGCCTCCTCCTATCTCACATCAGCTGAGTGCCACACAGTCAAAAGATCCAATCTCCAAATCTGGCCTATCTAGCCATTGGCTTATGCAACTAATTAACTTCACACACCAAAATTTGAATTTAAATTAACAATTGCGAGATATCATCAGGGGACACAAAGCACCCCACCAAGAAGTTCATGATGAAAAAAAGATGAGCATTAGAGGAGGCAATCGGTGAAGTAAGGAGGCTTTTAGATGAGGGGATATCTCCAATTACAATCCGCCGTACACTTGTCAGCAGTAATGAAATGTTTGCTGAGAGGTTGCTATTTGTGGCTGCTAGATTGGATGATGCTGCTCCACTGCCCCCACTAACAATTATATTCCACGCATAAATTTCCCCTCCACCTCTTCTATTGTGCCAACTGTCGGCCAGATATACCTGCGACTGTCCACGCCGCCGCCGCCGCCGCGTAATGGAACTACTGTGTTCAGCAGGTAGGACGTCCTCCTCCTGCAGGACGCGTCTCCGGAGCCACAGAAGAAGAAAATAAGAGGGAAAAAAAAAACTTCTGCGTCTTTTATTGTTTTTAAAGAATTACATAATGCATTAATCACAGTAAAGACAAACCGGCTTTCCCCGCATGTCATAATTGTGCAAGCTTACAATTAAATGTAAAATCAGATGTAAGATGTAAAACTCTTTTTTTTTTTTTTTTTCTCTGCTCGGCCTTTCAACTCAGTTGCACAGGGAGCAGAGCAGCAGAGCTTCACAGAGCAGACTCTTCAGCCACCGTCCAGTGGTTTGCATACGACCAGCTCGAGTGTGTGTGCGTGTGTGCGTGTGTGTGTTTTAATGATGTGCTGTTTTGATCAGTGCTTCACGGGGTCACGTGTAGCTGCTATCTGAGGAAACGCTGAAACATAAGCCAGGTCCAAATCATTTCATCAGATTTGTAGAGTACGTATTTCCAATTAAAGTGACATCACATAAACCTAATTAGTATAGATGCAACCTGCAACTTGATTTTCCAGAGCATGGTTTTCTCATCAAATTGATTACACAGACTCTGCAAGGAAGTATGCCGCACAGACGTAGGAACGCGGTGCATGTGCTACTGCAGACGGATATGAAAATGCATTTGTGAGGTCGCCCATAAACGTGAACGTCCATCAGCTTGAGGGAGTAACAGTCAGGTGCTTAACGCAGCTACACAAACAGCATTTTCACGTGAAACGACTGTCCAGAATGCACTGCTCCCTGTCAATCTGCTCAGGAAAACATCCGCTTGTGCAAAATAAATCATCGAGTTTTGATATGCGAGTATCACGGACACAGAGAGAAGCTTTGCGTCCTCTTGCAGGTTCAATTACTGGCCTGTGGCAGATGCTAATCCTATTCTACTGTTTGTCACGACTGAGAATGTACAGACCATCCAATGACTTCATGCAAGAGGAGGCAGAGGGTCAAGCAGTCACACCGTCGTCTCACGCACACTCACTAGATAAAAACCACACTCACGTACTACACCAACCACTTTAGCATAAACTGCAAGTCAGTAACAAGTCAATAGTGTTGATTATTTGCTCTTCTATCCTACTGTGTGTTGTGCTGTCAGGTCATTTACGGTGGGAAGTCGTGGGTTATCCAAAACTATGATACAGGTGGCAAAAATGAAGCAGAGGTTTGGGAGGAGAGGAGTTTTAGTCACTTCTGGATAATTAAAGACATGCTCGTACTATAACTGGAAAGATACAATGACACTGGGATATCACAGCACGCCAAACTGGGAGGGAAAAAAAAAGTATAAGTGCACATAAACACGAGTCCCTTTGTTGAACTTATGAGGAGGTAGAGCTAATATCCAATGGCTCACCAGTCTGCCCATGTGGACACGTGTGGCGTCGCAGGCGTGAGAGCGGGAAACGAAACGTCTTTGTTAAGGGTGACCACGACGAGCATCACAGCGGCTCAGCACCCACCTTTCCCACCATCCCCTCAATGTTTTCCTATTATTTTTAGCAGTGCAAAAAGATCCAGTACTCTGTTGTCAACCAATGCAGGACAGTGACTGTACAGACTGATATCAGGCTCACTGGCTTCAACTCTGAGGTAGGACCTAGAAAGCAAAGGGGACATTTGGACATTTGCATTAAAGGGACTGAGTGATGTGGCGGTGCGTGGTTGGCCCGTTGGAGTGTGTTGGTGTGCGTGCGTGTGTGGGTTTAATAACTCTGCTGGGTTAAAAAAAAAAACTACCTGTACAGAGCGCCCCACGTCAAAGGCACTATTTTCAATATTTCCATAAAGGCCACCGCTGCTCTGCGCGAGTCCACCCCGTCTGCATCCACAGCGGAGGGCTCGCGGCCGCTAAGGTGCCTTCCTGACTCTGGCTCTCCCAGCAGGTTGGTTACAGTCACACGACTTGCCTCAGACATCTCGAATGGGCACGATATGCATCTGCGCTTTCTTCTTAAATGAGATAAACAAAGCATTAAATAGAATTACAGAAATAAATACATTTTATTTCATATAAATATGTGGGCCCTTACGTCCAAATTGTCACTGACACACTCGTTTTTGGGAATAAGATGAAGTAAACAGTTCCTGAAATAAGCTGCCCTGCTGTCTGATGCGCTAACCTTGCGAGTCGTACGGTTGTTGTGAATTGATCTCAGTGTTTATGAGTCACTAAATCCCGTCAGTAACGATCACGCACTGTAAAGCCCCGTTACAATGCGTTCAATGAACACTGTACTGTCATCTCATTGGAAGCCCTTCCCTCTCACTCAGGGGGAAAAGATCAGTGATCACATGAAGGAAGTCTGGTCCCTTTACATCAGGATTATCTTTTAGGTGGATTTAATGTCATATTGGTAATGGTAACTGTGTATATATACAATTCCTACTACAGACCCCCAGAGTGAAACTTGATTGAAGAGACAAAAAGGAAAAATCCAAATCAGGTTCAAAGTTAACATATTGCCAATTTTTCCCCCAAGGCCGTTTTTTTTTTCAGCACGGCTAAAACCTGGATTTGTCCACAAACGTACAATAATATATATTTTGCAATCTTTCAACGTCTCTGGCTATGTACAAGCTATACAAATAAAGAGCAGGCTGAGGGCCAGGTTTTCTAAGCTGTGCAGAGGGAGCAGTTGGTTGGGAAGTCTCCCAGTCTCCCGGCTCCTTCCCCCGCAGTCTGCCCATACAGGTGGCTGTTCTGCTTCACTTGCGATCGTCGATGGTCTTAATGAATTCCAGCGCCGCGGTGAACTGCATCCACCAATAGCACTCCTCCCCACTCAGCCGGCTGGCATAGAAATTATTGATGTACTGAACGGTGGACAGCAGGCAGGGCGGGTTTGCCTGGAGGGGAGGAGATGTGGGGATGGGCCCACATTAGCCGCTGAAAGAAGCTCACGCAATGCCGTGCAGATTACAATCATAAATATGTAAATATGTAAAATACATCCACACAGGTTAGCAGATAGCAGCCTTGCAGTTACTGTAAAGTCGTTAAGGGAAAGATTTTCTGACTATTCTCAGTCTTCAGTCATAAAAAGTTAATAAATGATCAGTGCTGGCAGTGAACGTCCTTGGAAAAGGAAGAGTTCGCTCACAAACACAGCTCACCACTGAGCTTTAAGACTGAAGGGCAGACTCACCCTGATGAGGACAAAGACGAGCACGGGGACAAAGTCGTCCGCCCCAGGGACGGAGTCTTCATTGGCCAGGCTGAGGAGGTTCATGATGGTGGAGCACATGCGCAGTATGCACTGGACTTTGTCTCGGGGTGTCTTGTACGCGTTGATGGTCCTGATCTCAGACTGGGCAGAGGGCCAGGGGGCCTCCTTCAGGTACACCTGCAGCCAGACGAGGATCAGAAACAACACTCAAACAATGACGAGCACTCTTTGGAGCTACGTGTGCCGACAAGCCTGCGTAACTGCATGAATGCGATACCTCTGGGACCTGAAGAGCTTTGTGATTGGCCGTCACTACTTTTGAGAGCCGCTGGATGTGCTCGTGGAAAAGCCTGTGTGAGACAAAACAGCTCCGTTCAAGACAACAAAGAGACGCGTTCTGTCCAACCCGACGCTGCAGCTGCTGATCAACCCGAACACTACAGTGTGTACGAGTCTATCCAGTGACTCATTAAGTGTTTAAAGGAGAGTCCCAAATGAAGCTGCCTGGCCTGTTAGCAGCTAAAATTAGCATTCATCATGTCTGGCATCGTACTGGCTGTACAGTATACACATGCAGGATTTGGTGATACGACATCATGACTTTCAACTGAATCATATTTGATCAGTTTTACTCTGAAGGTGTGACGTGATGTGAAGCTTTCCTCTCTGAACTCCACACATTCACACGCTGCTGCTCAATAAAACAGACGGGGCCTGAAACACGACGCCGTTATGACCAACACACCCAATTAAACTCGTTTTCCTGGGTGCAGTCTCTACGTCTACTCTCTGACTGACGTTACTTTGGATCCTGAAACAGCTGAAATGAAATGGAACCGTTCCAGCTCGTCCCAGCCACTCACTGGTCTCTGAGAATGTCTCCATCCTGGTTGGGGTAGAAGGCCAGTTTGAAGATGCGGTTCATAACGCTGCGCTCGATCGCCATCTGGGCGTCCTGCAGCTGGTCCTCGCTTGCATACTGCCAAATGGCATCACGGGCCATGGCGCCATACAAGTAGCGCAGAAAATCCTCCACCGCTGCTGTCTTGTCATCGGCTGCTGTGCACCCCTGGAACGCTGGGGGGGGGGGCAGAGAAAGAGCAGATGTAACGGCGGCACAGGACGGAGCTGCAGCCTCGACTGTGCAACAACAGGGAGGTTTGAAGAGAGTCGAGCTGTGAAGAGGTGCTGCGTGGAGACTTCACATACTTAACTACACCTTCTGATGTTTAACATAAAGAAGGGAACAAATCTCTGAGCACATGTGGTAACTTGACTCTGACCGCCATCAAACCTAACATAAACTGTCATGTTTAATTTGCCAAAATAAGACAAACAAGTGCTCGGCGAGGGCTGAGTTCCCCCGCAGGTGAAAATGCACAGATACCTTTGATGAAGTCGAGCATCCTGGACTCCATGTGTTCGAGAAGCAGCCGGACGCAGACAGTGGTGAAGTAGCGGTTTGCCACCTCCTTGTCCCTCAGCACCCTCTGGAGGAGCCTCTCCAGATGGGCCTGAGAGGTCTGCAGGCCCTGACGACATCTGGTTAGATAAGCTATGTACGGCGCCCGCTTTCTGGAGGGAACGCACACAAACATTTCTCTTTTATTATCGCCGCTGTACTGCTGGCTGCCTAAAACATCGTGCGCTGAAGAAAGAAAAGATAACAAAATGAAACACCCGTTATGTGGGCTTGCATCGTCTCCCCAGGCCGCCACACTTACCTGTAATCCTCGGCGATGGCAGCCAGCAGCTTCCTGCAGGTGCGTGCGTCGAAGCGGCTGACGCAGCGCGTGGTCTCCTGGATCTGGGCCATCTGGTTCTTATCCTGGAGGTTGATGGCCTCTGCTAGCTGTACCTTCAGGAAGCAGACGATCTCATTGTCTGAGGGAGAGGACGAAAGGGAGACGGCATCAGACGACGCGGCTCAGAGGAGCGTCCGGTCGCTGTGATCTCATCAACCTGCCGCCTCCGCATGACAACGTGACTGATGCCACAAAGATGGAGTCTTATGGTTTTACTGTTGACCATTTCAGAGGACGTCACTTTATTCAGAATGTCCCGCCTCAGGCACCCTGCAGAACTGCTGTGAGTCTCTGCGTTGGACCAGTATCATCTGTGTGGTTACACCAGTATTTCTAATACGTTCGCTGGTTTAATAATGCGACACTTCGCTGACACCATATGGGAATTCTCTTTTAACATCCCCCACTCTTCCAACCTTGCCCCAAACCTTGGAAGGCCAGTCAGAAGGTGAAGGTGGTACAGATTTGGTGTCTTGCTTAAGGACACTTTCAGCAGGTTGGAGGCTTGCCAACATTAAGGTCTTGTACTCTGCTCCCCACGGAGAGCTGTGACAAAGATACCCAAAGTCTATTAGACGGTACCAAGTTCAAAATAATACAGTCGGACTCCAAACATGTTGTAAATGAACTGTGCTTATGTCCTCACCAGATATTTGTCACTACAGAAGCACTAATACCTGTCCAGCAAGACCGCCACCGCCCGGGGCTGCGTGTTAGCTTGTTCTGCATGTAGCACTGACGCCACAGAGGGTGAAAGTTTAGTCGAACAGGCCACAAAAGTGTAGCACCAGTAAGAAACGTCTGTTACCACAAGCAGTGCAGCTCGTCACTTGACAGGCGAGGACATTCACGTCTCACACAGGGCAACATCCAAACCTGAACAGGATGTTTTCAGACAAATGTTTTCTTTTTTTTGCACATAATGATAAAGTGTAGGGACAGAACGCCTCCTTCTGTAAAAACATCCATGTGTTACACTTCAAATGAGCAGAACAACTCATTTAAAACTTCATTCATATTGATGATGCGGTATAAATCTGTGACGTGTTTTGTTGTCTTTTGTTGTAGTGATTTAATCTGTGGACAGACAGCACTTAATAAAAGGACTCACTATTTCAGGGACGTCTCCCTGAACCTTTCCTGGAGCCTCCGGACAACAGAACAGCAGCTGCTGCTCCTCATCCAGACTCTGCCGCCTGTTTCCACTCGGCCGCATGTCCTTACATCTTTCATCTTCATGTGTTTCTCATCACATTAACTTAGCCTTATCTTAAGCTAACATGAAGTTAAGTGACTGTTTGTTATCAGAATATATAACTTAACACTGCAGCCCTCTGACACACCGGATATTACAGGACTTAACAGAAATGAGAAAAATGGGAATATTTCACTGAGAGTGTGATTAAAAACAAAATTGTGAAGCCTGTCAGAAATGTACTTAATCTTAACTTGAGTTTGTTGTAATGAACTCATTTTTGTTTAATAAAGTCTTCATTTATTTCAAAACTAATAAGTAAATTTCTATCATGGCAGCCAGTTAAAGAATGAAAATGCTGGGAAATAACAGCAGGAGCTGTGATACTGGTTCACTTCCAGTCTCCTGCCAGTGAAAGAGCAGGCTGCTGTGAATTCACTGACTATTATAGGATAGATTTTAGCACAGATGCATGAGGCCTGCCTACCTTCAGAGTCCATGTGGTCGGGCAGCCCGTTTCGTGTGGTTGCAGGAGCCATGATGGGCAGAGCCACCGAGTCTGCGGAGCACAGCGCCAACCGCAGCTTCTTCTTTGCATCACTGGAGCACGCAAACAGAGAAAAACAACTCTAATTAACAGCGATGGCTGCGGACGTCTGCTATGAAAACCAGAAGTGTCGACGGGTTGTAAATTGGGCTTTGTGGTTTTCTGCAGGACTGCAAATTTCAGACCTGAATGAGAACTTGGAGTCGTGCTGCTGCGCTGTCTGGCTGGCCGAGTCCGGAAGGTCGTCTGTGGAAATGTTCTGCAGAGTGTCTTCTCTGGGAGAGTCGTGCACGTTGTCCTCAACACAAAGATCTGTCAACATACGCAAAAACAGGCCAATTACACAATCAATCTACTGCACTGCTGTGCAGTCTCCAGATGTGCACCGTGCTTGCTGCTGACCTCCTGTCCCGTCGTACGAAGCGCCACCGGCGGCTCCATCACTCGGGCTGGTCCTCTTGATGTTCCTGTACTTGTCCAGGATGTCTTCAGCTGCCTGTGCTTGACAGCTCTGTCGGGGCAGCGGGTCGTCTGATGAACCCACCCACAAACAAGACGCATCAAAATTAAAGCCACTCTGACAGAGGTCACACGGTGTGCAGGGTGCGTTCAGCGAGTGTGATTAAACCAAAGCAGGACAGACCTTGTGGGATACGCTCCTGGGAAATGTCGTCTTTCTCCTGCTTGTCCCTTTTCCGAAACGCTGCTATGGGAGCTGCAGAGGAGAGACACGATTGGTGGACTGACAAGACTTTGACTCTCACTGGATGGCAAGCTGATCATGAGTCACCTGCTGACAGCCACTTTGCTCAATCTTTGGGGGTTTTTTCATGGTTTGCATTGAGACTAAATATCTCAATATTGGATGTATGGTCATTCAGTACCAAAAAAAGTCCAGTGTAAAACTTTAAGGAAAAAGCAAAAGAATGTTGAAATGGTGCATTAACCATTGGTTCATAGCAGAATATCACAAAGGTCCACTGTAACTGTAAGTCCAGTCAATACAGATGTGAATACACAGAATGGTGCTCGTCCTATTAACACAGAGGTGCAAACAGGACAAACAGGAGAGACACAGTCTACAATTTGATGACACACACGGGACACATTGGGTCGAGTGTCTACACTGATATTCTGTATTCTCCACACAGCAAAATGGAAACATACTGTATCAAAAACAAAAAAAGGGGTGGCAAAACGGATGCATGGATGAGGAGTGTGGGGAGGCTACACCATGTCACATCACAGCTCTACAGCTCTAAGGCGACATCTACAAAGCAGCATGGGCGCAGCCGCCGGCTCCAGCAGTAGAGCTAGCTCAATGACGACAGCGTGGAAGCGTTACCTGGGACATCACTCTCAGCCGTCCAATACAGCACTGTGAGGGACACAACAGACAGGGTTGGCCTTTCACACACAGGCTGCCGCTCAGCCGGACAGCTGACTGAGCGTCACCATGCAGAGCAACAGGACAAACACACGGGCTCCACGGAGATTTGGCGGGTTTGGTGGCTCAAGCTTCACGGCGCTCTACTCCTCCACTTTATGAATATCAATTCAATGTTTACTTAAGAAACATCATTATCTCAAAGAGTAATAAGCAGCCATTCTGTGTGGGCACAGCTCATTATTTCCCAGACAGATGTATGAGAGATGGTTGCAGAGTAGAACTGCAACAAGAGATGTGTCATCTATCAGCGCTGATGACAGAAAGGTCTATCTAATGACCATTAGCCGCCGGCTGACAGCACTGCTGGGAGGGCTACAGCCATACAATCTACACAGCTAAAGCTCCTCTGATGACTGATTAGCTTTGAAGAGTCTATATAAATCTGCAGCCAGTGAGACGTGAGAGAAAAAAGACTGGACACGTCTCTGGAGTAACTTCAGACAACAAGAAACATAATTTTCCAACTGGAGCATCAGCAGCGGAGTGGACAACATGCATCATCATTCTCTTTCTCACGTTATAAATTGCTTTTCGCTCTGCTCTTTAAAGTGTGATATTTCCCGTCAGTTGCGATTAGGAGAACTTTTTTTTCCGCAACAAAACACAAAGGAGCGCAGCAATCAAACAGATCACTTTTAAATGCAGAAGAGGTCATTTTTCAGTGCAGGAAAGAGGGCACGCTCACACTGGCCTGGCCTCCTTACCTTTGGGAATGGCTGACACGAAGCGTTTCTTCCACCATGGTCTGTTGCGATCAGACTTCTCGTCGTCACTGTCTTTCCTGTCCTCTGCCTTTGGATGGAAATTACCACGACACAGTTAGACACCAGCAGATTATTAGACAACAACAGCTGGAACTCACTGCAAATGTAATTATTTATGTATTTTCCAGCTGTTGCTCAGCAGAGAAAGAAAAAAACATCTATGTTAGTGACTCAGAACTCCGCCGTCGCTGCGTACCTCTCCTTTCAGGGAGTCCTTGCTGGGGGACGAGGACGGTCCCAAGGCGAAGGCCCCGGCAGGGTCGCGCTCCTCGACCGCCACCCGCCGGTTAAGGCCGGGGTCACTTGTGGGCCGGCGGCCTGGGCACACGATGTCGGAGCTGCGGCTGCGGACCAGCCTGTCAGGGAAGGAGTGGCGCTGCTTGGTGTGCTCCAGCTCGGCCTGGGCCAGGCAGTGAGGCGTGAACAGAGAGTGGCGTGTCTCCTGCCCCAGGGCGCTGGCTTCAGGGATGGGAGGATCGGGGGGAGGGTGAGCGGGCCTGGCGTAGTGCACTTTGGGCCTCACTATTGTTCCGGTGGAGGAGCCTGAAGGGATAAGAGGCAGAGAATAAAAGCGTTGATGGAACAGAGCACATTCAGACATCCCTGCACACCTTGAATGAGCAGTTTTCATTATGCTCGGTTTCCTTTAAGTTACTTACTGACCAGCTCAATGCACAGGCTTCACAAATACGGTTTTCCCCAAACACATATTTGCGTTTTTTAAAGCCATAAACTGTCTAATGAAATTCTACAAGCAGGTTTCCTAAGACGTAGCGTGTTTCTGTACCACAAAATCTCACTTGTCTCTAAAGAGTAGTTGCTAAACATTATAAAACCAGTGGAAAAAACACCTCAAAAGTGGGAAAGAGTGCTAAAGAGAGATGTTGGTGGGAGATGAGCCCTAGGTATAGGTAGGCCACCTGTTCCAAGGGTACGCTCTCTCTCCTGAAAGGCTTCCAATGGCAGCCTCGTGCCATGAGCACAGTGGGACAAGGGGACAGTGCCAAAGAGCCTGGGGTGAGGTCTCTCAACCTGTCATCCCTTCACCTTGCCACAGACACACAGCCGCGACCATTCCTCTCTCACACAATTTCCACCTGCACTACAAACAAAACGCACAGACACGATGACCGCTAAGAATAATTTGGGACATTAAAAGGGCCAAATCAAATGACGTCTCACTTGCACTTCTAATCAGTTGGGTAATTGGGGTAAGGCTTGTGCGAGCGGTGCAGGCGCTCTGCTGGTTAATTTCACAGAGCTCAAGCTGTTCTGTGAGCCCGCGACATTAGGGTAGGGATTTAATGACACTCATTTCTACCTCTGATTGGCTCTAGAACATTCTGGGAGTGTAAATTACCTTCAGCAGAGGAGAGGGGATCGAACATGGCCAGTAAGGAATCGGTCTGTGAGGGTGGAGATGTCAGATGGTGCGCTCCTGTAAAAACACAAGCGGGTACAAGACAATTAAGAGCATTTAGGAAATTAATTTGCAAATACACGCTGCTGCTATTTAAAAAAACAAACCAGGATGACAAAGATTATTTTACCCTAAACTTTAACTTTATGTAACAATGACAACAGTCGAGAACTGATCAGTAACTTAGCTTGGTGGCAGCTGTGAAGGTGACAGGGATTGATGGTTCTGGCTGATGCCGCTCAGACCGGATAGACACTGGAATGATTGCTTAGCTAGCGTAGCGGGGATGTGACACTACCCTACCGTGGCCTGACTCCTCCCCATCTGGACTGGTCACAGAGTCCTTCCCTCCAAAGTCTGAGCTGCACTCTGACCGCAGGTCCTCGATCTTGTTTGGGATGTCTTCTGAGGTCGCGCTGATGCCTGCAGCCGGAAAACGAACAACACAAAAACAGCCGTTCAGGACGAAAAGCAACTCCAGACACGAGAACACTTTAGCTTGGCAGCAGTCAAAAAGCAGAGCCTGCATGTTCAGTGTCTCTCAAACAAAAGAGGATATTTTTCTCTTTAGACTACACTGCATGGTGTCTCTGAGATGGGAACCCACTGGGAACTCTAAATTGGTAGCGTAAGCTCCCATGGGTTAGAGGAAAGACACAGATAAGAGTGATCATCAGATGCAGACTATCCATCGAGCGGATCCCGCGGGACGTTTTCCTGTGAGCTGAGCCAGGAACATCACCGCTGGCTTCTTAATCTAGGATACTACTTCATGCATGTCAACGTGGCATGTCCACCTGAGCCCACGGAAAAGACAAACAGCAACAGCCTGTGTCATACAGAAACATTCACACTGACCCCATTACACTGGTTAAAACCCCCCCAGCAACATGACCGCTCGACAGAACCAAGGAGAGCGAGAAACAGGCGGTTTATCTAACCAGGATTTAACAATGCAGGTGAATTTATGACTTTATCAACTTATAGAAGGAGAAGGAGAAAAGATGTGAGGTGGAGCAGATGAGAGGAGGCGGGGGAGAGAGGAGGTCAGGCTCATACCGGAGACGACGCTGAGGCCTGGTGTGCTGGGTCTCGAGCTGACCTCTCTGACCTCGGTGTCGTCCGAGGTGCTGCCGACCCCTGAGCAGCTCTCCAGCTCCTGCAGACGCTCCTCCTGTTTCAGGTCTGGGGCTTCTGCGAACGGACGCGGGAGGAAAAAAAAAGATTTTCTCTTTAAAAAAGCCTTCTGAGACGAGAACTTGTTCATCGCTCATTTGAAGTGTGGATAAAGCACCATTTAATAGAAACTCATAATCCGCTGTACGTGTGGCAGTTTGCTCCAGATGATGGTCTTTCTCTCTCTAAACCCCCCCTGTTATGATTATTGAGAAACCAAGTGCACACATATGCATGAAATCAAACAAAGCATACATTACCATGTCTTATAACTGCCAAACCAAACCATAAAGGCAGTACGGCCAATTCTTTGGCTACCCAATGGAGCTGTTGGGTCGAACCCAGAGGCTCCATACTAACAGCAGTACTCATTTGCATGCTCGTTAGTAATAATGTGTTGGTGAAGTGCTCTTCAGAGTGTAGTTTTCTGCTGCCTAGCCATGAAACAAGCGCCGTACTCGAAGCAAGCCTCCGATCGTGCTATTACTGAGCAGAACAGGGGCAGCAAACGGAACAAAAAGCAATCAAGACACTCATGCATGTCATTTCTGCACTGCACATATTGAAGTGGTGTACTACTTCAATTAACATGAGGCCCAGGCTTTTCAAAGAAACACTTAACACAGTTAATAAAACACTCTGCTGATTTTCACTAAACACCGGTTTTCAAAACGGGGACTTAAGCACATAATCTCTCATTAATAAACCGTTTGGTGAACGTTCAGTTTGCAAAAACAGACAAAGAAAGTATAATATTTGATTTCTGAGAGTGTGTTTCTATCAGCACACAGACGTAAAGGATGCTCTGTCATTACTGTCCGAACTCTGTACGATGTGAACATCAGCCAGATTAAAAAAAACTGACACCACATAAACTGACTGAGGACAGCTGCCGTCCTCGTGCTTCCCTCCCCACTGCTCCACCACAGGTGCAAACACACCTGGTGGTCCCTCTAAGGAAACTCTGAGCTGCCTTTTACTGGCACGCGCAGATCTGCCCTGAAAGACAGACAAGTTCACACAAATATGATGACAGATGCACGCGCACGTCTTTCCTGTGGAATGCCGTGCGGCCACACCTGCTGTCCCAGCCCCCACTGCATCAACATAACACAACATAAATATGCACGCAGGCGCACACCTGAGCCTGCCGTGGAGATGAAGACGACGACCGTCTACAACAGGGTGAACCTGGCCCCCTACCTGAGTCACTGGGAAGCACCTCCACACTCCAGGCCTCGCTCGTGGTCTCCGAGATGGTGGAGCCATAGGGGTCCAGCAGCACTGAACCCGAGCCAGGAAGACACAGCAGGCTGCCAAGCATGTTCTCTGCAGCCGCCCCTGAGAGCACAGAGACAGACAGAGTTAACCTTCCAGAGCATGAACCAGCTTTTTATTTGGTCTGCAAAAGTGTTGGAGCAGCAAAAAGTCACCTCTAAAGTCACAAAGTCATCCTGAAGGCACCTTTTTGCTCTTTACCAAGTGCAGCTAAGGCGCTGTGTTGATTCATATTCTGTAATTAGCGCTAATAAATTATTCAGGCCTTAAATATGAGCAACATGTGAACTTGAAAATGCCACAACAGGAATGATGCCTTTGATGAAAGGCCTTTTTCAGTTCCACGCATGTTCATATTAACGCTCCATTTCATCAGATTTTGATTGTATTTTTGGTACTAGGGCTGCACCTAATGATTACTTTAACTGTCAACTAATGTGTCAATATTTTTTCCAATTAAGAAATTAATTATTTAGTCTAAAAATGTTTAAATGCCCATTTCAACTTCCTTCAGCTCATAGTAAAATATCCATATTGGTAGTTTTGAAACAGGTCAAAACACAGAGATATTCAATTTAATATGACATACAGACGCTGAAAAGCAGCATATCGTCACACATGGGAGCTGGAACAGGCACATTTTTTATATATAATTCATTTTCTTTTGATCCACGAGTAATTGTTTCGGCACTAAATGGTACCAAATGATTTCATGTTATATCTTAATTAAAACCCGTTCTGTCACCTTCACCGTACGCCTTCAGGTCTGACTGTCAAACAACCCTGAACGTACGCCCTGACACGACCAAAGCACCAGACAAACCCTCTGTGTGTGGACGAGGCTTCAGAGACAGTGAGCTTTGTATACAGACACGCAGAGAGAGTTGGAGGTCACATGCATTTCATGCTGGGACCCACAGGCACATATACCACTGTGCCAAAGGTCAGAGGTTAATGGTAATATCTCACCCTTCCCTGGCCTCCGGGGCCATGACTTTGAGCCGTTGATTAAGCCTAGCATTACTCACAACCAAATTACCGCTTCGCCCACCCCTCCACAAAGTCCTCAGCACAATGTCCCTCCATCTCCATTTGGGAAGCCGTGGCTTAACAAGGCGGAAGAATGCGGAGGAGGGGGAAAAGAGCTAGCAGGTGTGAGTGGGAGTCAGCGGCCAAGGCTCAGGACCAAAAAGTGGAGCTGCGGTAGCCGCGCCCCCTGGTATGTCACGCTTCCACTTCATGGCACACGCACGCCATGAGCACGCATGCATGCCAGCACCCAGGCAACAGTGTGCACTGATGCTGGCGGGGGCAGGGCTCTCAATGACGGTGGGAGAGCTCTATCCTGCTGTCCGTGTTTACAGTCTTCAAGGTAGGGGCGCAGAGTACTTGTCTTTCAGGTGGATGATTAAATGAGTGGCACAACAAGAAGTGAAACAATTAGAATTTCTGCCTCATTATCATGGTAATCTTATCAGTGGGATAATGAGGTATTAATGGATATTTAATGTGCATCTCATAACCCAATCCCTTGGAGAAAACACATAAGGAAATCGCTGTAAATTCACTTAATGATGGAAAAGTCCCCCAACGCCATATTCCGAAGAATGAAAAATGGTGGATGCAAATGAGAAGGAACCAAGGTCAATAAGACTGCAGGGACTGAGTGAATGTCAGAGAGAGAGAGAGGAGGATAGAGATGGGCAGGGGGGAAGGCTGTGACGAAAAAGACTGAGGCAGAGGAGACAAGATGGGCTCTGAATAACGCCAAGACTCAAAGGCCTAGTTCAGGCGAGCAGCTCAAATCCATTTCAGGGCAGATCCAGACTGCACCCAGATCGAGTCTGGACAGCAAAAACACACATGAAATGTGGTTTTTACAAATGAAATCCAAGCTGCTACTGGAGCCAGTTTGAAATGCAACTCCAATCAGATCTCTTCTTCGTCAGCACGCACTGGCCGCTCAAACCGGATTTCACAGGGTCTTTTATTTCACTCCCAACACGACGACGATGAACTGGTCATCTTTCCAACCCCTGTTCACTGTCATAGCTTTGGCTCGACGGAGCGCAGAGGCTGAACCTGCCTCCACTATCGACTGAAGATGTTCATCTTATAAAGCAGCACATTATGATTATGCATGTACTTATTACTGAATGTCATGGTGAGAATGCATGCTAACTTCAGACACTAGAAAATAAGACAGGAAATTCCACTGCAGCAATGGCACTGAACATTTCATACATCTACCAAATGACAGAGCACACTGCACTGTATTAAACCTTGTTCACTTTAAGCAGAAATTAACTGTAAATACTGAAATGCATTTGAATTCATTTTTAAATCACAGAACACTAAAGTGAAGGAATGCACGACGAGGACCATGCATGTGTGTAACCAGTGCGTTTCTATGAAGAGCCTGAGCTACACTGAAGACCTGCCCTGTGATGCTATTTCACCCACATACCACAAGGTGATGACATTTCCCTAAATCTACTTAATGGACAGTCAGAGAATATGGCTTCGTGCAGCAGATTCATCTCATTAAAAGTGCCATGATCGCACAGGCTGAGCAGATCAATCCGTTTTCTTACTGAAGCGTGAACTGAATGTCTACAGACGCAGGAAACACAGCCGCGCCGCACCTGCTATTTCCTGCAGCCGATCTTCATCCATGTTGGGGTCGAAGTCACTGCCGAGCACATCAGTGCTCCAAGTTTCGCTGACAGTCTCAGAAATGTCCCGATCGTCCGTCAGACCCATCATGTCTCTGATCTCAAACTTGCGCAGTTTGTCATCCAGGTTGTCCTGAGTGGTGGCTGAAGGAGACACACAGTGCAGGTTAGGCTGGGCGCTGGCAGGGACGGACTCATCAACGTCTTTCATCTGTTTACAAAATCACTGCATCCAAAAATCTAGATTTATGTTTCCAACTCAGCTTTTTGGCAACACTTAGAAATGCACACTCGTACCCTGTTCATGCTCCAAAAGCTGCAGAGCCTCCACCCCGTTGCTCCCTGACGGTCCGGCTCCCAGCTCAGAAACGGACTCTCCCTCCAGGTCCAGAGAGGACACGGAGTTAGAGCGATTGGACGGACCTGAAGGAACAAATCCAGAAGTAAAAACACACACACAGGGTGTTAGGGTCAGTTAGCATATTCATACACCAGGTATGACCTTGTGACCTTCAAAAATGTTTACTGGAGTGTAAAAGTGGGTTTCATCAGTCTCCTTTTTTGTTTGTTTTTTTCATTTATTTGTGTGATAAGACAACAAAACAGATGGAGACTTTTCATACAATGATGAGCTTCCCCAACCAAAAACACTTGTGACTGTCCCAGCGTTCTGATGTTACTCTGAAAATATAAAAGAAAAACATGGCGCTCGTGATAATTTGAGGATAATTTGAGATAATTTGAGAGACCTTGACTGTCAGATTGATGAAGATACATGGAAACAGACTGTAACTGACAATAGTAAATATATTAAGGACATTAGGGGTAAATTCATTCAGTATAAAGTTCCACACCGGTGCTACTGGACACCATGTCGGCTTTTCAGAGTAGGACTAATAAGTACCAACACATGCTGGAAATGCACATTCATACATCTCATATGGGAATGTCCTATGGTCAGTCCATTTTGGCAAAGTGTAATGAAATTCTTAGAGGCATGGGTAGGAATATCCCTGCCAGTATCTCCACGTTTATGCTTTTTGGGAGATAAAACAGAAATTCCCAAACTGATCAAAAGCGTTCATTCAGTTCTGATGGTTGGAATAAACTCAGCTGCCAGAATTATCCTGAGATACTGGAAGACACCTTCTATCCCAACATTCAATGAGTGGAAAGCTTTGATGAGTGAAACAGCATCATGTGAGATTATGTTGACAAGAATAAGGGGCAAGGGACCTGTGGCTCTAGGAAGCTGGGATTATTTTATGGACTACCTGACCTCTAATGAGTAGGCCAAATGTAAAACTCTTACTAAGGGGCCTCTGTCCTTTTCTTTTTCTTCTAACCAGGAACACCTAACCAATCTCTTACTTTGTAGTCTGACCTCCCTTTGAATGAATGTAACATGTACTATATGAGCTATGTACCATGTGGTTCTAAATAAAATCTAGAATTACTAAAAAAAAAAAAAACATGGCTGCGATTTGTTTTTGCCATGTTTTCGCTCTATGCGTCATCAGACTGCAGACTGACCCTCTGAGATGCCTTCCAAGTTGTCGCTGCAGAGGGAGAAGCGCAGGGTTTTGTCTGGTTTACCATGCAGCTTAGTATCATCAGCATGGCCGTCCCCCTGGGCCCCATCAGCCATCTGCAGGTTCAAAACCTGGGAGCAGAGGAGAGGACGTGCATACATAAAATATATAAATATATATATATATGACTTAAGTTTAGCAAACTTGCTTTGCCACGAGTCATTGCAGCCAGAGGCATTACCTCATTCAAAGGTGGCAGGAGATGAGAGGAGTCAGTTTTACATCAGAACCAACGTTTCTTATCGGTTGCATAACATTGCAAGCGCACACAAAGCACAACAACGCGCATGACACCAGCTCTGAGAGAGAGTCTTCCTCCCCTTCAGTGCCGGGAAAAAATATTACATTGAATTCATCACATCATCATGTCTCCTGCAAATGAGCGCATTAATTCACGTCACATTACCTCATTCTCTGACATCATCCCAGGGACGGTCTGAGGACCAGTTCCCAGTGAGATCACCAGCACCTCCTCTGGCATCAGCTCCTGCAGGGATTCTTGGGAGCTGGCCTCTGCCTCCCCCTCCTGGGCGATGTTGGTACGGCTGCGGCTCCGAGCAGCTGCTGGTTGGCCGGTTGGAGAGAATTCGCAGGGAAACAGTAAATAACAACACATGCTGCTTTGATTTAAGCCTAAAAATAATTTAGGCGACATATTCAAGAATTCATGTTTCACCAAACAAACAAACAAACAAACAAACAATTTGTGAAAATTAACAGCAGAGAACCAAAACTCTCATCCTGTATGTCACACCAGAGTCGTCTGCTACTCACAAGAAATGAGAATGACTTTAGCAGCAGATAAAATTCTTACGTCCAATTGAGCTTCAAGTCATAACGGCTTCATCAGTTTCACAAAGAAAAAGTCAAAATTACCATCTGAATGTTTCCCGGTTCTTTCCTTACGCAGCTAAACACTGGTGTGACATCAAAGACGACTTTATCCTCATTTCTCAACGTTAGACGGTTAGTAACAATAATTAAGGCCGAGCTTTCTTTTAGCATTAAGATCTGAGAATGGTTCTCCCACTGTGCACGCTTCATTGGTCAAGCTGAAAACAGACACACAAGCGCACACAAAGCTTTGCTGGCAATGTCTCTGGAAAACAAGACCCTACATCTGGCATATTATTTCAAGAAAACCAGTAAAAAAAAGGTATTCTGTGCATAAACTGACTTGCTTGTGCAGTCTTTCTGGGATTAAAATGGCAGGTCTGACATAATGAAAGACTCAAGCCATTCATACCACTCTAACATATTCCAGCCCAGCAAATGTTCACTGATTCTTTAGCTCCATCCACTGGACGCATTTGGAAAAATGAAAAAGAACAACTATGAACAGTTATTCTCTCCAATCATCACGAGACTTACATCACTACAGTCGACGTGTGAGCACATTAAACTCATCCTGAGCTGGGTTTGTTTCATATGAACAATGCTTCACCAAAGCGTGCACAGGGAATGAACAACGTGAAGAACATGGAAAGGATGCTGGTTATATCACATACTCTTCAACGACGACACATTATCTCAGTTGAGATCTGACACTGAAACCCTGCACGTCTTCCAAGTCATTCACAAAGAGCCAATGGAATCACTCAAAAGCCTCGATACTGTCACTGTGGAAAGCTACTGCACTAGTGTCTCATTTACTTTGACCACGACTAAGACACAGACCAGAAGGAGCAAAGGTGGAAAACAGATTTTTCCCCACTCTACCTGGTAATGAAAAGCCATAATCCGCTGAATGAGGAAGCAAGAGAGGGAAAGCTTAGAAAAAGAAATGAGTGTAAAAACATCTCAGCTCTGATAATGAGCCAGATCACTGTGCAAGGCAATGCAAGCGTGGTGAGAGCACACGGACGACAGCAGTGCTGGGTAGAAGTGGCGAGGCAGGGGGGGTCACTGTGCAGCTAGCAGCATGGACTAGATGAGTGTTATCTAACACACAGCTGGGTGGAAACAACAGATACATGGTTAAGTTCTGTCCGGCTCTAACACGACTGACAGGCTACCCACCAAAAGGGGTTACTAATGGAATGTGAGCAGACAGAGTGGTGGCTGTGGGGTCCCAGGATGTTATAGCGGCTAAGTGTTGTCCTGGTCATTCATTGGCAGCACAAGAAGAAAGGAGAAGGACAAGGTAGGGAGGTGGAGAAAGAATACAGAGTACATCTCAGAATTTCAAGTATTTCAAGTATCAAGTCAAGATTGTGTGCAAAACGTCATATTTCAGAGAAGCAAGCACAAGTGGCTCATTTCTAATTAAGGGGGTGTTGCTACAGCGTCATTTGTCTTGAGAATGCTAATGAAGGTAGTCTATGCATCTTTTCCATCCATTCCAATTAAAATGAGTTCATTTATATTTGGTAATTTAATTGGTTGTCATTTCTGTAATTGAGCCTCAATCCAGGCCATGCTAATTATCTTTATAACAAGCTGAGAAGAAGCTCATTAGCTTCCTATAAAACACAGGCCTTTCACTAGCCATCACCACTCAACTCTACTTGTTTATTTTGCTTCTCATTAGACAAAATATTACACTTCTGTCTCACAGTTCTTGGTTCAAATTGTGATAATCCTATAAAGAAAATTTTTCTTATTTGTCCTCGCATCAGAAAATTACAAGAGGTTGCATCACTTTGAGCACATAAATACAATCATTGTAAAAACCACAGAGGAAGGAGGACGGAGGCTGAGAGGCCGCAGAGGTAGGTACCTATGGGGAGCCTGTTCTTCTTGTTGGCAGGAGTGGTGGCTGGGGAGAGCTGGGGGGTGTTGGAGGGAGTGAGCTCCAGGCTGTTGCTCTTCACAGTTCGACTCTGGGGCACGTTGGCAAGCAGGGTCTCCAGAGCCATGTGCTCCTCCTCCCGAAGATGGTCCCCTGCCATCACGCTCCGCACAAAGTCCACCTGTGCAGGAAGTGGAAGACATTACTCCTCAGACCATCACAATGAATCAATCACTGGAAGTCGACAGTTATTCTCAGGAAGGGTGCGAGGTGACAAGCTTGCACTTGCCAAGGTCTTTGTTCAACATCAGTCTTTGTTCAACATCAGTCTGAACTGTCGCTGGGCTTTATGAGAGTTCACCGAGACGTTATGTTTCAATGAATGAAAGCCACACACAGCGTCCATACACAGACAAACCAAAAGGCTCCTGAGCTGCGTTATGTCCTGACAAACGTCATAACGTGTTGACAGATAACGTATGCTGAGGGTCACACTATGATCGCGAGGCGAGTTAACACCTAAGCCTCCTCTTGCCTCATTTCTGCTGATTCACCTGCAGTTCAGCCAGACAATCTCCTCTATTTTCACCTACATGTAGGTGATCCTACTACTTACCTTTAAAGCTTTGACAAAGTGCTACTGGCATTCAAGTAAAGGTGACTCACTTGTATAATTTCCTTTTGAAAATCTGACCTACAGTTTCAGGATTAAACTGCTTGTAACACAGAAACACAGAAAAGTTGCAAAGGCAATTGGTCACAAATAAACCATTAACAGCACTGACTGGAGGACATACGTAACAGCAAGATATTTGCTCAAACGTACTACAAACTGTGATTTAAAAATGTATAAAAGAATTGAATCGACATTTGCTTATCAGCTGCAAAAGAGCCTACCAGCACGAGCAGCTGATTGTGCGTAATATAGACCACAGTCCTACTGAGGCCTTCCAGGAGGTTCATGGAGGACATGGGCGGGGTCTCGACCGCTCTTCCGCCGATCACCACATCCAGAAAGGCAGCAACACAACTCTGCAGACAGAAGCGAAGAAATGTGAACCAACTGTATTCCAAGAAGAAATGTGTTCATTAAGGCTGGAATCAATAAAAACATAACAATGGTTCCCACACCTTGTCAAATTTGGACAAACTGCTTTTACGTCTTGGGTCTGCATCATCATCAGCCATGGCCAACTGCTGCAGAAGCTGCCCCACCTGTGTGACAGAAGTATGCAACGTCAATCTACACCATGGACTGATTCCTCCATGTGTGAACAAAATGCATGCTGCGCCGCCGACCTGCATTAGATTGAAGCGGGCCACTTCGTTGATGGGGGCGTCTGAGATGATTCCGTACTGCTCTGGATTCACTATAGCTGGGCAGATGAAGCAGGTCAGCAGCAGGTCTGTACACATGGTGCGCACCTCGCCCACCTCGAGACGCTCCACACAGGACAAAGTCTTGTACATCTGTGACACTATCCAGCGCAGGCTGTGGGGAAAGCAGTAGGTGTTCTGCTTCAGGTAACCGATAAACTTGTTGACCAGAGCTACCAGTTTGGCTTCGTTGGCCTCCACAGCTGCCTGCACCCGTTGCTTGTAGCCCTCAGAGCCCTTCTCTCCAAAACGTTCCTGCTGGGCCGGAGTGAGGCGTTCCGTCACCTTGGCTGGGTCAGTCTCCAGGTGGTCTTCATCTTCCACCAGCAGCTGCATAATGGGTTCATGGAGGGTGGCAGTGAGGAAGAGCTTGGCTGAGTACAGGCCCTCGGAGAAGAGCTTGAAAAGGATGCTGAAGGCACAGGTTCCCCGTCGCAGCAGACGGCGAGGGTTGTCACTCTCCTTCAGTTCAAACTCTATCAGGTATCGCAACACCTGGGAATTGGCAAGAAAGACAGTTGCACCAGATAAAAACATCTCATCTTACTGAGAGCCTGTCATAATGAACAACACTAGGCGCAGGTAGCTGACCTGCAGCAGGTAGCTCTCATCCTCCTGCATGATACAGTTGCCATAAAGTGAGGTGAAGACTGTGTGGATGACTCCTTGGGTGTGCTCCTGGTTCAGCCTCTCTCCTGCCACCAGACACGACGCTACCAGTCTGGGATTCTCCCTCAACCGGGCCAAGAACTCGCCATAGATGGTCTCCTGGAAGCCCAGAGTCTTGTAGCCATCGACAAACTGTGTGTCTTCCAGCATCTTGGCATGTTGGCAGCATTCAGCCGGAGAGGCCTCCGCGCTGTAGAACAGAGTCATTTCATGACTAATATATATTATCACAAACAATGCAAACACTACAACACAGTCAAGAGACACTGTGTGAGCGTTAAGCCTCATTTCAAGCCAAATGCAGTAGGTAGTTCTGTGATACTGTCGTCCAAATAACGAAAAACAGTGCTGTAAGGAGTAAAACAAATAAAAAATAGAGCATAATATGAAATGATAAATTATTTTATATCGTCATATCGAGTTTTAGACACATTTTTTAACCTTGGAAACATCCAGGGCAGCAGTGAGCTCCCGAACTCCAATCTTTATTGAAAGCTAGGCTAATAACGTCCTAGCTCCAGCTCTGTACTTAATGCACAAAGAAAGCAAATAAGCATAAGCTCTTCTTTTCAAAGGCCAGGGCGGATTGAAGATCTGACCTGGTGAGAATGAGACGGTCGAGGTTGATCCTCTGCTGCTTGGCGATCCATGCAGCTCGGTACAGCCTCTCAGCGGTCTTCAGCACATCGCTGTTGAGCCTCTGGATCAGCTGCTTCTCCGACGCCACGTACAGCCGCTCCTGCTTCAGGTGGTGGGCCAGAGTGTGGATGTCTGGCTTCACCATCTTCACCGGCTCACACAGGCAGAGAGCTAAATGACTGGAGGACAAAAGGGGCGAGATGGAGGAGACATGGGTAAATAAGCTTTAATATGTGGAAGGGAAACAAACAAAAGCTCAAATAAGCTTTTAACAGACCGATGTCAGCGGTGTTAAAGGGGAACTCCACCAATTTTACAAATAAAAGTCTACTGACATGTCATGGTTACATGGTTAGTAGTACTCTTCAGCATGTGGAGGCAGTACTGTAGTGTCTGAGACGGCTCTAGAGATGCTGAGAAGTCTGAGAAAACAACCCCTGATTCAACACATCATCGTTGTGACCTTCTAGCATGGGACTAGTCACTGCAGGACTGCCTAGCATGTGCATTGGTAACGCAGCTGTAGCATATTTGTAGCATTCTGAACTCATGGTTAACATGTATTATACAGTAATTTAACTTCATTTAGCACATCCTGAATTTAGTTTTTCATGAAACAGTAAAGCAGCAAATAGTTTCAGTATTTATGATTTGAGTTATGCTGAATTTAAGACTAAATGCATTTAGAGGAAAAGCAGGAAATGGTTCCTTTTTCTGTGAAGGTCTGGCTGAACACAAGCTCACACATGATGCCCGCGTCATACGAGGGAAGTCATTTGCATTCCATGAGCTTCACGCGCTGGCCCGACGACAGCAGCAAAAGCACGCTGTCTCACAAGCTTCAGGGGACGCTGCACAGCAGAATATGCAAATCACTCTCCCTTTTCCAAACATACACAGCCAAGACATACAAACCAAGCTGAGTGCATGAAATCTGAATGATTTCTTGGTGAATCCTTTGCACAAAAGCCTCTTTGTGGCTGGCTGCTAACATAGCAAAGACAGATTTAGCTGTGCAGTTATGGCTCTGGGAGGAGAATGAGACTAGACTGGAGAAAACTGCCTCAGAGTGGGAATGACTGCGAGGCAGTGTCAGCGCTCGCAAGCTAACAGACAACCGCAACTTCAGATTTGATATGCCTGACAAATCAAATCGGTTATGCAGATTTAAACACATAGGCTCTACAATGAATTCCCCTGGCAAACCAAGAAGAAACTGATTACTGATCTCCAATTACTGTGGCATACTGTCGTCATTTTTGTAAATTAGAAAACTTTAAAGACCACTTTTAGTTAAATACCACTGTAATACAAAGAAACGTTTGCTATGGTACTTTATGGTTGGGGGAAAAGCACATTTCTATTGTTTTAAAGAAATGTGAGAAATGTGATGGCCACCTGCAGGTCGTGCTGCAACCAATCAGTCAACAAAAACAGTGTCTCAAGAAATTAATCTCTCAGTCATTCATCAGTAATATCAAACATTTGCTGTTAACAGTTTTCCAAATGTGTTGCTGTCATCACTTCACATCATTAGAAATCAAATTATCAATGCGTACTTGTGATAGAGTTTTCATTATTTTTGACATTGTGAAGGCTAAACAACTCATTAAAAAGAATCGACAGCTGATCATGAAAGCAGCACTTTAATTCCCCCTAATGTTTCATAAATGTCTTTTAAATACACTATAATGCAGTTGTAAGCAGTGTTTAACTCAAAATTCAAACCCTAATTGCAATAATACAAAATATTTTTATTTGAATTAGGTCTGAAATTAATGATTATTTTCATAATCAAATAATCTGTAATTGACTAATTAGTCTATAAAATGTCAGAAATTAGTGAAAAACATCCATCAAAGCTTTCCTTTAGGTCCAACAAACAGTCCAAAACGCAGAAATGTTCCATTTTCTACCACAGATGGCTGAGAAAGACAGCAAATATTCACATTAGAGGCTGGAAACGGGAGAAATTTGGGCATTTCTTCTTAAAAATGACTTCAACAATCATTAAAGCATTAGGCGATTTATTTTCTGTCGATAACAAATCAATAAATCATCTAATCGCTTCAGCTGTACGTTATAAATAAATATGTCAGTTGGGTATCATTTCACTCCAGATCTGACCTGAGTCTGCTCTCTCTCACAGTACAGTCACTAACAGCATCTGAATCAAACATCATACTACTTGAAACAGAAGAGGGCCGCACTAAAGCCGACCACCTGCTTCTATCTTTAAGTTGTTGTCAACTGTTGTACTCTTAAGCTGTTTTTCTCTGGTTTCTTTTGTTAAAATTTAAATCTGAATGAACTGACAGCTAACGGACTAACAAGTACACACACGGCGCCCCTCCAAGCATACACTCATGTTCTTGAATAAACACATTCCTCACATACTTGGAAGGGAAGTGAAAGGCAGCTAGGCTATTAAGTGGCTAGCAGAGAGGTTAACTGCCATTTGTCATGGCCCCCCGTGCCCGCCAGCTCCAATACAATCCAGTGCTTAAAGCTACCTGGTGAGTCAGTTGTGGAGAGCACTGAGGAACTCTAAAGCAGAAGAGAAACCAAACCACAGCCAGCGAGAGGGACGGCACAATCTGCAGCCTCCTGAGCTGTGTGACGATGAACGTCACTGCAGCAGGACGGCCAAAGAGCACTGTTCACATGAGACGCCAGAGGACCAAGCGTTCAACCACAACATCTGTGTAAGCACCACTACAATGACAAAAGGCAGGCCAAAGACTAACAGGTTTTTAAATGCCAGGACAAATCCAGCAGCTTAAATCATTCAATAAAACACTGAACCGTTGGGAACTATTTCTGAAATGTGAAGCACAAAACAGCACTGAAAACACACAAAAAATGTATGTAGATATCACAGCATCAGAGTCAAAGTGTTTGGAACACAGCCCTCTCCTCCCACTTCATGATCTAACACACACACACACACACACACACACACACACACACACACACACACAAATGGAACAAGTGCTTTTTATAGATGTTCAAAGGATTTCACTTTCTACAAAAGGTATTCACGGTTTGAGCTAACATCCTCTTCACACTTCCTTTTCAGATAATGTCTTGCACTGCTCAGCAAGCAAATAATGAACACCTACTACGTGAGGTTTATGGTGACCTTTCCCACCATTCGGACTGGCTATTGGACCTCAATACTTTTCCAGTACCGCCTGAAATGTTTCCACACCATCGATTAAAAAAGCTGCCAAGAAATGAAGGCTGACAATGAGTATTAGGTCAGATTCTTAGGTTTGCTTGGTTGGGGAATGCGAGGGAGGGGTAAGTACTGCTCTCACTTTTACCATCTAGATTTATCTAGGGATGGAAAATGTGACCTTCTGGCTACACAACCACTTCTCCAACCTTAAGGCCCCCACCGACCCAAAGGAACATTTGACAATGTCCACCAGCTCTGACAAGAAGCTGCAACGGTGGCAAAAAGAGAAAAAACACAATACAATGGTCCTGAATCCATGTTTCTACACCAAACACATTATGAAGGGCTGATAAGACCTGTTTTATATGGCTCCTCCACACTCAGTTGAGACAACCGTGTTTAAGCAAGAATTCCTGACTAGACTCCACTGTTAGTTATCGTTATGAGCTTAGAGATGCAGTTAATCAGGGCAGAAAATGGAAGTTTTACAGATAAGCAGTATTTATCATTAACATGGGACACTGTTTATCAGTCGTCCATCACGTGCTGAAAAGCCACAGCTTGTACTGTAAACTCAGGTATCATAGATTTTAACCCAGTTTAACGTGTGCTGTCACTTAATCTGCCGTCTTGAGGGGAACTTCCAACAATTACACGTATTTGACACGTTCAAGGTAGACCTCGTCAAATGGGGAAGAGGTTCAGGTTCAGTCTAGCCTCTGACAGATCCATGAAGGCAGGCTGAACACTCAATCTACACTGCTGAGAGTAATGTCATCAAGGAAATTATGAAAACACTGGACCTGCAGTGTCCAATATGAGGGCCCAAACAAAATCCTACAGATGTACAGCAGCTGCCATGACAACGCGAAGTAAATAGCACAAACACACAGATATACACACACACCACCAGCTCTGCAGCTCAATATCCAAGCCATCATCTCCTTCAGTGACTGCAGATTCTCCTAGACAGTATAAAACGCATCAGAGCAGGAACTAATGAAACATAAACCAAGCATCAGGTACAGAATGTGTCATGTGCATCATGTGAAATGATCGTCGCTGCTGTTTGCTAAGTGCAAAACTTTCAGTATTGTGCATCCCAGCAAGAAAAGATGAATCTTTTTCTAAGTAATGAATGAGCCGAGGGTTTCACATAAATCCAGTTACAAAGCAGGAAGTGTGTGAACACTTGGTCACACTTGAACTTAACCTTCAAGTGGAATGACCTCATTTTCAGGCCATGTGAAGTCATCACTACAGAGGAACGAAAGTTCTGCTGACTGAACCTCAATCGGATTATGATTAAGACTTCATCATACCATATAGTGAGTAACTGAAACGGATTTCTGAAGCTTTCATGTGAGTTAGGATTTGCTGAGTGAGGTGGCATCATGGTGAAAACTTAGTCCTTTTGTGGTGAGCGATAGCTCAGGCTTGGATAATTCAGGGCCGGTTCACTGTGACAGTGGTTATTGTCAAAGAGGTAACGACTGTATGTTTGGGTTGTAATTCATTAGCAGTTTCATCACTTAAGCTTTCAGTCACACATCACTGAGCCTCCATGTCCTTTATCAGCTTATTCTGTCTGGCAAATAGTAAGAATGCCAAAGCATTCGATTAGACATAAAACAGTACAGCGTAAAGGAAAGTAACATTAGAAATTAACAACAATACCTTTAATGATCAACCTAATTGACTTATTTTCTTGTCTACGACTAATTGCAATAGTAATACCGGACAAACGAGGAGGTAATTGCAGTACTTCTCTGCTCCAAAGGGTTAACGGTTATATCCACTGATTAAATATTTAAGTTATGATGTTTAATGACAGTAAGCCATTAAATCCTAAGGCCTCACAAGCCTTAACGTTACAGATACCAGGTCTGAGCGGTTATGTTAACCGGCTACAACTTTAGTCATTCCTGTCGCAGGCTCCATGGGTGGGTGGGGGCACGTTTGACACAATAAGCCGAAACATTTTTAACGTTAATGTGATGCTAACGTTAAGCTGCGCGGTTATAGTGTCCTTGGTTGGACGGTGTACAAACATTAGCCAGCCTGGATTTAACCAGGAAGGCAGCCAACAAATCGAGATGTTTTAGGTTAAGTTAGTGGCTAACGTTAGGTAAACTTGCCTTGGATTACCATCAGACGAGCAGAGAATCACAGCTAATACAGCACGTAGCTAACGTTAGGTCAGCTAAACGCTATGAGGAAACTGACACAGCCCAGGACACCCAGGTGCTACACTGGGTGTTACGAGTGAAAACGGACTGGTGTTTGCACTGATTTGGAGAAAGAGCACAAACTGGTGAAGTGGCTAACCTAGCGTTAGCCTGCTAACGTTGACCAAGTTAAACTCGGCTAACGCTTGCTAGTCAAGAAGGGTAAGCTAACGATAAGCTAGTTAGCTGCGTTAGCTTAGCTTCAGGCTGCAAGCTCCTTAGTGACCAAATGTGACCAAGAAAACATGTTAACATGAATTCGGCGACTTACCTAACGTGATTAGCGTGTTCTGGTCGATCCCAGCTTCTCTAAACACAGCTGTTCGTAAGATTTCTCGATTCAGAGGGACAGTTGGTTGGCGGTTAGCCGTCTCACACTGGCTTCTGCAGGAGCGAGCACTGCTGTCATTTGCTGTCATCACGAGGAGACCTGCGCAGCGCGCATGCGCAGAGGCTTGTTAAAGGGAACATCCGCACTAATACAGAAGACAGGCCTTAACATCATCCTATACTGTATGTTATTATAAGAGTTCTAACAAACCCTACAGCTGCTGTAAATGGAAAAGTAGACGGTATGATCCAATCCTTCAAACACGCCTCTGTTGATACGCTCAGTTTGCAGTTTTCTGCAAACTATTAAAGATTTGTATATGCATTTGTTGAGACAGCAAATTGATTCTTTTGCTGTCACACAAGTAATTCTGTGGTGCTGGATTGATGTTTTGTTTTATTTGTAAAAACAAAATTTGGTGTACTGATTCCACTGCCTGAGTGTGTTGACAGCTACCTTGGCCAAACTGTGCCTCTTTGGCCGCTCTCAACATAAAACTGTTATAAGGCACGTGATATTGAGAGCTGAGACATATGATGCTATTAACCACCCAGAGAAGACAAACAGTGCAATAAATGATTCTGAGGTTAAGCAGAGCAGGGCCCACATCCCATAATGCAACACTGAAAAGAACAATAGCTGTCTCTGTGTCTGGATTTTGCCTCTGATTGAAATCTAAAATGTTATAATGGCTTATGATTTGTGAATTCTTCCTGCTTTGTCTTTGTGATGTGTTTGTCCACACAGGCCATTTTAAAATCGTCATTTTATTCTTTTACTGTATTTCAGGTTTTTATTTTGAGTTTTGATGTCGTGCAGTGCTCGGCCGTCGTAACATGTTTTCATGTGCGTTTTGTAAGTGAAGCTGACTGAACTTGATTTCATGATGTGGCCATGCAGACTATACATTTGCTCTCTGCTGGATGTTGCTGCAGCGGCGTGCCGAGACGAGATCATTACAGGAAAACATTCAAGCTGCAACAGGACAGGTTCACATTTTTCAAGTCTGTTTAAGATCAGTCTTCAGTTGATGAGCAGTGAATTGGCTTTGCCAGCTGGAATCATTCCTCCTGTTCATTCTGGCCATTAAGAGATCCCTTCCTAATGCTCTTCCAGTGTAAATGATGGGGGCTTCACGGTCACTGTGTCATGGAAAGCAATTCTAAAATTAATTTCACAAAGCTAATCTAATACGAGGCTTATGTAGAATGAGTTAGACGCATCAGGTGGCGTTCTTCAAGTCTTTTCAGTCCTCTTTGCTCTTTGCTTTCAATCCCTCCACCGCAGCTCAGCAAGGAAACACCTCTGGAAATTTCAACTGTGCCACTTGCATTAATAGATCCAGTCTGCTAAAACCTCAAATTAGCTCCAGATTAACATTGATGCATTTGTTCACGGCACCCAACTGAACCTATGCTACATTCCAGAAAATGCATATTATTCATGCATTTGAATGCAACTGCCTGTTCAAATTCATGTTATTTGGAAAATGATATCAATCTATACATTTACAGGTAATTTAAAAAAATACAAATGCCAACACTGTCGACAAAGGCTTGTCCATGAACGAATGGATCACTACGTTTTGACTGACATGCAGTGTCTTACTATCAGATCCGCAGTCGTTAAAAAGGCCACTAAAGCAGGACACTTACCTGGACTGCATCCCCTGACAGCACTGTAATATTACAACGTGGTACAATAACGCAGGCTAAACAAAAAGCCATCACATTTTTCATTTTGCTGTTTTGAAGGGAGGTTTTTCCAATAAAGACAGCAGAATGCAGATATGAGGGATATTAATACGATAGAACTGAACAAAGTGTGTGTGTGTGTGTGTGTGTGTGTGTGTGTGTGTGTGTGTTCCAATTCAATCAATTAAGGACTGTATTGTGGGTACAGTGCTGCTCACCTTTAAAAAAGTAATTCATGCATTATTCCACTAGGTGGCGGTCTAACAGCATAGAAGAAAGATACTTAAAGAAATAATGCAGATTCTTTAAAAGGCAAATTATTACAGAGAAATGACTCAGACATGTTGTAACACATTCATTGTAAAAATAAAAAGATGAATTATAAATAAACAAAATGAGGGAATCTCCTGGCATTACCTCATTTTAAACTCAACTCAGTGCCTGAACAGAAAGGGCAGTGAAGCAGGATATGGAGCGATGAGGTCATACATCATGTCTTGATCAGAGTGAATTTGTCCATTTACATGTCGTTCATCAAAACATTACTTAGTGCATTGTGCCCTTCACCCCATCCCTTCATATCCTGCATTAACAGTAGAGGATGATGACTGGGAACAGGACTCACATGTAGCTACACTACCTGTATCTTGACAGGTAGATGCAGGCCGATGCATCAGAGTATCAGTACCTGATCAATACAATTAGAAAGATTTCAGCCTACTGGCATTGTCAGTTTTGATATAGTTTGTGCACTTTAACATAAAGCAAAATAAAAAGTTATTCTGAATTATAATGCAGATAGTTCAGTCCTACCTTTTAAGGGATGGAGCTGATTGGACTTATTATGCTTGTTGCATACTGACGATGATACATGCTTATCACAAAACAATGTATGAAAAACATCCTAGCTGCCGAGGTTAAGGGTCGGGATGCTAATGTCTTCAGGCGTGTAGATCACTGTGCAGAACAACCTTAATGATGGGAACTGTATAATTCTACCCTTCAGCTCAATGAGGAGTGCTGCGGAAGAGGAAGGCAAAGCCACAGGGTCACTCGTTAAATTCCATTTATTATATATTTATATATGGGTTATAAACATCACAAAATAGAAAGTCCAGGAGGGTCTTGCACAAAGATATATATATAATCAAGTAAAAGAGCAACCTTAGATTAGTCATCAATGGCAATGGAAGCAGGCATATCGTCATATCTGTGTTCAGTGCTGCAGCTGTGTTAGGAACATTCTCATGTTATAATTTATGTTTTAGTGCAAACAAAGTCTTTGCAGCTCTTGGCTGGGATTATTCAATATTAATAATAAAATAGGATTTACAATATAGATGTTAAGGTTGCTCTTTTATTGCATATTGTTTAAGAACATACTGTGGTATTAGTTACAATAAGGTCTCAGGGTTATGATGTTCAAATTATCTAATATTCAATATATATATATATATATTCCTCTTACATTTCTAAGCATCAAATGGTATCTCATTAACATAATAAATGTAATCATAAGCAATATCAATATTAAAATACCTGAATATAAATAACATGCTTTGAGCAAAATAATTGTTCATTTACAATGGTAGTTCAAACAACTGAAGTCGAGAGCTGTCGAGCCTTTAGAGACAGCTAAACCTATACATTGCTTTGTGTCAAATGCTATTTTTTTTTCGACTGAAGGCCACTTTCAAACAAAGCAATTTATACGAGAATGACATCAAGTCTTATCACGAGATGAGATAAGTTCCAACCAAAGTTTTGAATGGAGTGGGGAAAAAAACAGGTGGTTTGATTGTACGTCTTCGTCTATCGATGAATAACTAATATAGCAATAACAAAAAAAAATACCCACACAACTACAGTATACTTAGGAAATAATACTTAGGTACTAGTAAATAATTGTAATATTACAACCAATGTAACAAGTTATAATATAAATTTCTGCTGTAACAATTTCCGAGAAATCAATAGTGGATGACTCTTAGAATGTGAGACCTGGCTGTAGTGCCAACTATGATGTGGTGGCAATGAGACGTGTACTTCATAAATATTGTGTGCTTCACACATTGTCTGCAGAAACTGCACAGATCATACATGTTCACATCTTAAACACCTGGATAACTGGGTTTGTGCCTAGTCTACATGCAGGCTATTAACTCTTCAGAGTGCAACAGGATCAAAACAAGCCAATAACAACATAGGGCAACTTTTTAAAGTGTGTGTGTATATACTGTACGTGTGTGTGAGTGTTTGTGTGTGTGTGTGTGGCAACAGAGTGAAATAAGAGAAAGACAGAAAGAGAGATTGGTCACATATATACACATATGTCCATACCAGTGTTCAATTTGCTAAACCACACCATGTATTTACATTATGTACATGTAGTGTAGCTGACATCATTATCGTTTCTATTTAGTGCTTTGCTATATAATATCATCCAAAAGGTGAGGCGTGCCCACCCAGTCCAGTGTTCTCGGCTCGGATGCAGCCATGATCATGCACATGAACTGCTTCCCCGTTCTCTTATCTATGGGGTAAATTGTTGTTGGAGTGAACCTTTTGTTGCTCTCCACAAACTCGCACAGCTGATTATAGATTTTGGGATACTCGTGACGAAGGAAGACTCCCCTGGTCCTGAGCTCGCGCTGGATATTGACAAAGCACACCTCTCTGGCTTTTCTTCCCTCCTCCCCCTCCTTGTCAATGTCCGGTGTGCCCGGAGGCGGAGTGAGGATGAGAGTTTCCATTTCACTGTCCTTCTTGAGTACCTTTTTGTCAGGGCTCGAGGAGGCCAAGGACACCTTTGCATATTTTCGAACTGTTGGTGCTTGGACCCTCGGTGAAGGTCTGTTAGGCACTAGTTCACCAACAGCTATGGATACATTCAGAAGGAAACATTCATTGGGGTCGTACTCGTTACCTGCCAGCTGCAGCTCCTTGCAGTATTCACCTAGGTTGTCCTTGAAGCCATCCAGCTCTCTGAGAGATAAGTATGTGGGAGACATGAGGAGGCTCTCGAGCCCAACTTGCAGGAAGTTGTCAGCTGTCTCTGGATTAGCGAACCCCAGAAAGAGAACGCCTCTCCCTCTTGAGAGGTAGCCAGCTTTAGCAACGCGAGAGAAGGCTTTGTGGATCTCTGAATTCTCTCTGCAGAACTTCAGAGAGTGTCGACACACGCTGTTGACACGGCCGTACAGACAGGTCTCTTTGTGGGTCTCCCAGTCATCCCTGCGACAGTTTCGAGAGCAGTAAAAGGTGTAGCAACTGTGACATGACTTGAAGTACAAGCAGGCGTTGAACATATTCTCAATCCGGTTGCACTTCTTGTTAGCACACACCATAGCGTCATCTTCATCTGTGCTGTGGTCTGGAGAGCATTCTTCTGCGCTCCTTTGAAAAGCATCACATCCACTGTCTGGGTCTTTGATTGTGTCAGGGCTGGATTTAGAGGATGGGAGCTGCGTGTTCAGACATCCTAAGTTTTCAGGTCCAGAAGAATCTCTGTCTTTGTCGTCGTCTTCAGTAATGAGCTGTTTTAGCTGGTCTAAAAGGTCCTCACTGGACTTTCTGCAAGTTGGTGGTTTGTAATCAACGACCAAATCAGCCAAGAGTTCGTCCAGTTGTTCCAGACTCTGCTGGAGGGAGAAGTTGTTGTGCTTCCTGTCTTTGCTTATGTCCGCTGTGTTGGATGGCTGCTTCTGATGCACTACTCTCGGAGATGGCGTCTTTTCACCATCCAGCATATCCCAGCTGACAGAGTGTGCATCGCGCCGCTTGTTGTTGCCGGCACTTAAGTCATTGTCCGTTATGGTGATCTCAGGAGTTACAAACCAGTGCCCACTCTTGGTACTCCTCCATGGATTGCTTGAGGCCCTCTCTAACGAGTTTTCAGAGAGTGAAAGGGCAGCGTAGCGTCTTGGTGAACTTGAGAGGTTCAGTATAACAGGTTGAGATGTAATGTCAGAGGATGCTCCTTGCCTTGCTTGGTGGAACAGGTTCTCATAGCTTCGTCCACGAGGCACTGACTGCTCTCTGTCATGCCGTGGATACAGAATATTGTCCCAAGACTTGGAGTGGTTTTTGACCTCTGCTCCTAGTCTGCTTGTCTCCACACAGCTGCTAGTAAACCATGGGGGTATAGTGGGGTCTTGCCTCACTCTTGGCGGTGTGTGCTGTGAGGAGTGGTTAGAGTAACCAGATATACTTGAGCGATACCAGTCATCTGAAAAGGCCTGGGACATTCGAGGGCGTCGACGACCCTCCGTATGATATGGCCTTGGAGGAAAGTACAGCTCCTCAGGAGAGCCATACGGTTTGGAGTAAAACAACCTTGAGCTACTCATGTGGTATGGATTGAACCGGCTGTCCTCTCCATAGTACGATCTAGACATTGGAGTTTGAGAAAAGTATGATCCTGCCTCACTTGTTGAATAAGGCCTACTATATACAGATTGTGCTGGTTCTCTGTTGGAAAGGTGGTCTGTATAATACGACCTGACAGGGAGGCTGTGCACCCATCGAGTCCTTGGATCATACTGACTTGTCATGGTACTACCGTGACTGGTTAGACTGGAACGATCATCCTGAAAGTACGCTCTAGAATAGGGATGGACTGGATACCGAACAGGGTCCTCCGTATAGAAAAACTTAGTTGGTATGTTTGGGTTTGAGTAAGCTCTTTGCTCTTGGCTCAGATACGGTACTGTTGGTGACGGCATTCTGTGCATGTCTAGATGCTGGTAAGAGATAGGAGACATGCTAGTGGTATAGTGGTATCCTTGTCTAAAATCTCCACTGTAGCATTCACTTGGAGTGGGCGTTGGTGAGGAGACAATCTGTCGTGGTACATACAAACCTCTACTGCTACTAGCCTGGGAGTATCTCTGCCAAAGATGCTCAGTCCGTACATTGGGAACCTGCCTAGCTGTGTGCTGCAGTACCGCAGCATCCGGTTTAATGTCCACACGGCACCTGACATGAGGGGTTATGGCTGGTTTATCTGGTTTATCCTCCTCAAAACAGTCTGAAACATAGAGGGGTGAATGGGGCTGCAGTTTGATAGGATGCACATCATTCAAAAAAGCCCTGTTTGAGTTGTAGGATTCTCGATGTGTTTCAGAAGTCCTTAAGGTGTCTGATGCAGGCTGAGGAGCATCCCTCCCCTTCCTGGCTCCTGGAGGAGACACTGAGATGGGCACAGGAGTGAGGGTGGCCTTAATTCTCGGAGCGCTTTTAGATCTTGTTCTCTTTTTAGAGTCTGACCATGTAAGATGGCTGGTTTTGTCCTGGGTGGTGTGCTGCTGCTGGAACTGCCTGGTGTTGAACAGATCAGGAGATGAAAAGCGAAGGTGTCCCGGCTGATCCAGCCCATTCCACATTAGATCTTTGTTCAATGTCTGATGCTCAGCCCTCTTGTATGGGTACTCCATTGAGGAAGAGAAGGACTGCGGGTCATCCAGTGACTCAATGAAGTCAAAGCTGCGGCAGTGTCTTTTGTTGATGATTTCGGGTTTGTCAATCATTTTTAAGTCACATTGCCGGGAGGAGTGGAGAGAAATGGAGTGGTCAGCGAGGGGATTCAAAGTAACGTCCTGATATAGAGTCGATGCCAGTATATCAGGGGGATGCGTTCGTGTCATCTTAAAGGAACTTCAATGATCTCCATTCAGTGTGATTCACGATCAACACAGCCTGTGGAAAGAAAGAGATATATTAAAAACCAATACACCTCAGAGGCAGGCAGTCAGCTGTTTGTTAGGTTGTGTAGCGACAGTAAGATCAGTTTATATTTGATAAATCTGTGAACCAAATCTCTGTACGCATTTTGAAATCATTTTAATGCTTTTTATCTAAAAGCACTAAATGAATCTGCACAACTAGAAGGTTGTTGGCTCAATCTGCAGTACCGACGGGATAAATCAGCACTTGCCCCTCCCTCATTACCACCACTCAGGTGCCCCTGAGCAACGCCCTCACCCTCAATATGCTCGAGTGGAGCTGCTCGGAGGCCAGCAGATGAGGCTGTGGTTGTACTGGGCAGCTTCCACAGGGCGCTCCTGCAGAAAAGAAGCGTTCTCTCAATTAAACCTCCCTGACCACAACACTACAACCACAACCGTCCCTGACCACAGCAGCCCGACCGCATGACACATTCACCCGAGGTGACGGCTGTGTACGAACAGATGTAGTTGCTCATTTACTAACCAAGTTAATTTCGAGCCTACAGCCACAATACAACTTTGTATCCGAGCAACGTGACAGAAAGACATTATCTGAGTTAATTTTTAATTTTAATGAAACTGGAGACTGTGAGCTGAATGGATCTATTAACATTATCTTAAACTGCCGACTTCTTATTGAGAAAAAATGCAAAAATATAACTTGCAGCTATTATTAAACTATTTCTGATTAAATATAATTTAAAACAAATTGGAGTAATAACAGTAATTTTATTGCCTTACTGCAGCATGTCTTGGTTTTCCATTAAATCCTGTAACCTATAACCAATTCCATGTTAGAGACCTCAACAAAATTATCATAAAAAGTTAGTTTGAGTTTCAGAAAGTGATTTTACTTGTTTTTACATTTTCACACACACAGCATCTGTTTTCTCCGGTCTGAATTATTCACATCTTATGAATAAATAACATGCAGACAACTGTTGTTAATCTCAGCTTTAAGATCATTAAGAGTATTTTTTAGGCCTTTGAATATTATCATGGACAAAACGATTGCATTTCAACAATGGATTTATGTGTCACACACACATGGGCTTTCTTGTTGGCGCCCACCCACGAGCTAACCCTGAGTTACCATCTGTTCACCGTGAAGAGAGAGGACTGACCAGCCATCTCCAGTCAGGTCTGCACAACACACCTAAATATCACGTCTGTTCACACACGACCGACCTCGACAGACAAACAAACACTGATATTCACTGTGTGTGTTTGCCCTTCATCAAAAGAAACACAGCAGCTACAGCTGCAATTTAGGATAATCAATTCTGTGTACAGCTTCAGCTTTTCTTGTTGTAGCGCGAGTATTTAAGCTGCAGACGTAATTCAAAGTATCAGTCTGGCTTGCTAAATTCAGCTATTGTCTAAGGAAATGAACTGCAGTTTAAGAGCAAATGTTTCCATTGTTTCAAATCCTGTCTGCTGTTCTTAAACACACAGATTAAATACTATGACCAGCTGTTCTAACACCATTAGGACCATGGTGACCAAATGCCACTAAATAGGGAAAACACTCTTAAATCCACCTTATTTTCTATTCTCCCAGGGTTAAATGAATGAGGTGAGGTGTCAGCAGGGTGCAAGAGCCTTGATGAGACCTCATTTTACTATACAGTATAAAAATAGACCTCATAAGGTGAAGGACGTAGATGAACATTGAGTGAGTAGTTCACTACCACTACCTACGTGACTCAAACAGCTACACAGCTTTCATACATTAATGGCTATGAACAATAGCTCCCACTATTGTTGTATGAATGGGTTTGCAAGGATAATGTAAAAATAGCTCTGCACAGCTAATGTGCAAATCCCAGCATAAGAGCTGTAGCACATAAATGCCACGAGAGATTCACAGAATATCAGAATTAATGTTGTATGTCCACAGCAGGTCACCACAGATGCACAAAGTCCCTGCACAAACATTATGAGGCTTTTTCTGCAGGAAAGTGTGTCTGAAGACACTGACTTAGGATCAGCGATAAGACAAAAACAGCAGAGGACAGAACAAGATGCTGAGACTGACTGAGAGCATGCATTCCTTCCTCTGCTCATCTTCATGCTCTGAGGCTGTTCTTCAATACACTTTCCAGCACAAGTGTAAAACCACATGCCACATACTGTCTCCATGGCTACAGCACACAGCAAAGGAACCATGAAACGCTGCTGGAGTTGCTCACTGAGGGCACGATTTCAGTCTAAAAACATGGACTCATGCGCAGTGAATTGCTATAATGTTCTCTGTGTGGGCAAAATCCATCTGTGACACACCACCACTTCATCCTGACCTTATCAACAAACGGACCAATGACAGTCCTGTGATCTGTTCATGCAACAAAAGGCTGCATTTCCCTGCGCTGTGGTTAAACTGGAGGATGTTATGGTTCTACGCGCGATCTGATCATATTTGGAAGACAATTTGTACCTAAAAACAACTTCAAACACCAAAGCTGTATTCTCTGCTACCCCTTTTCCACACAATAACAAATGTGGTGCAGCTTCGCCTGAAGCCTCCCCGCGGGGCCATACCGAGGCGCGTTCAGCCTTGAAGCCTTACCAAATACTTGCTCTAACGCACTTCAGCACCCCTTTTATTTTGGTGCTGCGGCACGGACGGCCCTCCATCCTTTGTGGCTGACCTGATGCCTTTGAGCCCGGAATGACATCATTTGCGGAGAGAGAAAGAAGCAGCGGGTTCAAAGCGGGACGGAGCCCGGCGGGGAGCAGGAGGAGAGAGGGAGTTCGCCTAAGTTTGGAAATGTTAAGATTTCGCGAGTGAACGAGGGGCCTTACCGTCTCACCAGCGGGCGGATCGGATGCGGTGGACATGGTGAGGCGGCAGCTTGTTTTCCGCGACGTGCAGCTTCAGCCCTGACGCACCTGCCGTGAGCCTGCCGGAGCCGCGCCGTCCTTCACGCCGCCGCCTTACATGTTGTCTGCTGCGCCCAGCGATGCTCTCACACCCGCTTCTGCCTTTGTGCGTGTGCGTGTGTTGTGTTTGTGTGCGATGGAGGGGGGAGGAGGAGGTGTGTCTGAGCCTGCGCTTGTGCGCGTGCCTCCGGAGGCGTGGTTGTGCGTGTTTTTATGGGTGGGGGGGCCGGGGGTGCTGGAGGAGGCAGGGGTGGGTGTTCGGTCTCGGAGCAGCAATGCGGTCTCCGTTCAGCTCTGAACATGGAGCCCTGAGGATGACTGCGCGGGCATTTCCGGGGGAGCTGCTGCCTGTTTGCTCGTCCTGCAGTGTGAGGTGCTTTGTAATCAGCTCTCCTCTTCATGAGGCGAAGCAATTCTGACAATTACATTTTTAGAAAGTTTGCGGGCAGGCTGTGCAGAACTGGCCCTCTCCTCCACTTGACTGCTCACATCTTGTCTTCCTCCTACACTACTGAACATGCATTAGCCATGGTAATGAGAAAAGCAGTCCTGTTCTAGGATTGTTTTCATTATGCATTAATGTAACACTTGATTTCTCATCTAGAAAATGCCTGTTATAATTTCCCATATCCCAAAGCGACATCTTCAGATGCATCATTTTATTCGACCAACAGCCAAAAACCCAAATACATTCATAAGTATATCATGTATGACAAAGAAAGAGATCAAACCGCGTTACAGAAGCCTGAACTAGCAACTGCTCAGCATTTCTGCTTGAGAAATGACTTAATTCAATGAACAAATTAGTAATTAAATTTCTATTGATCGGCTAATCTTTGCAGCTCTGGTGTGATGGACAGTTTATCAAAACATGAGCTGGAGTTCGTCCCCTGATAACGACCTGGAGTCTGATAAAAGCTGAGAGCTCGTTCACAGACTCAGATTGGCACCTGATAAAGATGCCCTCGCTTGCGTGTCGTCTGCGTTGTTTGCAATCTTGCCAGAAGAAAAATCGGCAGCGTCCTGCTTTCTCTAGCCTGCCCTGTGCCACACATATCTACCCCAGAGTCTCAGCTCGCCACAGCCTTCTGCATTGTCTGAATTGATGATGGGGACAGCTGGCTGTGAGCCCCAGCCGGGGGCATGTGACTGCCGCTGGAAAACCGCTTACTGAAGCACTCTGACGGCAGATAGAAATCACCACAGCTGAACTGTGCTGATCAGGCTGAAGATGGCAATGATACTTAGCTTTGACAGTGCTCGTTTAGTCACAGGAAGGACGGCTTCGCACTGCTTCCGCACAGCCGATTTTTTTTATTATCTACACTATTCCTGCCTGCATCGTGGTTACAAAACACCACAGCTAACCGAGACTCCATCTGTGACATACCACGTGTATGAGATATGATTCAGAATGACAGTACAGTGGATCTCACATTGTGCGCCGTCCAGCATCCCTGAGAGTGGGATCTATCTGAGCATGTGTGACTCACCCTCTCCAGCACAGTGCATTGGCATCAGTTTGTGTCAGCTGTTGGTTAGCAGGCATAAGTGTCTGTCAGCTGGCTGCTAGCAGGTGTCTTAGGCACCTCGTAGGCTCCTTGTAGAGGAAATCAATGGCTCTCTGTTGATTAGAGGCCCCTCTGACAGGGATCAATCAGGCTTGTACCACCACAAAGTGACAACATTAAAGCAGAGCGCTGCTTCACTCTGCCTCCACTGCTCGAACAGGCTTTCATGCCGCTCCGGCATATCCGCCATAATGAGCCATAAGGAAGAATCTGGACGCTCTGCTTTGTTCCTACACTGTTCCCCGCTCATGTTGGCACAGTAAACATCCTTCAGTTCTCCAGCTGTCTCCAATTAACTCTATGTAAGATTAAGTGACTCTCTACAAACTTTCCTTCTGATTTCTGTGTTCCCATTGGAGGGAATTACATAAGAGATGCGAGGATGCACACACAGCCAGGCCCCATCGCTTACAAAGTCCAGCCCAAAATAGCTACTGTGGCAGGGTAATACAAAGCAACTCTCAGCTTCACTTATTTTGGACTGTAATGATATGTCAGAGGAAGCAAGGAAAGCACATTAGACAGAGATGTTAAGGCAAACGCATTTCAGCTTGACTGCTTCACAAGAAATCCCCAGGGATGCTAGAGATGTCGTCCCTGTAGTGTTGAATATTTCACACATCCAGAATTAGACATCCTTCAGGACCAGGGAACCTCCACAAGACCATTTCATTCGGCCCGTGAGGCGATTCATGAGTACGAAAAAGCAATTACTTTTTTCCAGTGATAAAAGAAAATAACATAAAATAGTAGACTAACACTCTCCTCCAAGTGGTCCCTGAATGCACCACACAGGTAGAGTTGGTATCACATCATTGCAGGTGTCAAGAAAACAAAAGTAGATGCAGAGTGTCGAGAGAAATGGACAAACGATTTTTTTTTGTTGAGGTAGAAGGCAAAACATCATGCTTAAGTTAGCTTGCACAGATGAAAAAGGCTAATCTCGAGTTAATGTTCTTCAGTGGTGTTTGGATGCCCAACAAGCAGCTTTCACAGACCACACTCTGACGGACAGTGTAGGCAGGTTTTGTGGTGAGCGAGCTAATAGCTAAGTGAAGGAGCGCCTTGTTGCTGCTGTGGAGCTGTGAGCACCAGACAAAGTGAAAGCTGTTCAAAGTGTCAGTTTGTCTGGAATAATTCATAGAGATGAAGAAAAACCTATTTTGGAAACGCAGTGACAGCAAGTGTCTGTGTGATTTGACTTTCATGGTGGACATGACCGTGAACATGACATGAACCTCAAGCTCCAGCAGCTTCTCAGCTCTCTGCTTTCAGCTGTGAAATCACTCGAAGTGATATTAAAGCTGTGGCAGCTGGAAAGAGGAAACACTGTGCATGTTCCTGCTTTGCAGGAGCAAAAGCTGCTCTGACATGTGAATATGCTGCTGGGTGTGAAACTCCTTCAGGAGTTTGGCGAGAGGTTTCAGGACATGAAAAGTCATCAGAAGGAGCTGAACATGTTTGCTGTTAAATGTGGAACCAGCTGATGCGCCTGACAACGAACAACACGAAATCAATGAGCTGCAGAGCAACAACCTGCTACTGAGAGCAGCTCCTTCCTGCAAAGATTCAGTTGCTCGAGACTGACTGACCCGAACCTGGAAAACCAGCTGCAAGTAGCATCATCACCCTCACTATCATCTGACGTCAGACTCTCGTCACAGAGAAGCTTTTCCAGCCATCGCCTCAGAGCTTAGTGTGATGTATGTGTTCTATAATTCAGTATAGCTCTCAAAGGACGTTATAAAAATCGAAATGACCCTTGATAGGAAAAGGTTCCCCCCGCCTGCCTGAGACAGACGTCTGTTTGAATGTGGGTGGTTCCTTGAGATCCTACAAGCCCCTTTCATACCCTGCATGAAATATGCAGATGCTGTGAACCAGTGGACTGGAGGGAGTGAGATGCAGCAGCAGCATGAATCTGAAGACTCAGTGGGAGATGCACCCAGTCTTCCCTTAATTCCAAATGAACCCTGACTAAGTCCTCGACAAATTAAACCACCCAATCCTCTCCTTCCAACGCTCTCGCTCCAGACATAATTTACAGCTGCGATGGTCTTTATAGGGCGCATGCCACTCAGACCGAGTGTGTTTTTGTGAGGATTTAGATGCAGCCAAGCGAAGTATTTGGATGCTTTTTTGGCTCAACGGGGAACCGAAGCAGCCACGATGGCGTAGCTTTGATTCCTGGTGGATCAGACTAGATTACATTCAGAGGATTGTTCGGCTTTTCCCGACTGCCTTCGAGTTACTGGTGTAACTCTTACGACTGCCTTCCTGCAGCTGATACTGCATGCTGTAAAGGTGGAAGAAATGATTTCATGATCACTCCCCCAAGAAACCCTCAGCTAGCGGGGTGCTCTGAAGAATAGAATAAAATAGACCAGAATACTCATCCGAGTGTAATTGTGCTATGTTTAATTAGCAAATGATGTTTGCTTTGGCTGCGCAAAAAAAGAGCATTCCCATCCACTCCAAGTAACACAGACTTTAAGGTCCTCATAAACAAATTCATGTACGAGCCAAACCATTTGGGAGCGGTATCCATGGCAACCCACACCGAGTAGGAGCAAAAGAGACTGAATTGATTTCAAAGGGAACGAAGTAAAGTGCTGATGGGAGTCTTCCATGGAGACCGTAAAAGTCTACGTCACGAGGAGAAGACGGAGGGAGGTGAAAATTGCTTATAAACCCTCAACAATCTGCAGATGCACCGCGGGGGTGGGGTGGGGGTGGGGGGGGGTTCAGCCGTGCAGCTTCACGCCCGCTGTACAAACGTACAGTGCGGATGTCTCCTGCGTCCCTGATTATCCTCAGCAGGGATTGACAATTTAAAGTTACCATAAGGTTCAGCATAAGGAGAGCCCCTCTGGCAGGCCCACGTTGAAAATGAAACAGGAACAAAGGCCTGTGCTCGTGTGGGCTCGCTCACATCCTCCTCTCAGTACATGTAGGTCAAAGTAAGAATAGTGTAGATATTATTCACAGCTGCAGTGAGCAAACACAAACTCCTCTGTCCTGGTCTCTGGAGTCACAGTAAGACATCCCATGGTGAGTCTTAATTAAATCTTTACTATACAGTCCTCTCTCATCCTTCATCATCTGCCATTTTGGCTGAGGAATCACTCAGTCATGTGTGCAAGTTTATTAAAGGGGAACACAGTTGGAAGGAGGAGACGGGCCTCTCGGTGGGAGCAGTTTCTTTCCGAGGGCTCCTGATGGTGTGAATTATTTGTGGTTGTGCATTGTCACTGTGATATTGTTATGTAACGGCACAGAAACAGAATGCAGCTATATTACGGTTTGAGCAAACAGCTCCTGCTCAGTTTCATCACATTTTCAAACACTGATTGAGGTCAGCAGGAGGTTTTATAATGCAGGGCTGTCATTAAGGTCCCACTATTCAAGACTGGACGGACAACAAATCTTTTGTGCCGCGGTTAGGAAGAATCAATGAGGTCCTTCTAAATATGGATATCTCTCACTCCCCGTCCCACAGCAGCACAATGCAAAGCAGTACTGACTTGCACTAATTGTGCGAGGCTGTAGGCCATGTATAATGGCTGCAGCAGGCACTGTTTCCCATAAAAGACTCCCCTCTGACTGCAGAACAAAACATCTGAATGGTAGACTGACGTTAGCTTTTCTTTTTTCTTCATAAAAGAATGAGAAAACACTTGAATGTTTATTCAAGTGTTGGAAATGAATGAAACAAATCCGCACGGCTGGGATGTTTCCCCGTTCAAGTCCTGCACAGTTTGCACATCCACCCGTCAAATTACACATGCAAATCTGTTTTGACACTTAATGTATATAATTACGCATTCTGCTTGCCACTTGCAGCCATCCAGATGCACCTGTGCTTGCAGCTTCTCCGGGCTGTTTAAATGGGTCAGCTCTAGAAATATCCTGGCTCAGAGAAGAAGTCGTGAGTGCCCCTCCCCTTTCGTCGTCTCTCTGTCCGTAACAGAACAAAACTACTGCTGGCAATACCCTTGAAAATCCTTTATTTGTGACCTGCAAGGTCACAGAAGTTTCATTAGAATGATTACACAACATCTAAAGTGCGACTGTAGTGGGAGAAGATTAGTTTCTGTTGTTTTCTTGTGAATGAACTGCTGAGTTTGCCAGATAGAGGAAAACTCTGTCCAATGACAGCCTGCTGTCCTCTATCAGGAGGCTAAAGTCACTCCTTTACTAGTTCAGACTCAGAATGTGAAGTGGCGTGTCTGAATGATGCTGACTTACAAATAGTAGATGCCCAAACACGTTCAGTCTGAAATCACGTCGCTCCTGATCAGAGGAGCGTCTTCACTGCTAAGCACACCTGGATTTAATAGGTGAGAGGGGTACGGCTCGCTGGGCAGCCAGATAAGAAATGCAAGCGAGCAGACAGAGCTGTAAAAACCACTCTGACCTTTCGTGAGCGAGCTGCTATTTAACGTCCTGCCTGCAAATTGGATTTTGCACTCCACACACTTTTGTCTGCAATGAAAACTTCCAAAGGGAAAAGAAATTGATCCACTTGGTGATTAAAATTGACCCCTCTCCCTCGTTGCACCTACCAGCCAAATATTAGAGAGGGCAAGTCATTTTATAGCTGGATGAGGGAAAGTAAAGCGTCGCGGTTTAATGTATTTGTTTCAGCTGGAGATGCAGGCATTGATTTGTACAAAACAAGGCAATGAAACAGTCATTCTTTTGACTGGGGATGCATAATACGAGCGGCCTCGCTCAGCTGCAGCTGCTCCATTCAGATTTGCAGCCCTAATGAAAGCCCAAAAGATATCCCAACATAATACATGTGCTTTTGCTCAAACACCATGAATTAGGCCATTCTAATACAGAGAAAAGATAAGTCAAACTGTGATGAGTGGTTTTCAGGGAGCCATTTGTTCATATGTGCCAGATTAGCTTTGTTTAATAGGATTATGCACACATTGGTATTTGTGTTTTCGGTGTGATTATGACTCAGAATTGTGTAAGTAAAATGTATGTCTCTGAAGACACAATGGAAATGAGACCTCATTGGAGTTTTTAGCACAGCAGAAGACCAAACTCTAATAAAACTGTTGTCTGTGCAGCAGAACCAACATGATAATGACTCCACAGCCAGTGATTTACTAACACCTCATTTCTAAGAGGTGAAAATCCTGAGCAGTTGAACTGAAGCACTGAGCACGTTTTTATTTTCCAAGATGTCTTAAGAGGGAAGCATCTCCGGTGTTTGCTCATTTCCTCCTCGTGCTCCATGCACATATTGTGAGAACTTGATGAATAGTTCTCATTCAACAGATGGAGAGATTAAAGGGCACGCTCATCACACCAGTGCAAAATGATTTATATAACCTGATTGATCTCATGCAGAATTGAAGGCTGTGCTGGTGAGGCTGCAGGCCCACACCACCTTGTGGTGACATGAGTGTGTCTGCTGTTAAATCTGCTGTGCAAAGCCCTGCTCAGATCAGCAAAGTGTGCTCAGTTCACAGTGTGCAGCAGATGCATTTCATAGCATGTTTGATTGCTTTAAGGCTTGTTTCAGCTCCTTCCCGACCTCACATTTCAGATAATTCCTTAGATTTTATTTCACTACCATGCACAGAGCTAATGGCAGAATAACAAAACAGTGACTTTTAAAACCAAAATAATATTTTAAGTTTCATGATCTGGATGTTTTTCACGGTGTCACATCAAGACAGATTTATTTTCATAAACCTTTTTGTCTTTGGGCTTTACAGTATGCACGACATACAACTCTATCTCTACCCTTACCTCAATTTGGAAAAGGAAAAAGTCCAAAAAAGTAAGGAAGTAAATAAATAAAAAAAGATGCAGGCACATAAAACAGGAAATCCTCCTTCCAGGATGGACCGACATGACGAAGTAAACCTCAGTGTTGTTATTCTATATTCAGTCAGCAATAACAAACAAAGCATCACTGTTGGTCATAGACTTTATTAGACATGTGCATGTCTTATAATAACATACTCATTTTCACATAATATAGCTACATTGCATATAACATCAAATATTTTGTACATTTAATTCAGTAATCCACCATGATTTACATTATGCAATATCTTATTTTTTGATTAACAAAAACCTCAGCTTTGATTCTTGCACTTACATTTATGATGAACGTTTTTAAATCTGGCAGGCATCGACCGACAATCAGTTCCAGTCAAATCTGTAAGGATTTCATCTTTTCACAAGGATTATACGATGCGTTTAGAAAACAATAAATCCAGCTGTAAACAAAGAAAATAATGTACATTCACGGTCAAATATATCCACCATAAAGAACGTAAGAAAAACTCTGTGAATATCAAAAACATAAATACATAACATTACGTCTCTGCACTGCTGTCACAGCTCAGCCTGTCGCTCTCACGAGGTGCCAAATGTACGTCTTAATATGGCAAAGAAGCCTCTGAGTGACAGAGTGACATTTTGTCAAAGTTAACCATCCATGCTAATCGTGATGGCTCATTTTCATAAATTACACACTCAGTGTAACAATTACACAAGGCTGCTCTTACTGATTCTCTTGGCAGTAAGCCGCGCCACGATAAATCTGACAGTCACGTACCGACACTGAGTCACTGTAAAATGTAAAAATGATGCCCTGAATGGCTAATGCATAAAGTCCCAGATAGTCCTGCTTCATGGAAAAAAACGAAGCATGTAGAAAATAACTGAAAGCAAACATGTTCAAATGAAAGATGAAAGAGTTTAGAGACACACAGAATATCAACAAGCACAAGTAGCAGCAGGGGATAGAAGTAAGGATCTGCATCACTCAGGGCTCTGTACGACACATCTATTTGGTTTGACCAGTCACAGAACAACATTCACACGTTTATGCACCATTGAGCACAAGGGGTCACTGTGGCTACACGAATAGACTGACAAACACAGGCAGCGTGGAGGATCTGCAGGGGAACCAGGACTCCTTTATACTTTTGGCTATTGGGTCTTCTCTAAAAAGCATGATATTGCCATACTACGTGGACATTCGAATGGAAAGCACTCCTTCTGGAAGACGTTTTTGGTGCCTGGAGACAGAATCGCCTTTTCACTAACAGTTTGGATTTTCAGAGCAGTGATCGAAGAAAGGGTTGTCAGTGCGAAGGAGGGGTGGCAGGAAGTGCTAAATGTACTGCAGAGGTGCATCCCACGGTCGACATTCCTATACCTTTACAGTATTTCTTTATTGTATAGCCTCCTCTTACAGACTATGAACCCGTTGAAAACCGAGAGGCATATGTGGAAGCAGAGGCTCTGCTGCACTGCATGATACACACTCAGGGCTGCAGTCACTGAAGTGCAAAATCACAATGCACTCACCAGCAGCTGAACCCTGACATAATGCACTAACTCACTGTACATCCACTAGACGTGTAGCTGGTTTACAGTCAGACGTTTTTTACATTACATTGCTTTGAAATCAAGGGAGTATGAAATGAAACTGTCTGTGTAAATAATCAAAATTTCCACTAACTGTACCTGAACAGTTGCCAACCCTACCTATGCTGCATCCTACTGTGCCACACCTGTCCTGTCACAGACACAGCAGCGCCCCGGGTGGGAACGCCGGGTTGCTGCTTTGTCATGTGGCAGATGAATAAACCTGAAAAGACAGACTTCATACATCAGTCAGTGTCACTGTATTCAAGTATAATTTTGCAGTGTGCTCTGCATTTGAAACAATAAAAACATTCTACCTCATCAAAATGCATGCTTTGTTTGCCTTCATTACTGGTAAACAACCACAACAAAACTGGAATGGAAGACCCTCACCCACATACAAGTGTCACAATCAATTGGACATCCCTGAGACAGCTCCATTTGATCTGACGCTCTTGTCTGTGTAAGGCATGCGTTCACGGCGGAGAGCTCTCAGGCTTCTGTTCATGTGCGACGAGAAACGGGAAGAAAAGTGGCAGCAAACAACGAACTCACAACACCTACTACTGTACTCTACGAACTAATTCAACTACATGTGACAACACGGTTACAAGCGCCAATGTCAGGGGTTGGAAAACGCAACCATTGCCTCCTGTTGACATGCAGCTAAGACATCACCATGAGCGGTCGACAGCTCGAACAGATCTAGCATTGGCTAAACACCGGACATCCTATGTGCGCAGCAGAGCTGAGTTAGGGGCTGTACAAAAATTAGGGGACAAAGGAGGAGGGTGTTGTCATTTTTCTGACTTTTCTGGGTCAGCAGGGGAAGGTCTTTTTTACTTCTTTGCTCAAATTTGTTTTATTTAATTAGATAAAAGGAGATCAAACTGTTAAATCAAAAAGACGTTTTTTTAAGTGTGCCATGAAGGCGCATTTTGCCACATGTGGGGGTGAAAATATTGCAGAAGCCCTTCAGGACAGAGCTGCTGGTCCTTTCATTTTGTGGCTCCAAGTTTAGCAGCTCTTTATTCAAAAATAGGTATATTATAATATTTTGAGTCCTAAACTCATCACTCCTCTCCACCCTGATAATTTTCATACAGTCCCTTAATTCATCCGGTTAGTCAGCAAACCAACCAGAATTCAAACATAAAGATCACAATGACTTTACAGCACCAACAAACAAGTGGGAGCATTATTTTGTTCCTTATTTTTGTGTACGTGTTCATGCATATTCAGGCTTTTGTAAGGTGTCGTTTCGTGAGACACAATGACTAGATGACTTACTGAAGCTCGAGGCGAGGCGAGGAATGTTTCAGACGTCAGCGCCTGAATTTACTGTGTTCAGCTTTTTGTTCATTTTAAAAGGTGTTAACTGTTTAGGCAGTGGGTGTCAAGTGTGTACATTTTCATATCAGGGTCAATGCACATGAATTGCAGACGGCATCCTGTTGGTCCTTGTTCGTTGGGGGGATCTGTCCTTCAGTTTGCCTGTCCATCTTTCTGTCAGTAGGAGGAGGGGAGGGGGGCTTATGCCGTCTCAGTCAGAGAAGAGACTGGCAAAAGATTTGCGTAGATTGCGTATGGTTTCAGCCTTCACCTCGTCCTGGCTAAGGCTGGCTCGTGGCGCTGGGGTTTCTGGAATGTTGAAGGTATTGGTAAGAGACTGGGACTTGCTATAAAGAGAGGAAAATGGCAATAGAGGAGAGGGAGAGGCTATTAAAGTCATGCAGCAAACCCATGGAATGAAAAGACTAGAGCACGGCGAGACAGAGGGAGAGACGGGGAGAAAAGGCTCAGTAAAAGATGATCGAAGCGCATTCTTCCTCTGTGGTCATTCAGTATTTCCTTATCATTTCAAGCGACAGTCTGATATGATATGAATAGTGAATGACTTTCTGGATGCACAGTGACGCGTGTTTTATCAGGGACTGATGACGAGAGTTTAAAGTCTCTATTTCAAGAGAGCATAACGCAGTCCAATTAATATCATCCAAAAGCAGGATTATGTGAGTCATTCGTCCATGAAAACTACGTTTTGACCACTAAGGCAGGAGCAGCCGTCAGACTCTTTTGAAGTGAAAACCACTGGAAAGATTTCTAAAGAAGTGTCAGTGTACTCGTGCAGCTTCGACAGCTTCTAAATCAAAACGACATACAAGGTGTCGGCGGTCACAAATGGTCTGTTTCTGAGCTTATCTTTATCTTTTTTTAAACATCCCTCAGCCAGCGGTGCAGCACAGAAAGAGTATTTTGATTATATGCAGCGATACATGAAATATTGTCTATTTTTGATGGTGGAAATTTGTTTTAATGAAACCGTCCTTGCAGCTATCTGATATGTTGTCTCACGTTGTTTGTTACAAACATACAGAGTAATCTGAGATATCAATAGTTCTTTCCATTTTTCTGCTCATTGCTCGCTAAAAAGAGAAACCTGATTTAAAAGTAGGATTTGGAGGATTTGGTCACCTGCATCCTGAACATGTGGTGACAGATGTGATAGATTCATTCTGGTTATGAACGACTGCAAGCCAGCCTCCGCTTGTTGTTGTTTTAATGTGTCACGATCTCTCCAGACGATCTGAAATGTTATGTTTTGCGCTGAAGGACTGAAAAATGTAGAATCGATAAATCATGCACATTCAGGCGGATCACGGAGTAGATTCCCCGCGTGGCATGCACATCTCACTGCAGGCAAACGTATCAAAAGATCTTCTGCTCAGATCAACTGTGAGTTTGACTTCATGAAAAATGAGCGGAAGCTGATCCCGGATCATTTATCATACAGCTACTTACTTTAGCTGAGGAGAGCCGCCCATAGCCGGGCTGTCCTGGCTCGGCTTCTGTGGGGGCTGAGGCTTTTGCTGCAGCGGGGGTCGTCCTCCCGGGCCCCCCTGGCCTTGAGCGGCAGATCGAGGCTGCTGGGTGGTGGGTGCCCCGGGACGACCGGGAGCCCTCTGTTGCTGTGACCCCCCCTGTGACTGCTGCCTCGGGGGCTGGGCGGGCCTCTGCTGCTGGGGTTGACCTGTTGGAGGTTTCTGGCCAGGACCTCCTGGTTTCTGCTGCTGCTGGGAGACAGACTGTTGCCTCTGAGCTTGAGGTGAACCTCCCTGGCTTCTCTGAGGAGAGCCCTGGCCAGAAGGAGTTCTCTGGCCTTGAGGAGCTCCCTGACCTGGCGCCCGTGGCTGGGCTGCAGGTCCTTGGTTAGCCTTAGCCGGGGCACTGGGGTCAGCGGGAGCAGGGCTGGCAGCAGGTTGCTGGGCCTGTGCAGGAGGTTGGCCTTGAGGTTGTGGGCGTTGATGAGATGGGGGACTTTGCTGAGGACCACCTGGAGGAGAACAACAAAAGCAGGCATCACATTGAGGACTTTCCTCATAGCCTTGCATAGACTTGGAGATAAAGAAATAAGATTTCTAAATAAAAACAATCACTCTTTTGCGCTTGTGAAGAGGTTCTTACCCTGAGGCGAGGGGCGCTGCTGAGGCTGTGGTACTCTGGGCTGTGAGACAGGCTGAGGAGACACTGCCTTCTACAAAACACACACGAGTTAAAAGAACAGAGGATCCTGTAAATATTCATCAAACGAGGAAGAAAACAATGACAGAAAACAATATTCAGAGAACGAGCCTGTACGTATATGACAAATCTATCTTGTCTGATACCTCAGAAGTACTCACTCAGCTCCCTAAACGCACCTGAACACAAGATACTGTGAGACTGAAACACTGAGCGTTGGTCCACTCAGACATACATTTTCATAAATTTTGATGGCTACGATTTCACAGTCAGAGTGCGACAAATACTGATGTCTGACCTGTTTCTGTCCTTTGAATCAATTAGATAAAAAGGCTGCATTCTTTCATTTTTAGAACATTTGCAGGCTCGTTTTCTGTTGCAGCGTTTTCACAAACTGCCTCGAGCTTGTTCAAAGTGCTGATGCTAGAATTCTCATAAATCACAAAGGTCAACCACAGAACACAAAGTCTACACTTAAAGGTCCTTGCTGTGATATTCAAAGCCTCGCGTGGATGAGTGCTGCATACACTTGGACATGTACGTCTTTCACTGTGTATTTACTCACTGACAGAGTGTGTGTCTGTATGCAGCGCATTGTGCTTCTGACGTCACTGTTTTCCTTGCCTGTGACCATGCAACCTAAATACAAACAGACCTGGCTTGACTTTTATTACTAATTTAAGTGGAGACACTAAAGAGAGGTGACAGTTTGCTGCAGCAGGTATGGAGTATCTGAGGTCAGGGTACCTGTGCTGGCTGTCCGGCGGCGGCGCGGACTGTGGAAGAGCTGGACGTTTGTGGAACGGTCTGGTTCATCTTAGAAATCACCAGGTCTGCGATCTGAACGCGATCCTCGTCCTGCTGGTCTCCAATCAGCGGCATCGAACAGTCATCAACCTTAAAATCAGCAAGACGGTGGATTTAGTGGATTTGCCTTATGACCACAAATACTCCTTTGATACCATCATACTGCCAGCCAGTACCTCTATGATGTAGTCCTTGCCATCTTTGCCATGCAGAGCCTCCACAGCGCAGATATCCAACCCTCCAAAGATGTCAGCACACGAGTCCACCCACATTCTGTACCTGTAATAACATGTTAAATCGAGCTATAACAGCCCAGCGAGGCATTACATGACGTACCGTTTCTCATCTCATCTGCATTTCTGAGCTCTTACTTGTCTGACATGGCCACCTGTTCCAGCATAGATGAGCCAGTGTTGGTTTTCCAGTTCCCAGAAATTGATGTTCTCCTGTTACAATTAAGATTAAAAACTAATTTTCATGTTAAACGATCTGCATTTGTTCTAATTATACGCCAGCGTGCTGACCTTTTTACAGCTGAAGACAGCAGAACGTCACTCACATGTAAGCTTTGTAATTGTCACCGATCTTCTGGATGCGGACGTCGTACTTAGCATCGATGAATGGCTCAGACGTGGCGTAAGTCTTGGTCAGTGCCACAACGCTGGCAATGTCTTGAAAATCGTACTGATTGTCCACTTTCACCTGGGGCAGCAAAGGTCAAAATATAAACACAGTGGCATTAAGGGGCCCACAAATATTGTGTTCACGGTGAATTGAGTGTTCCAGTACTACCTTTCCCATTCCTGAGTGAGCATGGCCCATCTTTACCACCACAGGGAACCGAGGGGAGGTGATCTGTAACAGCAGCATGATCACACACTCACACGACTCGTAAATGAGTTTCATCATAGTACTCCAATGATTTAAACACCAATTTTTTATCCGTTTCAATCAAACAGAAGTGACAATGCCACTGTTTGTGCAGGAAATTGTGATTCATGCTGACGGCTTGAAAGCCAGCCGAGTGCTGTCAGCCTGTGACTGCAGGGGTGGAGAGGACTGCTCTGCACCAACAGACTCACTTTTACCGTACTGACACCGGCTTGGCACACAAATAATTAAAAGAAATACTCAGGAGGAAAAAACAAGCCACTCCCGAGGAAACGAGATCGGTCTCAGCTGCTACATGAGATGGAATATTGACATGTAAGTGAATTAGCCTCCTTAAATGTGACCAATGCAGAGAGAAGACCTGCCTCTGTGCGTGTGCATGTGCATGTGTGTGTGTGTGTGTGTGTGTGTCTCTTTAAGGGTTGCTTAGCATGAAGACATACCCATCAGCACGAGTGGGAAGGGGGAGGAGAGAGCGGAGGACAGCAGATGGCAAAGGACTCACCATTTCCTTGTGATTTGGATAGTAAACCTGTTCAATCAGTGGGAACTGCTCTGGGCCCAGCAGCTTGAAGAGTCTAGACATCTGAGCAAACTGAAATACACACAAATGTTTCAGGTGCAGCATTTGTAATCCATAATTGTAATCCATAAGTTTCATGTCTCTGCAGCTGGATTCAATGTGGTTTCACATGAATTCACTCAGTAATTCTTACCACCCATGGCTTGTCACAGAAATTGTAGACAGAGTGCAAAGAGTTAACGCTTGGCAGTCCGGCGTACTGCAGTCCGATCACCATGTTCCGGTGGTCCCCGTTCTTGTCCATGCTGAAGGCATGCTGTCTGATCAGCACAAAGTCTGGCTTAAAGGATCTGGGACAGAGGACATTGGCGAAACATTAAACTGCATTGCAAGACAAACTGAGCCGTCAGGAGGCACTGCCATGCAGGGTGTGGTGGCATTTCAGCAGATTTCAACAGAGCCTCAAATTTGCAGCAGCACTGTGGATTATCAAGCTTTCTTAACAGAAACACTTTGCCGAGTACTTACTTAGTAACCTTATGCCCATTCCTGATTGCATCAATGTCCACATTGTAGGTGCCTGTGGAATTGGCCACCAGGTTGATTTCAGAGAACTCTGCCTAAAAGGACAATTTCATGGTCAGTCCCCACCAAACACCATAAAAACAGCGTGATCAGAGCAGGAGGCCAGCGAATAACCACCTCTGCATGAGCCATGTTGAACAGGCTACAATTATAAGACGGCAGGTTTTATCTGAAGCGTATTCTTAAGAGGCCACAGGGGAAATAATGGAACCGCAGTGAAGTGAGAACAAAAATAGGAATGGAGGAAAATGCCTGAGGCGGAGAAAAAGATTTGAAAACTTTCAGGGTCTCCTCAAACTGCTGCCGGCTGGATTAGAGCGTAAACCGCCCCGACACAGTCTTCATCAGTGAATATTGTTATGAGGCTACTCACACGTTCACCACAGCTATCACTGGTCAGCTGTTAGAGTACACAAACAACGGATTTGTCTTTAGGAGAGATTACACTGAAATGCATTAGACAGAACGGGTTTGTGGAGTCAAACAAAATATGTTTCTCTTCATCAAAAGTCAAGAAAATGAATGAATGAATGAATGAATGCAATATCAGTGAACTGGACGCTGGGACATTTATCATTCTGAGGACTCAGTGAAGACAGTAACAGCTCTGATTTCACATGATGAGCCTTCTGTTATTTACTGAGAAACCATGAATCGGTTTATGGTGATATGAAGCCTAATGATGATCGGTGCACCTAAAACACAAGTGGACAAAAGACAAAGATTTATGCAACAAAAAGGCTCCTCGAGCGATTAACACATGACACTGCATCAGAAAATAGCTTCAGAGCGAAGACAAAGGGTGCCTAATATGGACAGGGGGACATTTTTATGGATAATTTATACCTGATTTTAGAGACAATATTGACAAGCAATAAATAGAATCAACTCATCCTGTAATAATGCCTTCATGTAGAGGGAAATGAAGCACACAGGTCTTCACATTAATAGATCAGCAGCAGTGTTATCCATCAAAACAACACAAAACACTCATGTCTTACGAAAGGCTGACGAGACATCCCTCAAACTGAAGTTCAAGGTCTGTCCTCTGGTTTCTTTCACCTGGTCCAGGCCCTCCAGGGCCTATTTCAGTCTCCTGTCCTCCTGGTGGGGAGCAAAGATGAACGCTGACATAGAATACAGCAGATGCATACATGCGTGAAACCCACCTGTTCTACCTTGATGTCAAATTCACCGTGGACCTTCCTTCCTTTGAAGACCTTCACCCTGTGTGTGAAACGAGGATTTGAATGTGACTGTATGCAGACACAAAACACACATTTCATTTTGTACATTTCTCACGACAGCTGCCGTTCTCTCCAGCATTTCCAGAACACTTTCAAACCTCCTGGCCGATGAAAACGTGAAGCCAGGCACAGCAAATAAGCTGACATGATGGAGGACGGCGCTAGTTTTCACAGATACAATAATCTATTAGTGACAGTAAGCTGCATACAGCGCTGTGATGACTGTAACTGCTGCCAGTGCATCAGATTTAGGCTGCTTCAGCCCTTTTGAAGGCAACATGCAACATAAACAAAAAGGTAAAGCTAAATTAAGTAGCTTACGTAACATTATTTTAACCTACAGGGTGCAGAAGGAGACTTGAATTTGACATAAGGACATAAATACTGGTCCACTGCATGAAACAGACATGTTCATGCCTCCTGCCTGCAGTGGCAGAGTGAGAGAACCACATGGGCTCTGTACGGAGGGATGGGAGGGTTTTGATGTGATGGTGCACAGATCTGCTTGCTTTATTGTCATCTAGGGTGTCATTTTGAGACAAGAGTGCCTGTGCGCAAAGCTCTGATGAGCATGCACAGTGTGCGCTGCTGACACGCTTGGCTGCCCTGCGTCTGTTTTTCTTGTGCAGAATTGGCCTTTACAGCCACTCGGTTTGAAAATACCTGCATCATCATGGTGGCATCAGCCCACACCAGGGCACTGGCATCGTTTTAAGCATTTTAATGGCAGAATCCAAGATTACTTCGACACAAGCAACAGCTGATCGCCTGATGAAAATGGCTCCTCTGCCCTCAGTCTGTTGCGCCTCTGCCATGGCACCGCGAGCGCACAAACGGTGTTTCTGGTGTGTGCAAGAAGCCAGCGGGCTGCTACACGTGATGTATCTCACAGCACTGGATGAATCATATGACCTTCTAGATGTTAGGCCCCTGCAACCCACGGTCTGGCACACATTTCTGTCTAGACGAGGCACCGCGCTGGCAATGCGCACCGCTCTTACCAATCGGTCTGCTGGTCATCGATAACCAGGAGGATCTTGGCGCTGCTGGAGACTCCTGCCCGGTCCGCCGCCTCGGATAAGGTTGCAGCCGCGGCTGCTGTGGTCTGTTTGACAGCATTGGATATGGATGAGAAGAAGCCGGAGCCTCCACTTGCAGGCTGCGGCTGGCTGGTGGACTGGCGCCTCTCCGACGGCCCCGGCGACACTGCGGGGCTTTGCTGCGGCGGGTCGGGGCGTTGGAGATCGGTCATGTAGCCATTGGGCAGGTTGGACATGAAATTGCTGTCCGAGAGTCGTCGACGCAGGTAGTTCATGATGGAGGCTTAATAAAATGACGGGAAGAGGTGTCCAAATATCCTCCAAGTGGATGCGACTAACAACTTGGTGCTCAATAAGAAAAAGGAATGACTAGGCTACTTTTCCATGTGCAGGTGTGGGATCAATGGTGCCTAAAGAGAAACAAGCCTGCGTTATCACTTAGGAGCAGATTTTAAATATTTGATTAAGGAATCGTGACTGAGTAGCTACAGGAATTAGCTAAGGTAAAGCAAACCATCACACAGCCTCTTGGCAATAGCTGAGAACATAAAGGTCCACGCGGCTGACTCCATTTAAATCGATTATTTTCTCCTTTCTATCTGATTTATGTCTGATTCTGTTAATAAACCTACATTTCAAAGCATCCACTAATGTAGTAAGTGTCATAACAAGGCACGATGAAGCCTACCTGGGAGTGTATCGTTAAGTGATCCGCCCCAAAGATGAGGTGAAGATGCCTTATTATTGTCTCTCCCAGGAAAGCCTACATGTATGTGTCTCTCATGTCCTCTGTGCGGGCGGGCAGGTCGTGCATCGGGCTTGAACCTGTGAGATTAAAGCTTCAGTCCTTCCTGCATCACCGCCGTTCTCCCTGTCCTTCCCCTCAAGCCCCAGTTTTTCCGTCTGCCCTGCGTCACTCCCAGTCATCCTGAGGGAAGGGAGCCTGCGAGCCTGGACCACAGTCAAGGCAGGCGCTGTGTGGGGAATACAACTTCCGAGTGTTGCTTTCAAAATAAACGCTCGTCTATTAGGATGTTGCTGGATTTTATTTATTTATTTTTATTCCTTTTGGATTTGGAAATGATACATGTTGGCTAATGAATCAAACACAAAACGTTATCTTAATAGTATATTTCTTAATTCCAAATGTGGAAATGTCATCTTATGAAGGGATTCAAGTACAGGAGTGTTACTACACTTCCGGTGTTGTTCAGCCGCTGTTCGTCCGGCTTGACGCAGCTCTGTGTCGGGATATGATGGTGGTGCTGATGAGAGCAGGGTGACAGGGGCGTTGCTCACTGTCAGACATGAGCATGCTGTTGACTCCACGGGGCGCATGTTGATGTGATATCGCATCCTGCTGTGTTCAATAAAGCAGCGGCGGCTGCTGGGCTGGCAGGCCGCTGACACCGGGTGTTACTTTTCAGCAGTCAACGCTGATCGTGAGAGATGTGCTGGTGATACCCCGAGCCAGTGATCAACACAGACCCCCCCCCCAGGGAGTCCCAGGCCTCCGCTATGGAAACTGCACTGTGTGGCATCACAGTGAACGCTGACACACTTTGCAGTTCTGAGCTGAACCAGGGGAATAATGGCCTGGTTTACCAACAAACAGCCTGTTTCACGCTGACAAAATAATGAAAAAATTAGTGTTTTATTGCTGCTGCTCATGTAAAACAGCTCAGCAGTGTACAAAAAGTATTTCTTTTAATTTATACTTTTGTTGGAAGTGAAGGCCTGTGCTGCTCGATCTTAAAATGAGACATTTCACTTTCCTGCATTACAAAATAAGTGTGCATAAAAAAGGTTTTGACAAGAAAGTTATTTAAATTTTATCTTGATGTAGGCCGCTTGATTCTGTTCATCTCAGCTGTGACAGTGATGGGACCACCTTCACTCACAGAGTGTGAAAAAACTCCATAAAGCAAAGCAAATCTTCTAAATATCGCTGCTGTCATTATCTACTGTATTCATTGCAAAATTGATATACGGCCTGTGTTTTGTCTTGTTAATGCCTGTTGTTTCAGTGCCCGTTTGTCAAACAGCATTAAGAGCTATGTAATTAATTATAAGCTGAACACTGATCACGTTGCAGTGGAAACACTTCCTCTACTCAGAAGATCCACAGAGGATCACAGTATCCTGGGAGTTGTGTTAACGGCTGGGCTGTCTCATGTATTGAAACAAATACACTATTAATACACTAACTGTTTAAGTGTTTGATCATCTCTCTTTTATTTGCATGAAGGTAACACCACAAAACAAGAAAAACTTGGTCACAGGTCCACAGATTCAACACACTTTACACCCAGATTCTGGTGTATTTCAAATATTGACACTGCGTGGAACGTGGCAGTGAGCAAACGTGTTTTTCAGGATGAGTATATAGTAAACAGCACTTTTAGACGCATACACAGCACCCTGGAGCAGGGTTTCATGGCATGCTGTTGCAGTGCATGACTTAGGGGGGCACTGCTGAGCTTAAATTGAGCTCAGCAGAACAGTTTTCGTGCATCTATTCACAGCAAGACCTTTATTTGTGCAGCTCCTTCTCACTGCTGAACCAACCTTCAGTCACTCTGTGGGGACAGTAATCACCAGCAGTATTAAATGGATTGAATATGGATCAGCCAATAGCAGGCCAGCGCACATGATCATTTTTACTATTGTGCAAACACGTCAATCACACAATATGACTGACGTGTTTGCACACATGCTCACATTAATTACACACTTAATTCTTTTCCAGCTGTACCACACAGAGGATCTGAGCGAGTGGCCTCCAAAGACTTTCTGCCTGTGGCCAAACTCCTCAGTATGCTCAGGCAAGATTGTTCTCATGGCAGCAGCATTTTCAGGACTTAGGACTCTTTGTCTGGCCATCAACAAAAGCCTTTGGATTAGCGGTGAGGCAGGCACACAGTGCAGCTGCGTGCGTGTACGGGCAGGTCAGCGGAATGACTGGAGCTCCGGTGGGCTAAGAGCTCGAAAAAATGCAGTTTGGTGAGATTGCAGATTAGGTGGGAGGGAGGGGAGTGGGACAGGTGCAGACTACGAGCAGGGAAACAATAGGCACACTTCACTTTCCTCAGGGATCAATCTAAAAAATGTGAGAAAAAGGAGATTTATGACCCGAGAGGTGTATTTTCACATCATGATACTGTGCAGAAAAGAAAGTGCTGAATGAAGCAGAAGCTTCTCTAATCGTGTGGATTCTGTGGTGCTGTGACATTTAGCAACCACACTTTGCACCAATGAGAGGTCTTCCTCAGAGCGAGGAACAATAACAACCTGAATGAATGAGGGCTTCGGATTGGCCCCGGCAGCGGCCAATCCGAAGGCAAGGAGTGAGTCACAGGGAAGCCACTGCACCTATCTGCCCTCACCTGATTCTTTACCTGGCTGAGCACAGAGCCAGCATCTCATTACCTTTCCAATACAATCTAAAACTGAGGCTCATTGTGTCCCGTAAGATCCAGCGGCTGAGGTGTTCCTGTGTGTTTGGCTTCATCGGACAAAGACGAGCAGCCATGGCCGTGGCTAATTTCCACTACATCACTCGGATGAGCAGCGGCTTCAAGGTGTACATTTTAGAGGGTGAGTTTGATTGTCTGCTTTTTTGATCGCCTCATGTTGCTTGATGACAGTGAACACTTGTATTATCTGGATCAGGAGAATTAAGCATCAGCTGTTTAGATCTTGTGTCATGTCACCCTTTATGGTACCTGTGTGTATTGCAGTGGCATTTCTCCATGTTATTTGCAGGATATTAGTATAAATACAGTATTAAATGGAAAGAACCAGATGTGTTGACAGTCACTTAAAAATATATATATGTAACAATAATATCTCTCAGCTTCTAAAATAAGCTTTGTGAAATGGGTTTTGCTTTTTGTCATAAAGAAAAGACATATAGATTTCAAACAGGTGATCTACATTGAATAAAAAGTAAGACTCCCCTTTAATACTCATTGTCTTTTTAAGTCCTCAAGCTTGAACTAAGATCCTGTAAGTTGTGCTCTCACTCACATCTCCACTGATTTTCTGTCAGATATCCCCAAAACCTGATCAAACACAGTAAAACAGAAGGTCAGGAAGCATATTCCCGCTGCTAATAAGGAAGAAATATCCATGCCTGAGGCATTAGAAAATCAGCATAGGTGTGGTTATACCTTCCCCCCACCTCCACAATGGCAGTCGGTGTGAAGGAGCAGCTCACAGGTGTTGGAGAGTTCAGCCAGTAGGGAATGTGGATTGGAGCGAGCACTTAGGCTGCGAAGGCACTGAGAACAACATCTATTGTCTTTCTCTTGAAACAGATAATCACCTTATTGTTCTGGTTCTGTGAGGTCGCACATGCGACTGTGGCTTCTTTTCAAACACTGAGTGACACATTTGAATACAGCTGAAGGAGCTCTGAAGGACTCCTGCTGCCCCATCACTGTGGATTTTCAAGTGTTAGCCGTCAAACAATGGGCCACAGTGTAATTACGCTGCCACTACATTTTCAAACAATGCTGTGTTTTGACTGTATGCATGACTTTTGAACATGTGAGCTCACCGATGTGAGACCAGCGCTCTGGGAGCAAGCGGATTTAGGAGCTTTGATTCGCCTTTATGAAGAGGCCTTAAAATCATCTGTTAAATCTCTACATAGATTTCAGCTCATCGCTGACATCATCAGCCTCTTGTTGATGTGTTTCGACTTGTGCAGCTGCAGAAATCCACCGTGCGTTCTCCTTGATGGCCCTTTCACAAATGGGTGCCGCCCAAATCGGGGGCCTCAGACACTGAACACTGCTAGCTGCACGGCACCCCTTCAACAACAAAACCTGTTGATTGTGCCCTTTCGACTGAGCGATAGGGCTGAGCGCCAACATTATGCAGAAAAACAACATTTACCGTTAGCATTGAATCAGCTGTGTGGTGTTGTAAGCCTCACTCGTCAGGTAGATCGAGTTCTACGAGTTAACGGAGTTTACAATTAACGGTGTTTAAAAAAAAAAAAAAACATTTTCCCACGAATAGCTGTCATGCAGGTTGATGTCACGTATCAAAACAAGCAGTTACTCACCAGCGAGTGACACACACTATTGTTAACGTAGTAAAATCATCACTGCCAGTATGTGGTCATTTGTCTTGCCAGATTAATTGGCTCTAGACAATGAAACAAAGCCAAAACGGTTGTGATGGGACGTTACTTTTAAAGGCGTCTTGTTCTAACTCTGCACTTTAATTTTGTTTTTCAGGTCAGCCACACCTCAGAAGCGAGGACAGATACAGGCACATCACGAATGACCGGGCTCGAGTGCCAACAGTGTATCCAATCAAACGCAAGCGCAGCCACGAGAGAGGCCTGACATTGGAGGAAAGGTTGGTCGCACTCACGAATTCCTGTTTCCACTGTTCATCCGCACTGAAATAAGATTTATCAGATGCATATTCTGCCCAAGAGATGAGACATTTTCTGGTGTTTCAGGCGAGAGCGGGCGCTGAGCAGGAGCGTTGGCAAAGCTGCCCAGAGAGCAGCACCGGCGGCGGCGGCGGCGGCGTTCAACAGGCCGCAGAGCCCCTCGTCCACCGGAGGAGTCTGGAGCCCAACGCCCAGCCCCACCAGCCCTCTGCCCAGCCATGTGTACTACACACCGGTCATGGATGAACCACTCGCCCTCATCAAGAAGCCAAGAAAAGACCCTGAACACACAGAAGAAAAGACTAAAAGCTCTGCAGCCACTCAAATCCAGGTAATTCACAAAAAAAAAAAAAAACAAGTGCTGCATGTGCCCTCATCACGCTGGGTGTGCTTTCCCAAACATCATGGATGTTTGGGCTGTCAAACCTCCTGAAAAGTGGGAGTACTGTATGTTCCCTTTGTAGTCCCAGTGTAGCTCCAGGCTACCCACAGCAGTGGTACGTTTTCCATCTGCAGTCAGTGAATCCAACTGCACAGACATTCTTCCTCCAGGAGCGCGTGCAGGCCTAAGCTTGTTGGAGCTATGCAATCCAGCCGGATTCGGGAAGAAAATGTGAGCAATGGAGGGAGGAATGCCATCAACAAGACCAAACAGACTGCTCTGTCTTTGACCTGCATCTGCCACCACACTGGGAGGGATCTTTCATAGGCAAACCCAACCAGTTTAATGGGTTTTCAAATCATTTTGTTGAACACTAGTTCTCTGCAATGGGATGAAGTGCGCAGTCAGGATCAGGTGATATTTAACATTTTGAGAGGAAAAATGGAAAACATAAATGTTTTAAGTGCAAAAAAAGAGCCCTTCTCCTGTGTCTTCAGATGTAATCAATGCCACATCTGTTTCTTTCTCCAGATGCGTCCGTCTGTGATCACCTGCGTCTCCTCCTCACGAAACCCCTCCTGCAGATCTGAGGTCCACAGAGGCCACTCATCAGGTCAGTCTCACACTCTCGTCAGTGAGCTCATGCAACAGACGGTCACTCCCTCATCGTCATGCGTGCATCAGATATCCGCTCACTTTTCCTGACTCACCGAGGTGTGTGTGTGTGATGGTTTGTCATTCACCCTTTCTCCTCCAGTGATTTCCAAATGCGACTACGACCATGTGGTTGAGGAGCACTTCCAGAGGAGCCTCGGCGTCAACTACCAGAAGGCCCGCTCCCAGCAGCTCTCCATCAGCGTGTCTGTCGACGACCACTTTGCCAAGGCTCTGGGAGACAAGTGGCTGCAGATTAAGTCCAAGTCTTCCTCCTGTTCTTCCACACCTCCCAGCAGTCCAAGCGACACTCACTCCCCGACCTACAGCCACAGCCCAAATCAGTCCCACAAAGAGTCCGCCAGCAGCTCATCACCAGCTTCCAGCCACTGGTCTGTCAATTAAAGCAGACATGTGGAAAGAAACTGGACTTTGTGACTTTTACCATTTCACTGCGTGCAGCTCTGCTTGCTGAGCAATGGAAATGCCAGCGCTGGTGTTGAGAGGGCGAGCTAACGGATGCAGGAGTGCCGTCACTTTGGACCTCTGCGCGTCCAAACTTCAGGCACACTGACGCAGACGAATGTAGCATAAATTGGGACGTCCTCGTTTGTTACATTTCTGTCCTCTGCTTGTCGATAGCGTCTGAATACCCGCGATACTGTAGATGGTGATGTGGGGTGATTGAGAAATCAGCCAAGTAATCCTTTACATTTCTTTGATTTTGTGTCATTCGTTTAACGCAGTCTGAATGCCACATATTGTTGTATTATATTTATATTCTGATACAAATGGGTTCCTCAGAGTCTAAGTGACTTGCCTGTCTGCTGTATGATATCATGCTTCTAAGCTGTACACAAACAAAGACTTTCAAAAAGACTTTGGAAAAATAAAAACTTCAAAAATCCTTCAATAGTTTCGTGTTTTGTGTCATTTGTAAAAGCACATTTGGTCAGTCTCATGAACAAAAGCATCAGATTACAAATGAAAATTTCAGATTTTTGTTTAACTAAGGACGCCACAAACTGAATAAAACCCCGTTTAAACTCAACGCCGTCGAGTCACCTTGCAAACCCCGGGCAGGGTGGTGCACCAGACAATCTAATTTCAGCAGTGAGTCAAGGTGCGTCTGCAACACGTCCGGTGCACACGCTTTACACAGAGCTGTTGCCACACACTGCGTGGAAATTAAATGGATGTGTGAGCAACACATTCGGGACGTTTTCCTGTAAGTTCGAGGGAATGCAGAGTGCATGTTCCAGCAGGCAGCAGGCCTTGTGTTCTGACATTCCTGTCTCCTGAGAAAATGACTCTGTAAGATCCTACAGATCCTGTTTGGCAAGGGATAGGAGGGAGGGAAGAGGGGAAGGAAAGGAAGGGTTGGGCTAATATAGGCCTGAGCATGAGAACCAGCCGAGCTCTTCAGTTACTTATTTGCATGTTCTATCTTGTCTAACTTTAAATATGATAAGCAACATTAAAAAAAAAGTCCAAAGCTTCTGTCTTTGAAATTACAGAGCTGGTCGATTCTAAAGAAGCGGGGAATAACCGAAATGTTCTGAACGTCTTTGGAAAGAGATATTAAATGTCTTTTTGCCTAAAAACTCTTAAGCTATCGCATTAAAGGTGTGCATGTTGATGTCATTGTGTGGTTTGAGTTAAGACTCTGCAGCTTAAAGTCCACAATACAGTACCATAAAGTTTACATCTAACAGGTCTGCACATAAAGGAGTAAACAGTGACCGAACGGCTGGTTATTACTCTCCCTCATTAAGTGTTTAAACTGGTATTTCCACATGGAGTGTATTCATTAGCCCGTGTAACCTGAACTGGGGCATTGATGCCACCTAGAGGCCCTTAGGTAAACCTGAAGCAGCCGACGCTGAATGAGAAACGGTCTCCTGTTGCACGAGGAACAGCACAAACGGCTGAAAACACAACTGTGCAGGTCAGCTTGTTGTTGAGTGAGAGATCTCTGACAGAGTGACCTTTAGAAAGTGAAGAGAGAGAGAATAACACACATCACTCTTCATTCAAGTCTTATCTGACAGCAGTGACGCTGGCTGTGTGCGGTGCATGATACCTGTTTACGGATAGACTCTGCAAACCGCAGTTGCATCAAAGTTTTCTCTGTAAAATAGGAATTTGTCCTCTGTCGTCCAGAACATCTCAGTGGAAAACAGTCTTCATCTGGCTATGAGAATGTTCAGAGAAAAACCTTCTCAAGCTGCTCCACAACAAATGCACATTGTTGTTTGAGGCAACAATAAAAGATAATTACGATCCGGAATACCTCAAACAAGGCAGAAAACAACATTTAAGTCAATTTGACTGCAACAGTAGTAATTAAGTACGCACCACAGCGCTGAAGATTGGCCGAGCCCTCTGGGAAAGTTCCTGCACTTTGTCTTGTCTGTCAAAAGTTAGATCACCGTCAACAAAGCATGAAGCATTTTGTAAATAATCAAAATTGCAGCTCTAATCTCATGAGAACATGATTGCATGGAACGGCTGCGCGTCTGTTGTGGAGCAGCGCATGCTTCGCCGTTCAGCCTCGTCAGATTAAGCGATCAAAGATGGATAATTGTTTGAATAACAATTGTTCGCTTCAGGAGCGACTTTATGTAACCTTCAGCGGCAGTCAGAGTGACAGGAAACGCTGCATGTGACACGGAATATTCCACAGCTATCAGCCTAATGTCAAGAGACACGAGAGCGCGACAAATGGCTTCTTTCAGGACAGAAACGACTCGTAAACACAGAAAAATCCCGTTCAGTTGAAAAAGCAGCAAAGAATGGGCTGTAAAATCTCTGCATTCACTCTTACTCAAACTAAATTTTATGTCACTTTTACAATAGAACAAAACACTGACATGGCAGCAGTGGGCTGAAAAGCTTTTATGTTAATGACATTTTCTGTACCCGGCACTTCAGGGTTGAATGTGGCCTTGAATGAGGATTTGGTTTTAACATCTGGTAGCTTTTTTCAGAAATGGCCATAATGTCTCTTGACTGTCTCAGATGTAAAAATGTGGTTTCTCTTAGTCATGTTTTGGTCATTTCCCTCACGAGCTCGTCTTTGGTCTTCATATTGCTGATTCAGCGATGGCTCTTCTCAGAAGGAAACCGTCGGATGTCGACGTTTTCTTCAAAGGAAAGTCTTAACTGTGGCAGATCTTTGGGTTTGCTGATTAAATCTCTGGAGAGGAATCATGGGAAAAGAAGCCAAAGAAACTGCCAGAATGGTGCAGAAAAGTGAGGTGGTGGGTGGATGATGGGCGTTTATCCGTATGGATTTAAAGTGAACGGACATTTATGCTGCACTTCTCTTCTCGTCTATTGACCCCTCAAAGCGTTCGGAGCCAGGAATCAAACCTTCAAGCCTTCTGATTGGCGGACGACCTGCTCTGCACAGCCGCCCCTGCACTTAGATGCCCTTAGTGCTTGCTTAATGAGCTATAGATGTGTGTGGCATGCTGACTTTAATACGACACAGGATGGGCTCGCTGTCACCTTCCCGTCTTACCCAAAGCACAAACAGCTCAGGTGTCGCAGGTTTTCTGCCACCTTCACCTCTCTCCTCAGCTGTGAGTCACTTCCTTTATTTCCTCCTCACATGCCTTGGGGAGGTCAAAATGTTCCGCACAGGTAGCACTTGTGTGACTTGTCAGATGTCACAGAAACTACATCATCCAGCAGGCACCACATCAATGAGTAATGAAGAGGAACTCATCAGCAGATCTGGAGGCAGTGTACTGTGGCACCTCAGGAACGAGTCCGTTCTGCTGACGCTCTGGAGGAGCTCCTCGGTAATTCATGGAGAATAACGGGTTGATCAGTAACAGTTTGTGACTGTTGCTTCACTTCTGCTTTACAGGCTTGCTTAATGAACTATGCACACTGCAGCTGACTGTCCACTGACTAAACTTGGACATTTAGGCCAAATATATTTCTCTCTGGAGGGAATTCTTGAACATTAACATCCTTAAAATCAGATGAAGACTCGAAAAAATCTATAACCAGGGTATAAACTGTCCTATTTTTCTACCCTTACTGGGAATGAAATGCTAAATTTGGCCAGTAGGTGGCACCAGAGTGGGGCCCATGTTGTTACTTAACCACAAGCTGTAGTCATTTCAACACATGACAGGCTGAGCTGCTCGAGCTCATTGTCTTTCTTTAGTGTAGATACGCGGAATAAGCAGGACTATATTTAGTATCCAGGAATATTATGGGAATATCTCAATGATTACATAAAAAGAAAACGTGATTACCATAAACACTCTGTAGCCGCAAATGCTTTTTCGTATTTTTCTTTAGCAACAAGATGTAATTAAGTAAAAACAAAAGCCATCTGTGTCTCCATGGTGGCGAGGAAAAACAGCATTTGGGGATTTCGGGTTCATATGCAGCAAAGCAACATAATTAAAGACAACTGTAATTATTCCCCCTTGCCAACAAACAAGCTAAACATTAGCTGCAGTCTCATGACCGGAGTGGAAAGGCGTGTACTCAGACCAGCTCAGTATATAAACCGACCTCCAACAGGAGCCTCCAAACATGCCTGAGAGCAGTTCGTAACATCCTCTCAGTGCGCGTAAAACCGCTGCGCTCAGCTGACAGCAGGACGCACAGCAGCGCGGCACACCTCCGCTCCAGCCAGGTGTAAGTGCGTTTCTCTCTCCTCTCTGTCTTATTCTGCCTTTTCCTCTTTGTTTTCTCTCTGTTGTCCCTCCGTCTGAATTACGCAAGAGCCGCTAAGGAGATTAACATGCAGTTATTTTCTATACTGATGCTGAATGACTGACCGCCGGCAGACCTGAATGGGCCGATTCTTCGCAGCACCAAAGTCCCTTTTTGAAGTTTTTAGTGGATTTATTTGTGCTTTTACTACGTAACTGGAATCTGAGAGGCCAGGCCAGTGTGATTATGTGACGCTCACGTGTTGAATGTTTGAGAGAAAGTGCTTTTATAGACAAGATTTCGTGACAGGATGGATTTAATTTCATTTTAGTATGAGCTGCTGTTGGTCCAAGATCTTAGAAAATCCTATTAAAGCTCCCCAGGACATAAAACACTGGAGTTAGCAGGAAGTAAGTGCTCTACACAGTCTGTGTCCAGTAGGATATTGGTGCTTATAAAACCTGCATAGTTTATGAAGCTGTTGATGGTCTTATCCTGAAGAAAGTGACTAACTCTGCTGTCCACAGACATGTAACGTCACAGTAGTGTTCATGTGTTCACACCACTGATGACTTACTGCTGATATAAAACTCTTCATCATGAGCACTTCCCTCTGCCACTGCACACGGCTGTAAATCAAACCTGAGGAACAAAGCAATCCGTGCTGCGTGCTCGTCTCAGTTTGGGCTTGTTAATGTGTAACTCGGCTCAGCCTTTGTTTTGGACCCGGTAAATAAAGAGCATTAACCACTAACTGGTGCATTTCTGTGTTTCTGCAGTGTGTATCATCAGAGGCTCGCAGTCACAATGGATGTCTCCGTCGTCTCTTTACCTTTTCACTCGGTGATGAAGCCCACAGAAGAACTCTGCTCACCTAGCTCACAATACAACTCTTACAATTAGCACCTTCAGAACTGAACCACAGGGTTCTGTCATACATTTTGTTGTTGAAATTTATTTATAAAGACACATTACCTCATAAGTCACAGTCGCACCACATAAATCTGCTTGTTCGGGCTCGTCGTGATGGATACGACCACTCTCGCGACCCTGGCTGCTGCCACCACCGCGGCTCTGGCCTCCCAGTCTGACATGTCTGGCTACTTGTGGCTGCTGGTGTTGGGCTTCATCATCGCCTTCATCCTGGCCTTCTCTGTGGGGGCCAACGATGTGGCCAACTCCTTCGGCACCGCGGTGGGCTCCGGAGTGGTCACCATGCGCCAGGCCTGCATCCTGGCCACCATCTTCGAGACAGTGGGCTCAGTGCTGCTGGGGGCCAAAGTCAGCGAGACCATCCGTCAGGGGATCATTGACGTCCGGATGTACAACGGCTCTGAGCACGTCCTGATGGCGGGGTCCATAAGCGCCATGTTTGGTAGGCTCTCACATGTTTCAGTTCCTTTTGAACTCGAACGGGAGCGAGGGAGATGTTTGGAGATGTTTGACCAGTGTGTGTTGGGATTGTGAGAACAGGCCTTGCTCATGTTTTTGTCCTGAAGGCTCCGCTGTGTGGCAGCTGGCTGCATCATTCCTGAAGCTCCCCATTTCTGGAACCCACTGCATTGTTGGAGCCACAATTGGCTTCTCCATGGTAGCCAGAGGTCACCAAGGGGTCAGATGGATGGAGATCCTGCGCATCGGTGAGCATGTGTTTCTACTCGTCACCTTTTCACACGAGCGTCTGTTAAAGCTGAAACTCAGCTGTCTTTAAAAGCTTGTTAATTAATGTTGTTTTTAATGTCTTCTGCTGTCCAAAGTGGCGTCCTGGTTCCTGTCACCTGTGCTGTCAGGCATCATGTCAGGAATCCTCTTCTTTTTTGTTCGTAAATTCATTCTGAACAAGGTAAGTCGAACCCGAACGCTAACCTGTGGACCTGGTCCATAAGTGTCATCTGAAGTCACAATATAAAAATACTCCATCACAAGTAAAGTACTGCATTCAAATGATACTTTGATGCTTCGAATGGTTAAATTAAACCATATAAGGAGTTTAGAGGAGAAATGGCTCACTGGTTTCATCTGTAATAATACATTATATTTTATACGCTTTCATTACATGGTGTTCTTTAAATTTAAAATCTCACTCTTCAAAGTAATTATTAACTCCAGCTGCTTGTTAAAATAGAGGAATAAAAGTACAATATGTCCCTCTTAAATGTGGTGGAGTAGTTAAGCGCTTAAAATGGAAAAACAGTATAAATACCTCAAAATCGTACTTAAAGGAGACATCTTGGGCGACGTGCTTAATTGGATCCTTGCAGAAAGTTGCCCGATAAGATTGACACCATCGCCAGCAGCTGGCTGACTTCACTGAAGACTGTAAAAACAGAGAAGCAGAAAACAAAATGCACCTAGCAGCTCCTCCAATTAGCACATTATACATCATTAGTTTGGTCTGTACAGAAACCAAAGCACAAAGCCCATAAAACATCCCTCCATGGACTCCAGGAAGCTGCTGGGCCTGCTGAAGATAGTGTGTTAGTTGATGAACAGTCTAGTCTTTGTGCTAAGCTAAGTTAGCCTGCTGCTAGCTGCTGCTGCCTGTTTGCTTCAGAGTGGTGTCAATCTTAACGAACACAAGAAAGAAAATATTGCCCACTGTTTTCCGTATGAGCCCGACGTGTCACACACTGATCTCCACAGGTCGACCCCGTCCCCAACGGCCTCAGAGCTCTTCCCGTCTTCTACGCCATCACTATGGGCATCAACCTGTTCTCCATCATGTTTACCGGAGCACCACGTGAGTACCACGTGCACACACTGCACTCCTACACCCACGCTCCTCCTGATTCACGCTCACAACACAGCAGCTGTTGACAGCCCTGGAGCGAGGTGAGGTCTGAACACATGTCACTGAGGAGGAGACATTTCATTTATAAGATTCCACATTGTTCTTATTTTGGACATCCACTCTGGCATCTGTGTCTCGTGAGCTGTTCCCTTTAAGATAATACCAGTGACAAAACCTCCAGACACTGATTAAGACAGGATTTCAGGAGACTAAAGAGAACACAACAAGAATAAAGTAAAAGCAGTTGAATGGGAATTTGAGAAAGATGCAACTATTAAATGGACAATTTCCACTCCTTTTTGTTTCATTTGCAGGATTGAACTTATCAAGAAGTCAACTGGCCTGGGCCCTTCACTGAAGGCTGCAGGCCGGTGTGTGTGGGTCAAGGAGTATAACACACCATAACTCCTGCTATGCAAAATTACAGCGTAACACAGCAGAGCGCACTTCTCACACTGATACCTCACACACGTTCCAGCCAACACGTTACTTTCTGACACAGAGACACAAAACATTTTATCTTCTGTGTGACTGTTGTGGCTTCTTAGCCGATGAAAACCTCTTTTTACTGTGCAGCTTTTCATTGGTTGTTAAGCTGCTGTTGTCCACGTAAACGAACAGGTAAGTTGTGTCTGTTAGGGGAACTTCAGTGTTGTCATACTAACCCGTATTAAACCTTCTGTGTGAGCATTAAGAGAAACGTGACCCGACTACAAGCATGTGCTATCACTGCGCTGCAAGACCGGCCCGTTTCTCGCTATCTGATTGGACGAGTGTGTCCTCCTGCTGATAGCATTGAACACACTGAGACACTGGAGCAGACTTTTTCTATCATTTTGTCACATGACCACACCCAATGAGAGAGGAAGAGGTGTGGCTTCTCTGGAAAAATGATTTTATTTTTTTTATTTTAACCATCAAATGCCGTCAGGGTGGTGTTTCTGAAACATGCCTGTGAGGATGTTTTTAAAGTAAGTTACAGGGATGTTAAAGTACTAACAGTTTCTTTTCGAAGGAGCAGCTTCAGAATAAATTAAAGAGGCGGTGAAGTTCCTCCTTATCTGAGACGGCGTTCTCTTCATGTCCCTGTCTGTGTGCACAGTGCTGGGTTTTGACAGAGTGCCATGGTGGGGTACACTGTGCATTTCGCTGGGCTGTGCCTTCGTCACAGCTCTGGTCGTTTGGTTCGTTGTGTGTCCACGCCTCAGGAAGAAAATCCAACGTGAGTATACTTACGCTTTCGGACTTCACGGGGAGTTTGCCCGCAGTGTGACGTACTTGATCCCAGCTGAGCACTGATGTGATTCAGGAGGAACGGCTGCTGCTCCCTGTGAAACTCCACTGATGGAGAAAAACTCCAGCAAACCTGCAGCACCAGAGCAGCCCCCAGCGCCTCGTGACCCTCGACCCCAGACCCCTCCAGCAGACTGCCAGAAGGTGGCTTTCAAACTCGGAGGCTCAGACGAAGCTGATCTGGACAGCAACGACATGGAAACCAAAGACTTGGATGGCATCAATGGTGAGAAATGAAAGGACTGAAACCCATAAACCAATAACCGCCAGTAATTCTGACTAAGTTCACCAGTAAGTGATTCATGTCCACAGGTCTGAATGGCACCGTAGGCCCCATGATGATCACCGATCCTCACAGTGGACGCTCCCACACCATCCACAAAGACTCTGGCCTTTACAAAGACCTGCTGCACAAGCTTCACATGGCTAAGGTCGGAGACTGCATCGGTGACAGCGACACAGAGGAGCGGCCCATCAGGAGGAACAACAGCTACACCTCCTACACCATGGCCATTTATGGCATCCAGGGGGATCCCAAGTACAAGGACCTGGACGGCGGGCTGCAGAGGAGGTCGAGGGTGGACAGCTACAGCAGCTACAGCTCAGCCATGACCAGCGGGAGTACGGTCCAGGACGGGAGCGTGACTCAGGAAGCCGGCCCAGACGTCCCCGTGGAGGAGGACGAGCTGGAGGTCGACCAGCCAGCCGTTTCCTTGCTCTTCCAGTTCCTGCAGATTCTCACGGCGTGCTTTGGCTCGTTCGCTCACGGAGGTAACGACGTCAGGTAGGAGAGGCTGGTTTTCTGCTGAGGGATTCGTGTCTGTGCTGGTCATTCAGAGGATTCACAGAAGCCGTTTCTCTCACTAGCAATGCGATTGGTCCGCTGGTGGCTCTCTGGATGCTCTATGATGGCGGCTCTGTGGTGTCCAACGCACCGACGCCCATTTGGTTGCTTCTTTATGGCGGAGTGGGCATCTGTGCTGGACTCTGGGTGTGGGGCCGAAGAGTGATCCAGACCATGGGCAAAGACCTCACACCCATTACACCCTCCAGGTATGCCGCACATTCATATCCTGGCATTCTGGTTTATCTTTCTGTCAAAGCATGCTGACACGTTTTCCTCCATTTCAGTGGATTCAGCATCGAGCTAGCTTCAGCGCTCACAGTCGTTGTGGCCTCCAATATCGGTCTTCCTGTCAGCACGACCCACTGCAAGGTAAGGAAATTAAAAACCACACCACTCCTGAGCACTCATGGAGCCGTTAGTCACACCTGTGATTTTACCCCATGTGAACACAGGTGGGCTCTGTGGTGGCCGTGGGATGGCTGCGCTCCAGGAAGTCCGTGGACTGGCGCCTGTTCAGGAACATCTTCATCGCTTGGTTTGTCACAGTTCCCATCTCTGGGCTCATCAGCGCTGCCATCATGGCTCTCTTCATATATGTCGTTCTGTGAGCCTCCCGCCGTCAGCCACACTGCGTCTTCACCCGACGGACGGTTTGCGTTTGACGGACGGCTCATGAAACGCGTTGCTCTCTGTTAATGACGTTTATATTGTACAGGGTCATTTCAGGGTCAAGCCGGTGACGTTATCTCCACGAATGATGCAGGAAAATAACACTGTTCACATATCCAGACGTCTGCCATGCTGTATATCCTCATGTATATTTGTAAAAAAAGCAATATTATGTTTAAAATCAAAGCGTTCAGTTTGGAATGAAAAAGCACAAATAACAGTTATCTTCTACGTTTGCATTTTTTTGGTGTAATGAAACAAAGAGTTGCTTGATTTGAAAGGATTTCAATATATTTTACTCACTATTAAACTTTTTCCACTGATTTGTCTTTACTGTGTGTGCATGTGGGAGGGCTGGGTTAGTCATCTGAAATGCGATGTTGACTTAACACAAACTCATGGTTTGTAACGAAGTTTTCGTGTGTAATATTGGAGAAAAGTGTGAGTCGTTTATTGTGAATGTGATTCTACAGCAGCTGATCAGATGCTGATCAGGAAGGAGCTCCAGATGCTCACTGCAGCGTATGGATCGTCTGCAGCAGCTTTACTCCATGTTCAAGGTCATTTCTACTTTAATTTCTCATATTTAAACTTAAATATGTCAAACACATTAAACTGAAATACAACTCAAATGATCAAAGTGCATGAAAATATGATGCAATATGAGATGACAAAAAATAAAATGCAATGAAAGTATGCAAGAGTGAAAATGACAATGAAGTCCACAGACAGTAAAAAGTGTGGAAAATAAGATATGTTGAAAAAATGGTAGAATTAAACATTACATTATATTACATTAAATAATATAATGCAATACATTACTGTAGAACAGCATGAAGTAACAAACAAAAGTGTTGCATGAAACACAGTAAAATAAAACACTGGAATAAAATTAAATAAACTAAAATATACAGAAATAAGTGTATTTAAGCTACAGTAAAAACTATGAAACTTAAAACATGGTGGTCCATCCCAGGACGGATTCTTTTGACTGACTGCTGGTTGGAGACCAGGTCACGTCCCTCCACATGAGGCCACATGATGGCGCTGTTCTCCCGATAGTTGATGCAGTCGGTGGCTTGAAGCGGATGAATGTTCTCCATCTCTGCCAGTTTCACCACTAAAGCAGTATTTTTCGGTTTTGCTCAGACGTGCCAGCCTGCAGGCGCTGAGGGGCAGAGACGTGAGGCTGGCACGTGAGCCCGACTGATGAAGCCACATGAAAAGAGCTGGGTTTGAATAAAGGAGAGCATTTCTTTTAACAGACTTTTATTCCCTGCAGGTCTGCTGAGCTTCATCCTGCAGTCCTCCACATGTCTCACATGAGTCAGGCTGCACTGAGATGAGCATCACTGTGGCAGCGGTAACTACAGCATCATTCACGCACTCATCAAGTCTGTGTCTGTTTCACACGTGAGGGTTTCTGTGGGTTTTTCCCTGTAAGCTGTTCTTAGAGCTGTGGCTGGATTCACACTGCAGGTAAGTCTTTCACATGGCTCCATTTCCACATAAACAGACACTGGATGACTCTGCGCTCATGAGGGATTTGGTGCCAAAGCTGCAATTAATGCAATTCACATAATTACATGTGATTACATTTGGTGCAATCTGTGTGCAAATGCCTGAATGCTAGACTTCTGTAAGTGATTAAAATGATGATGAAAAGATCCAGGGCTGACAATAAAATGATATTTTTTCAGTTGTTAACACTGATTCTATATCACATAAATGGCTAATCCCACCCAATCCTGTTAAAGACCCACCTGAGTTTGGAGAGAAGCTGCTCCACCCACACAGGTGACAGACGTAGCTGCACCTGAAACGGCCTGTGTCACGTGTCTAAGTGCAAAAACTTGATGTATTTTGGAGGATCTAAGCAGTGGGTAAAGGCTCTTTATCATATAAAACACTCATTATAACCAGCGAGCAAACCAGAGGGAGCTGTGATCTCAGGAGTCCTTCTTCTCTCTGCTGACGATTTCCAAAATATTCCTTGTTTTTGCAGTTACACCACTCTGGCAGCAGATGGCGCTATTGTCCCATTTAACAGAATTTCACTTGAAGCTGTTCAGGCTGCTGCAACAGGCAGACATTGACATCAGTTACACGTGAAATGTGTGCAAAAAATGTGGTTTCACAAGCAGCAGCATCTTCATCAATCATCCACGAAATCATCTTTGAAATGTTGATTCTTCAGAAGCATCTGAACGCAGAATAATCCTGTGAAAAATAAAGCATCTGTACTCTGGAAAGTTCCCAGAAACCAGCCCCCAGGACAAACAATTAGCAGTTAGCTTCCTTACAGCTTCAGATACTTAATCAGACCTCGCTGTCGTGATGGCCTTTGTGAAGTCAGGGTGGTCCGTGGGAAACAGTTTGCACACAAACAAGCAGGAAATGAATCCATCAACGCATCTGTGAGCTCACATGATCAGTGTTTCACTGTTTACACACTTCATCCACCCAGGACTAATACGACCAATGAACGCTTTGGTTTTTCATAAATTTTAACTTGAAAACACCTAAAATATATAACTGTATCGACCAATGTGAAGGTTCGAGCTTCACACTTTGGAGGAGGCGATGTGGTCCCTGTGTGTGGGCTCCAGCTTGTGGCTGACTGTCAAAGGTCATCCATGTCTTGTCCTTCCTGCCTTCCTCTCTGGTGGATCCGTGTACTCTCTGCTCTCATCAAAGTGTAGCCGCCGTCCCTCTCCGGCTGAGGGTTACTTAAGCAGCTCCTTCAGCAGCACACGGCTGCATCCACACGGCCCTTCATCCCATCAGCTGCCAGACTGCTCAGCTCCAGCATGGTTTAACCATCACAGCACCACAAACCTACTTCCTGCACTTATTTATGTTTAACATTTGCTAATAGCCATTACATCTTGTGCAATATTACATTTTTTTTTTTGCTTTTATATATTTTTTCTACTGCGTTATGTGTTTTTCTGTCATGCAATAGTTCAAAACGCTGTATTTTATTATCCATATTTGATCCATGTGCAATTCAAACGTTTCCATATCAAATCAGTCTTATTTATAGACTTTTGTCTGCGTTTGTTTAAGATAAGTTAAGGTTTGCTCCGTTAAATTAAATTATTTCCATCCAGTGACATCAGTCAAAAATGTCTGAGCATCTTCTTTTTTCTTTTATTTATGCTGCTTCCTCTTCATCTAACACGCCTCACTCTCTTCTCAGTGTAATCACGTGTCAGCAGAGGTTTTATTTTGAAACAGATACCGGAAGCTGTTTAATTTTGTGTTTCTTAGCTTACTTGACACTTTAGGTGATTGTCAGCGGCTGTCCTTACAGGTGCTCTCAACATTTGCGGTTAATTTGCGGGCGGCGACATTTGCGCGTTTACCGTGTGGATGCGTGACGTTGGGCGTCACGGGCAGAAATGCGCGTGCACGGCGGGACGGCTCCGCACCTCACGCACTGACACCCGTGCATCTGGGGCATGCATCCACTTTAACACAGCGGACCAACAAGCTGGTGTAGTCAGTGGCGGATTGGCGGGGATCAAACGTCGCCTCGGTTCTCCGCGCTAACGCTGGATCACCGGAGCCGCAGGAGGTGCGTTTGAAGGAAGAGCTCAGTTCCTGGGAGAGGAGAAAATGTGGAAATCACAGATGTAAAAAGGCAGGTGCGTTTCCAGATTTGCACCTCGTTTTTTTTTTTTTTTCTTTTGTAATCAGATTTTCGGCCGGAGCCTGAAATGCAGCCTCTACCTGACAGATGTGTGGCACCACAGCTGCAGCCTACAGGTCTGTATCACCACGATCAATGCGTGCGCGCCGTGCATTCAGTATGAGCCTGAAGATTTAATGCTGTGGAGAAATCAGAGGAGCAACAGAGACAGCGTGCCTCGCTTCGCATCCGCTGCACCTGAGCAGCTCTCTGCGTGGAAAATGTCTGAGTGAGCCTGTGTCTGCTCGGACAGCATCTGGCTCTGCGCTCTCCTCTCCGCACAAATCTGATGACAATCACATTTATTCTGCTGCTGAAGCAGCTCACAGGCTCATTTTTTTTGTCACTCCACTTTGAGTAAACAGAACAGCCCAGAGGCACAGGCCACTGATGGGACTGTAGCACAGAGCTGGTTAGTTTGTACCATCTCCTCTCAGACAGGCTGTGGAGGAAGAACTCAGGGGAGACATCGCAGCGTTTGTTTACCAGTGTGTTTCTGCTCCCCGTCTTTTGTTTAGAGAGCACCTCCTGTTTACCTGCCGCTGATCTGCTGTGGTCGCCTGTGGAGGACTGAGGCTGCTACAGCTGCAAATCTCATCATCACCATCATCATCATCATCATCAGCGTCCGCCACTTCAAACACGACAAGACACCAGAGGACGGAGGCTGCTCTCGGCTGATCAAAGCGCCAGCAGTCGCACAGAACCTGTGGACGATGAGTCCGGCGGGGCTGCTGGCTTGAAAGCAGCATGAGATAATCGAGGACCACTGTGCTAATTGCTTATTCGAGCTTTCTCTGTTTGCCTCTGATGAAGATGTCCCAGTGTGTCAGTTGACTGGCAGTGCTGTTCGAGCCCGGGACATCACCAGCGGCTGAAGCGCGCAGAGGGAGATGGCTCGTCCAGGATCGGGGTTGCTGGTGCCCGTCAACGGGCTGGGGTACCCCCCTCAGAACCTGGCCAGGGTGGTGGTCTGGGAGTGGCTGAACGAGCACGGGCGCTGGAGGCCCTACACTGCGGCGGTGTGCCACCATATTGAGAATGTGCTGAAGGGGGACGCCCGGGGGAGCGTGGTCCTGGGGCAGGTGGACGGTCAGCTGTCTCCTTACATCATCGACCTGCAGTCCATGCACCAGTTTCGACAGGACACAGGTAAGAGACGTGGCAGCTTCCTGTCTGCGTGCGCAGGTGTCACAGATGGGGGGTGTCAAGAAAAGACCACATAGACACAGCAGCTATCAGTACAGGATGTGGAGGTTCACCCAGTAGCTTCAATGTCTGACACAGAAATAAACCGTCACCACCAGTGATGCTATATTATCACACTGGGACCCATTACAGCCTTCATGTGGTTGCTACACACATCTTATGTAACTTTCAGGGGAATAACGAGTCCTGAATGTCCCGTGTGCTTTGGGACTCCCGTCGATGAGCCACAGGTTGAGCTCAGAGGCGACAAACAGGACGCAAAGCAGCCAGATGACGAAGAGAGCGATGCTTTATTCATTCAGGGGCGTCTTCATGCGGCTGCAGCTGAAAGCCGTGACCTTGCCAGAGGTCACGCGTTCGAGGGGGCTGTGCATTCATCAGGCAGATGAGTGCCGGAGCTCGGCGCCGCGCTCCACGCGCTCCTCAGCTCACTGTATTCACTGAATGTCATTCCTTTGTAAGAATGGCAATCACAGAAGTGCTTGGTGACACAGTTACTGTGCTCGGTTATTGTATTGGAGACAGGGCTCCTGCTTTCTGCCTCTTTAGCTCGATTTATTTCACCCCACGCCATGCACAGGATGAACAGCTTATGGGGAAATCTGGTGATATATTTGACGCTGAAGCAATATTTCACTGTGCCTGAACTACTGAGCGGCCAATCAAAAAGTTGCTCTTCAGTTTTATGTTTTATGGCTGTTCTGTAACAGACCAGGATCATCTAGATTGAGGGACGGTTCTACCTCCAGCAGCATCGTCGCCTCAAACAGCCATTTTCCTGATGACTGCTGCCTTTTTAAATATGACCAGATGTTTCACAAATCTCAGCACGCCGTGTGTTTGTCTCTGGATTCACCTTCCTGTTTGAAGCCAAAATGTGGGGGAGGTTTTAGACATCTGCTGGAACCAACCTTGGATGGATCTCAGCTGCCTGAATTATTCCTCACGTCTGATTCAGCTGCATTTGTCTGTGTTTGAGTCAGTTATGAATCCAGCAGCTGATTGAGTCCACAATTAAAAAACACACGTTTCATCACCTCTGATGAGCTGAAGCATGAAGAGGACTCTCAGCCTTTTATTTGAAGGTTGTATGTAACATCAGAGCATCACATGAGCTGCAGGGAGACACACATGGGACATGCAGAAGGTGACCTGCATGGTGCATGGATCTGCTAATACCTGCTTCATTATGGAGAAAAACAGCCAGAATGTAATGAAATGTTTCTCAAAATGGTTCAAAAGTGCAAAAATACCCACAGCTGTACTGAGATGTAGTCGTGTGTGTGCTTGCTTGTTGCGCTGTGTGTATTTTTAAAGCAACCCGTCTACAGATGGGCGTAACAAACCAGCTGAGGCTATAAATTCTGTGGTCTGTGGCCGGTCGAAGCTGTGCATGCTTAACCCTTTGATAATAAATATGAACGTTAATATTATTTAAAAAAATCAAGAATAGATTTTTAGCTGAGGTTTTATGGAAAGATGACATGTTATTGTCCTGCTCTGAAGCCGCTTGTTTCTTTAATGCTGGATGCAGTAAACAGCTTTATTACACTCAGAGGAATATTTCAGTTCATTTCAGTCATTATGTCATTAGAAAAATAACAGGCAGACCAGTTTTCTGTGTTCTTTGGTGCCTGTAAGAGCTACTGAAGCAGATGTGAGTCATGATAAGGTCTGAAGCCTTGGCTGCGTGCAGCACTTTACTGTATGTAGCTCCTGACATGTTAGCATTTTCTTCTCTGTATGAAGAAAATGCTCTTTAACGTTTGAACTGCTGAACATGAGAGCGGCAGCGTTTCTGCTGCTCTGTCAGGCAGGTTGTACACGAGGAGCTTCTTGTTGCTGTTTTCCCCTCTGATTGGACACAACGCAGAGCAGCACATGTGTTTGTCAGCCGTTACCGCCGCGCGGGGCCTCGGCCTGACGTTTATCGGCCCTCGTCGTGCCGTTCGGCGCGTTCCCTTCCCCTTCGGCTGGGACAAACCTGTCACGGCAGGGTCTGACGGACAGCGGCCCGGACGCCCGCTGTCTCCTCTGCCTCCTCCTTCCTCCTCCTCTGCACACCCTCCTCCTGTCCCCAAACATGGGCCAACGTCTGCCGGGCCACAGCCATCGATCCCAGCTCCCATGAGGCCTAGCTTCCAGGCTGTAGTGATGCTGTTGCACCACTGCTTGAAGGACCTCAGCGAGCTTGTTTAAATGTGGATTGTGATGCATCTGTTTCACATCCAGTGTTTGCTATATTTGTTTCTCAGCAGGTCACCCGCAGCCGCTTGCTCTGCTGCAGGCTTATGGAGCGTCCCTGTGGGGAAACCCCATTTTGTCGCCGAGCCAGTGATCGTCCTCTGAGGCGGTTTTTTTGGCAAGAGCTGGGAAGAGATTTGAGTGTGCTTTGTCTCCCCTGTGAGTGTGTGTGTGTGTGTGTGACGGTGCGCTCTGCCAGCTGTGGCAGCTGTGGTGTTCGCGTGCCGTCCCTGCAGGCCGTTCAGGGGTGCCCTGCTCTCCTGTGGCTTTGGGAGGAGCTCCCGTGGGTGGGAACCAGGCAGGGTTACTCGGACTAATGAGACAGCAGCTATAGTTTATCTCCACGGCTCCCTCTAATCAGAGCATCATGACGACAGCGCGCACGCCACAGACGACGCGGCAGCGCCCCTCTCTGCGCAGAGCAGCCTGAACACATCTGTATTTAGTTGACGTTCAGAAACACAGCGTGGAGATCGTAACACAGCTACTGGTAGAAGAACAGCAGTCTGTGGTGAAACCCTGAACCCCAGTGCTTTGTATATACAGCACCAGGCTTAGAGGCTTATATATAGTGTGGATGAATATCTGGCAGAAGGCAAGGAGAGGATTGGCTCCCGGCCAGGGAGGATCGATCCGTTCTCCTCCCCAGAGGGGCTTTTGAACCTCTAAACACTGCTGTGGACTGATCCCCTTTCACTACACCCACTCCCACAGCAAAACACACGGGCTTATCTGCCATCTCCATCATATACCAGCACTCGTGGCCTGTCTGATGGATTTCACACTGCAGCTATCGCCTCTGCTGCTGGGCTTTTAAGCATTTACCTCTTCTATATTTTCTCTAATGATGGAGGGATGGCACAAAGCAGAGAGACCGGCAGGTTCGCACTCATGAAAGATGGATAAATCAGCGATGATGGCTAAATGCAGATGTAACATCAGCACCATTCACAATTTGAATATTGTTCTCACATTGTTAGCTGTTGCTCGGTCCCATCTTTTACTTGAGTGTTTCCTCTCCCTGACTCAGAGCTAATGTTCACAAGCTAGGCTAAAAAGCTTCCATTGGCAATACAAGCTTATCAATATGATAGGTTTTCATTAAAAATGCTCTAAAACCTGACTGTACGCGACCTGCCCAGCACCAAAGAGCAGACAGTCAGGGACCAGCTGCTGAACACGGTGGAACATTTAGCAGTTAAAGAGACACATCTGTACGGAGAGGAGTCTAAACTCTGGACTTAATGTGTCTGCTGATGCTCCTCTGTGTCTGCTGCAACTTTATGCCAATGAATTCAACATCTCAGCTTAAAAGGTGATAATATGTCAGCTTGCCCTTTACTGTCCCCAAAAGTCAGTGACTGCATCAACAGTGAACACAGTGTGTTCTAGTTGAAATAGGGGAACTTGTCTTGCACTTTGTGGGCCACACGGCGCTGTGACGCGTTGTAGTAACCACAGAAGTTGACTGTCTCCCAGCAACGCCGGCCCGCAGAGACAGTAAGCCGCTGCAAACTTCCACCCGAAGGCTTGAAACTTTGAGGCTTTTTTCTGATTTGAGAGATGGAAATAAATCTGCACCACAGCTGCAGCATCGTTTAGTTTATTACAGTTTACATGTTGTACACTTCAGCCTTCAAATCAAAGTGTGTGTGTGTGTGTTAATGTGTGAGTCTGCGCCGTGTGTGTCGCTGCAGTTGTCAGGCCGTTGCAGCCGCCCGGTGCTCACTGTTGTGAGATGGCCCATGTGTGACTGCAGAGATAACCCTATCAGCGGCTGCTGGCTGCTGTGTTGCCGTAGCGGGGCTTTGTTTGTTTTGGTTCCACAGGCGTGAGAACCTCCTCTCCTCTGGCTCGCTTCCCTCGGCCGGCAGCCCTCCCCGACTAATTACGGTGAAAAACAGCCGAAGACAAAGAAGAGACGTTGGTGTTCTCATGTCTGTTTTGTGTTAAGCTGACACACAGCAGAAGCTGTGGTTGTGGTCTGGATGCTGCCCGTAAACCTGCAGAGCAGATGTAATGCTGCAGATTGTCAAAGAGGGCAGTGCTTTAGGATCTGTTTGTCTTTCATGAAGTTTAGTATGTAGTAAATGTGTGTGGGAACTGTTTTGGTGGTCTGTGGGAGGAAGCTGTAAAAAGGATTCCCGCTATGTACGTGCTAAAGGTCAGGTGCTGTATGCATCAGCTCTCACTGTGAAATCCCACTTGCGTCAGAAGAAAGCAGAATGAGCAGAGTGGAGCTCTGAAATCTACATTTAGCACAGAAACATCAAGAAGCCAGGAGGAACAGAAACGAGACAGAAGCAGGTGCTACAGAAGTGTGTGTTTTTATATGTGAACGTGTGCAGAAGCACACGCGCACACATCGGCTGCAGCTCGTAGCTCTGTGTGTTTTTATGGCTGAGACGCTGTAGGATGTCACTTTGATGATGCAGATTAGAAATGCAAAGAAGGACCATGCTGCATAAGACTGCAGATACCCAGAAGGTCACCTCCAGACCACATGATCAGTCACATGACCCAAAGATACACACGTAATGACCAAATTCTCTTTCTTTTCAAACTTTCTGTAATTAGTGTAATCGCTCTGTTGAAGGTCTTTTGCAAGATCAACACGGTGCTTCGGTGTCACTGCACACAGGGGTCCATCATGGCCCCCGACCAGCTGGCTGAATTCCACTTGGGTGTCTGCAGGAAAGGGACTGGAGCGGCCCTGCGGAGGGAGGGGGGGCACTGACAGAGGTGAGGACAGAGGAGGAACAGAGGGAGAGGTGGAGCGTTTTCCTGATGGAAAGTGACAGTCAGGGTGGAGGGAGGGGCGGTAACACTGAAAAGACCCTCAGCCGTGCTCCGTCACTCTCACACATGCAGCTTTTGTCTGGCTGCTGTGAAGTCCCCATCGAGGCCCTCGCAGTGTTTTAATTAAGCTTCACGCCGGCCGTGTGTCCGTCAGTTATCTGGTTTATGGGACGGAATGATAAGAGTCATTAATGTGATCTGACCAGCAGCCGGCACAAGAATCAATACACAAGATTCTTTGTCTGAAATGCAGGAAATCAAGCAAATGTGAGCGTTTCTGAAGTGATGAAGCACATTTTACTGCTTCTGAATGAAAGCATTTTCAAAAGAATGCGTTTACTCGTTCAGGCCTGCAGCTAAAGCTTCATCATTCTTTAACCTGTCGATTATTTTCCAGATTTTCTGACAAGTGGTAGGATTATCCACATTTTGGGGAATCAGTTTTCTGTGCGCGAGTGAATGGAATAATAATCTCAGCACTACTCTTATTAAATACCTTGTTTCATCCTCTTAACCGTCCGTCAGGCTGTCATTCCCTCTGAAGAGCGACCTTGCTCCCGGGGTCGTGCCGCTCTGGACGCTCTGTCCACATCCTCGCTGCGTGCCAGTGACGAGCAGCCGTGCAGCTTCTGGCAGCCTCCGGCATCGAGAGCAGAGGCGTCGCTTCAGATCTCCTTTTAACTTCTCATCCAGCGAGTCGCCACTTTTAACTTCCAAAGTGGATATCTTACTCTTTCATCAGCGAAGCCGCTTTAAAGCTGCGCCACTTGCTTATCGGGCCAGGCCGGGAGGTCACTCGGATCGTAAGCTGTCGTCTGCCTCAGCCCGTCAGCCTGCTGCTGCTCCAATAGGAATGAGGCATCATCCCTAAACTGTTTGGGGACACCGTCAGCCGTCTGCTCTTGTTGGAAAGCATCATGCTGTCTGGGATGAGCAACCTTTCTCCAATCAAAGGCCTGTAACATGCTTCCAGGACACATTCTAAGGCGATGGCTGGGACTGCTTCTCTTTGGTGAGGGTATGATGTCAGATAGCAGTGATGATGATGATGATGATGATGCTCGCAGCTGGTTTTCCAGGCCAGTCAGCTCGAGGTTCAGCGCTGAGAGGGTCTTTGTAACATCCACCATTAAGGCCAAATCACAGACGCTTGCTATCGCTGAGTTTCCACGTCAGCTCTGTGAATTATCCCAGACAAACTGACACTTTGGAGCAGCTTCAGTGGCAGCTCCTCTTCCTCTTTTATCTTCTCAGCTATTAGCTCGTTCACCACAAGGCCTGCCTGCAGAGCACGGTCTCTGTCAGAACGTGGCCTGTGAAAGCTGCTTGTTGGGCATCCAAACGCCACCAGATTCAAACGTTCATCCTGCAGCTCGTCCGGTTTAGCATGTTTGTAGCTGCAACGATGCCTGAGATGAGCCTTCTTCATCACCAAGCTCATCCCCACGAGCTTGTGCAAGCACAGTGGCTCGCTTTTTACACTTTACTTCTGTATTTATGAATTGACTGGGAGGTCAGAACAGACAGTCTCACGGGCCGCAGACCAGACGTTTCCTGTAATTGATCTCACATGTTGAAGCACATTCTGAAAACATTCTCACTCTCCTCTCCCACTAATGTGTTTACTGGGAAGAAAAGCAGACAAATATCAAAAAATATCATTTGAATCAACAGAAAAATCTGATAAATAGAGTGAATATTGACCTGCATTGTGTTAAAAAAAAAAAAAAAAGCTTTATCTAGCTGTACAGCACACAGGCTCTTCAGCATACAAAGCAGATGTCAGGTACGCAGCTGTTCTAGTGAAAAGAGACAGAGTGGAACAAATGGGGTGTCTTTGATCTACGTGAGTGTGTGGTCTAACATCTACAGAAAGCTGCGTTTGAGGCCGGAGCTGCACTGATGCAACTCGAGCTGCCAGCGGTTGCAGCGAGCGAGGCTCAGAGCTGCCTTGATCAGTCTCTGTGAAGCAGAAACCCAGTGTGAGGCTTTTTGTTTTGGTCTCAGCATTTTCACTCACTTTACAAAAAAAATGCACTCTTAGCCCACTTTGGCAAAGTGGCAGCATGACAAATCGCTAAAGCCCAAACTGGGATGGCTTTCTCAAAGGCGTCTTAAGACAGGCGTCATTGTTCCAGTGTGAGCCGCCGTAACGGCCAAAAAAGATCCTCCTAAAGTCTGAACACACAGACGGGAGTCGCATCTCTGCTCTGAGCTGCTCAAACACAACCAGGTCACTGCGCAAACTCTGCTCAATATCCTGTCATGATGCTGTTTCACAGACTGCATTGACGCCATGTATTTTCCATTTATTCTACACTTTATTCATCCCATGCAGGGAAATTTCAATGAAGAGAAAACACACTGAATGAGATAGGAAGGGTTATTCTGATGCACGTACTGATCCACACCGGCGCAGTGCTCCCCTGCCCTTCGAGATTATAGAGCATATTAGCATTTGCGTGGTTAGCATGTTAGCGCGCCGTCATTAGACTTTAGCTTAAAGCACCGCCTGCAGCTGCTAGCGTAGCCGTGGACTCTTGTAGTAGACTCACAACACTGATGAAAGGATCAGCTGATCAAACTTAAACTGAAATTACGAATTTGAAAAAATTATTTGTGTTTCACATCAAGCAAAACTGCCAGAAATTCAGTAGTTTCAGCTTCTCTGGCGTGGAAATGTGTGACGTTTTTGTGTATTGATTGTCTTTGTGTTGTGGACTGTTGTCACACAAAATGAGCCATTTGAGAACAACTTCAAATAAAAAGATAATTGCGCGTCATCTGTACTGTAATTCTGTAAATCCTCCGGTCGTATCTGCAGCTGTTGGACCATTAGTGTCACAGCAGGATGCAGGACATGTAGAAATGTTCATGGTTGCTTGGCGGCCTTATTTGCTTTCGAGGTTTAGCTGGCGGTGTTCTGACTGCGCAGTCATTGGCTGAGAGGAGGAATTACTGCGACAAGGCGTGAGACGAGCACACGTGCACGTAACAGGTTCTCGTTCCCTCGCACTCTGTTCAGCCACACAACAACAATCAGTTACTGTGATTGTCTGCAGCCGGGACGCTCTGCAGAATATCAATGTGAGCCTCTGCCTGTCTCCTCTGCTCCCCGTGTCACCTGTAAACGCTCCCAAATCACGGTTCCTGGTCTGAGTCCAAGTCCTGCGACCGGTCCGTGTGAGGAACATCCTGCAGTCGCCTGTCAGGTGAATAATATCCACCAGGTGCTCCGTGCAGAGACCCCTCCAGCCTCCACTGTTGCTCCTCAAAGGAGCTGCTCACACACCATCACTTTTTCTGACATTTCATTATTAACGAGAGCTTGCAAACCGTCGAGAAATTTATGTCAGCGGCGCCTCAAGGTGAATTTTTATCAGACTTGAGTGGTAATAGCTTCTGCGCTGTCCCGTCCTCTGTATGGACGCATTCAGTCAAAGAGACATTTGTCAATAAGAAAGGGAATGAAAGTCACTACGGTGATATATTTTAGGTTGAAATGTGTGTTGTTAAAGGCTGATTATTTACCACTTCACATGAAGTGAATTTATTAATAGAAAAAGAAAAGAAGAGCTTCACACTTAGCAGCGATTTCTTTCATCAGGGAACTTTGGAGCAGATTCAATATTCCAGAAAAGGGAAAAGTACAAATAAAACTTGATCTGAAGCAGCTGCACAGTAAAAGAAGCTGGTGGTACTGCTGGTATTAAAGGGTCAAAAACAAAGAAAATGGGTGTGATCCTGATGGACGTGATGCTCCAAGCTGTTATTTTCATCCTTTTTCACACTGTCAAAAAGACAATAAACAGCTTAGTGAGGTGAATTGTGTCAGATGGTGTGTGGCTTTACCAAATGCAGTACTCATGTAGTCAAGAGAACTGCCAGCTGCGATCCACGGAGCACGCTATGAAACTAACTTCAACATAAAGTTAGCTGCCTGTCGACACGTCCTCAGATATCTCAATAAGCAGCTGCTCCAAAACAGCACTTAAAATCTCATCATTTCATTTTAGGTAAAAGAAAGCAAAGGCTGCAACACCGCAGAGATCACATTTTGGATTAAAAGTGCAAAATGCATCTTTCAAGGTGCAGGTTTCACACTGAAGGCTGCATCAAAGCCTGCCTGTGAAAAACCGGCAGGAAAGACAGTTTTTATCTGATCCACCGCAGCCCGAGCTCACCAGTCTGTCTTTGCTGCCGTCATGTGAGGCCGTGCAGGAGACGGTCTGCCGTTGGACGGGTGGACAGTCAGATCAGCCTGCAGCGCCTCAAAACATTAACCAAAGTATTAGCTTTAGCTCTCAGCTTCTCCAAAGGTTGGAAATTTGAGGTGTTGCCTGAATGCAAATAACTGGAGTCCTTACGGTGGGAATTGCACTCAGTAGGTGAGAATTAGCAGCACCAGCAACATGTCACATATGATACAGTGATAAACAGAGAGGGATTTAAAGCCTCGGGGGTCTGCGAAAATGTTTACATAAAAGACTCTGCTGGGACTCATACTTCGTGTCACAAGCACAAACAAGCTCATTGCTTTGTTAAACTGGTGTACTCGCGCCGGCCTCCAGTCGTGATGCCACTAACTCAACACACCTTCAGATGGAGCACAGAGAAACTTTCCTCCTTCAGCAGCCGGACGTGAAAACTGCCCTTCAGAGTCAAACTGTGCGAACGTTGTCCTGCACAGTGAGGCTGTGAAACAATGAGCTGAACAGTGGAGGGGGACTTTAAAGTGATTCACAAGCTTTAGCGTCACCTCTGGTGGGCCGGACAGGTGGGTGTTTGTAGTTTTGTCCTGTGGTGAGCCCTGCAGCGTAGCGCACTTCTCTGCTCCCCACATCTATGATCAGTGCGTTCCAAACCGTGAACGTTTCACCAAAACTCGGCTAAACGCACCGCCTCGGGGAGAGGCTGTGTGTTTTGGGTGGTGCATCCCTTTTAGCCCGGTGATCAGGACTTGAACTTCAAAGTTGACCCTCGTCTGTTCAGGAGTAATTAAGCCTCTCATCAAACCATAAATGATTTATTCATTATAGTTCAGTGTAAATTATGTATGTTTCTTGCAGCTATTGGAGTTCACAGAGCATGAAGTCATCTGCTGCACTGTAAGCAACCTTTCATTACGATACAGGAGAAGCAGGGGGGTCTACCTTCAGTGAGCTTCCCATCACAGCATCATCCACACTCAGCAGCGTTCTGTTCCTCCTTTCTGCTGCAACAGAGCTGATGACTTCTGAAAAGTGGATTTGTGAAATGAGTTTCTCTGCAGGCTTTGACCCTCAAAGTCACTCTACCACCGTTTACACCTCTGCAGGATTTGATAAAGCCCATCGGACTCATGTTCAGGCTTTTAAGCTCGATAAAAGCTTTTAGCGGACCAGCAGCAACTTCCCAACCAGGACGTGACCCTGATTTTATTCCAGGCCCTGACACTTAGCCTCAGCGAGCGCGAGCGGGTGCCCTGAATATGCTCCGTTCCTCGTTATAGACTTAATAGTCAAATTTAGGAAGCGCACATCACAGAAATGCAGCAGTAAAAATAATTGAGCTATTAAGACGAGCTATTAATAGTAAAAAAAATGAATATCTCTCCATTAATTTTGTGGTGTGAACACAGAGGAGATGTGATTACACTTGTGATCCAGCAGGGAAAAGCTGCAGGCCTGATAATAAAACTCCTAAAAGCAGATGATAGTCAAGCAGACGTTGTGTTTGTGAATCAATATGTGGAAGAGACCTTTGTGTCCCCGCTGGGTGGGCGGCCGCCCTCTGACCTCTCTCACACCAGCTCTGCTTTACTGCTGATGGAAGCTGACCGGTGTAGTCTGGCGCGGGGACAATTTGCTGTAATGTGGCCAGACGTTTCCTCTGATAAGACCTGACTGTGTCTGACAGCCATGAAGTGGGTTATAAAAGCTTGTCTCAGCAAACTCATTTACTGCACGCTGTTCATCTCAATGAGTCAGACTCCTTTTATTTGTCAAGTGTAATATTCGCAGCAGTTTTTTCCCTCTCGGTGCTTCCCGTGAACGGCTTTGATGGGATGATGTCATTGGTTAGAAACTGGTATTCTGGTCTGTCAGCGGGGAAACAGAAAAAAGTGCATTTAGTGAAGTTTGAGGTACTTGTACTTTTCTTTTCACGTCGCTTTCTTCTGCAATTCAGAGGGAAGTAAAAAAAATCGTTTTAGTAATTTTTTGATAATCGTGAAGTCATTTTTTCCTGCAGAAGTGAAGGCGTCACTTTGGGCCACAAACCAAACAAATATATTATAGATCAGACTTCTAATCGATTAATCAGGAAAATAATAATAGATAATAGATAATTCAAAATGAGCTCAACCAACTCCATCAGTAAACTCCTGCAGCAGACATTTTTCTGCATTGAGTACTTTTACTTGTAATACTTTAAGCACATTTTCCTGATTATACTTTGATAACATTCATTCAACGCAGGATTCTTCTTACAGTGTGGTTTGACTGGTGCGACAGTGAGCCCCTGTTGTTTGTATATTTCTGGATATTCTGCACACTGCAGCCTTTAATGACCCTTTTTCAGAAGAATCTTTAAGATCCACATATCTTGTGTCGCTCATAATATCCACACAACCGCCTCCAGGTTTTATGGAAGTGAGTCAGAACTGTATGACGTCTGAAACACTCACCACCGAGCGAGATGAGGAGGTGATCATGCGGAAAGCTTCCTCCTCGTTCTTTGACCCCGCGCTGCCGTTGTTTGCTCAGCTCAGACTGCGTTCGGTGGCGGTGCGGCGTTTACACAGCACACCTCACACACGGTGATGGATTCCTGATCCGGTCGTGGAGCAGTTAGTGTTGCATGTACGGCGCGGGAGAGGTCATCTGACGGAGGGCTGCGTGCCTCGAAGTCTCCGCCGACGTGGGACGGCCATCCGTCAGCTTTCCGCTGAGCGGGCAGAATGGTTTCACTGATGTACAGTCTGTCGGCTGCTGCGATGGCTGACGTGAAATATGGAGTTGTCACAGATGAATACTGCACCATGTCAGGCTGTGGGTTTGCACCTGTGTGTGTGTGTGTGTGGGTGGGTGTGTGTATTATATGCAGGGAGGCGCAGTGCAAGGTGAAGTGAAGTCACTCGCAAACATCACCACATTAATACTGATAACACATTAATGTCACCGTACAGTCTGTTCATGTCTATATTGGAAACTTTGATGTTGATGTAAGTGACAATATGTAAAATATATGCGTAAAAAGATTAGATAAGCTCGTGACATGACGACCTCCAACCTTCAGAAATGTGTCCAGGGGTCAGAGCTGAATGTGCCACCAGATGCAGAATTCCTGTGCTGTAAAGTGACTTCTTAAGCTTTAATTATCAATCATCTCCTGCTCTGAAAGGTCATAACTAAACCTAAAGCTGAAACTGAAATAGAAAAGTATGTCAAAGTGAAAATAATCCAAAGCCAGACGTTACCTCTCATCACATTTGATCTTTTACTCTTCTAATGTGTACAGAGTTTGAGGAATGGCAGCAGGAATCCAGTCTTTATGATAATGTCCACAAGTAGAATGAATGTTAAAGTCTCTGCTACGTCAGGTTTACTGCCCCCGAAATATGCATGGTTTCTGCATTATTAGTACCGGACGTTTGATAGAAACCTTGATTCACTTCGCAGATGTGAATCACGTCACAGGCATCTGATTCTTGAATTTTCACATTAGAGAAATACTTTTCTCCGTTTGCTTTTTTAATATGTTGTGCAGTATCACTTGGCAGCGCTGCATTCGAGCTGCGACTGATGCCAGAATGAAAAAAGCTCTGTAGCACCCAGAAATAAGCAGTCATCAGCTGGCAGCTGTCCGGGACGGGAGGAAATGTTGTGATGGAATAAAAAGCCTCTGGAGTGCACGGGGGGATAAGCAGGCAAAAATCCCAGAAAATTAGCAAATGTCACACCTCAGAAGGAAACACTGAAACGTTGTCGGAGGCTGCATCGACAAAATAAGCTGTCGCCGCTCTCAGTTTGGGAAGCCAGATCTGCTGTCTCACCAGAAAAGTGAGCAGGATTTTGTTTTCCATGTGTGAAAGCGACTCTGCTAACGAGAAACCTGTTTAACTGTAACCCTGAACCGCTCACCGGCAGTGCTGTCATCTGTAGCCAAGCTGCAGGTTTGTGTGTGTGTGTGTGTGTGTGTGTGTGTGTGTGTGTGTGTGTGTGTGTGTGTGTGTGTGTGTTATAACCTGGAGCTGTGCCGCCCACTCCCTCGTCCTTGTGACGCGACAGCGCGGCGCTGACACGCTAACGAGGTTCCTGCTGGACGTGATGAGGCTGAAGTGGTGCGAAGTGGGAAATGCACATATTCACACGTGGTGCGTTCAGGCACCCCTTCAGTGCTCATGCACACACACACACACACAGACAGGTGAAGCGGCAGTCGCACACACACACACAGTGAGTCAGAGAGCCTCCTTGGCAGAGCCGAAGCTGCTCAGCTGAGGACGGTCACGACATCCGCGGAGTCAGAAGGTTGTTTCAGGGTCTGCTGCCTCACTGCAGTGCAGGAGCTGGCAGGTGGACAGGACTGTAACTTCATTTTCTCAAGATTTTTTCATCCACTCTGTCCTTTTTTTTTTTTTTTTTTTCCTTTGGTACCCCAGTAAATGCAAACTCTGCATAAGTGCACGGTAACTGGCCGGCTCCCCGGGCCGGGCTGTGTGAGCGTTTGGAGAGCGAAGGGGCTGAGGATGAGGACGGTTGCGGTGGGAGTTAAGCCACTTTTCTTCGCCACTTTGTCTTGCTGGCAGCAAAACTGTATTAGTGGGGCCTGTTTTACTGCAGTGTTCACTTTCTAAGCCTGAGCAGAAGTGAGACATCCTCTTTTTTTATTGTTATTTGGCAGAAAAGCTCCACTCCTCACATGCCTCCTCTGGTATCCACTCCCTCCTTACTTACTCACACAGCATTTCTTCTTCTTTTTCTCCCTCGTCTCTTTTGTCTGGCCTCTTTACGTCCCTCGAACCCCTCCATCGCCATTCCTCCTCCTTCCTTTTGTCCTTTCCTCCCCTTTTCTCTCTTTTCCTTCATCTCGCCCGTCTCCTCTGTCCTCCATCAGAGCCTCCCAACCAGCACCAGCTCCCCCGCTTTTGTTCATCCATCACGTTCTCCGACAAAGAGGACGCTTAAGGGAATCCAAGTCGCTATTCACTACTGTAACTCATTACAAAGAACTGCATTCTGGGAAAACGAAGGTGTCATCTCGGTATAGAAAATGAGCTTTAATGTGTGATTTTGTGAGAGGAGCAGCGGAGCTGTGATATTGTAACGTATAATGCTGTTAAACCAGCTTAATGCCAGACTGTCACCCTCATTATTATGGTCTGTGATCTCTGGGTATTCGTTAATGAGCAGATAATGCTCTTACAGATCTCTCCGACTTTGATGTACAGGTATGACAAGGCCTTTTAGGCAGCAGGGTTTTCACATCCAAAGCCTCGCTGGTGCGTGCGTTTAAATGAAAAGTTCACTTGATATGGTTTGTGCAAACTGTGCTATCAGATCTGTTTTGATCCAGATGTTTTCTCTCAGCCTGTGATGCATTTTTAAGCGCTCTGTCTCTTCATCATCTCTAATAGCCAGCTTGGGTTTATTGTTTGTGAAGGCCTTTTTGGGAGATGAAAGTCCTTTTTTTTTTTTTTTTTTCAAGCTGTGCTCTGGGGTTTATGTGAAAACATCAAACGCGCTTCAATTATTTTATTTCCCCCATACTGTAGAATTTATTAGCATATTCATCATGTGTTCACTATTCATATGTGGTGGGATGTGATGAAGGCTGAATGATGATAATTCATGGCCTGTGCCTGCACTCATGCTGCACTGTAGCTTTTTTGTTTTGAACGAAAGCTGATTAACTGTTAAATTAAATGAAGAACATCTTCCTCTGACTGGAAAATGAGAAACTTGTGTGCCAAATCATGTTTTGACAGAGGGGCGGCGCTGCCTGTGTTTACGATGATGTTGGGAAGGAGATTGAGCCAAGATGGCTTTATAACACGAGAAATTCTCCGACAGGGCTGAGTGGGGATTCAGGCTGAAAACAGACCTCCTTAAACAGCGCTGGGGGGCTGCACTGGTGGGGGCTGGTTGCTTAAGGCACCAGTGAGACAATCTAATCAGGAATCCAGTTTGAGTTCCAGATTAATGCATAAAAAGACGTCTTAATCGTCAAATCACTGCACAACGGTTTGCAATACACAAAGTTAACAGTGGAAATACTGTGTTCACGGTGTGAAGTGACCTACGGGCAACGTGCATGTGTTCGAGCAGCGAACACGGCGCCGTGCAGGATGACGTCACGCTGCCTTGTAGCAAAAGCTGAAGCCAATGCACGAGAGCGAGTCTGCAGCCATGTTAGAGGCTCTGTGAGGCTGCACTGAGGCGCGGTGGTGTTAGCTAAATGCTAATGTCAGTGTGCTAACCAGCTCAGCGTCGCACAGCTAGCATGCAAGTCTAATGTTTCCCATGTTTACCATTAGTTTAGCATGTTAGCATGCTAACATTTGCTAATCAACACTCAGCAGTTGGTCAATATTTTGACCTGATGATGGTTGATCAGATCAGTCAGGGGATCACTGAAATGGATGCCGGTCTAAATAAAATCTCATTAGGATTCATCCTCTGGGCACCATGAAAAAATCTGTTTCCTTACTGGGGGTAAGGATTCATCCTTTGGGGGACATGAAAGCTTCATATCAGTCCATCAGAGACAGACGGATAAACTCGCCAAGACAATTGTTGTTCTTTAACTCTCAGAAAAAGAATATCAGCCTGAAAATACAGTCTCAGTAGAGTCCGACCAGTGGACCAGTTGTTGCTAGCGTGGCTAAAACAGCTTCTTTTGTATATATATGTATATGTTAGTACAGCTGTTTTAGACAGAGTAGAAAAATGGTGGATCTCCCCTTGAAAGGAGACGTCCACCCTTGGATACCGTTGAACTGTTTATATTTCCTCTGTACCGTGACTGCATTCAGATCTATAAATTTTAGTTGCACTTGGAGAGGGAGGACCTTTCTGCTTCACGCAGTTTGACGGAGACCAAAGCAACAATGCAGTGTGAGCGAAGGCTGAGCACATGGCTGCGCTGTGCTGAGCCTGATCACAAAGCCACTGAACGGGGAGTGCTGCTGTCCTTCCTCACCCCGGACGAGCTGTGGCTGCGTCTCGAGGCCTGGAGCTCAGGCAGAAATTGACGTTTCTGTCTCTGCTGTGATGAATCTCTCCTCGTGCGATTGGTGAGAATTGCTGCGAATTCGTGAGCCTAGAAAGACGCCCTTACAGGCCTGTCGTCTCACCTCATCCGCCGCTCCAGATTTACTGGAGAGTCTACATTTTACTGCTGCTGCACAGCCGGCGTGCACTGCAGCTGTCCTGGAAACAGACCTCATGTCATCTGTGTTTGACTAATTGTGAGCAAACAAAAGAAAACCACCAAACACACGAGTGTTTCCACAGTGAAGTGATTTATTACTGCACTTCCATAAAGTCAAAACAGGCAGATTAAAACAGTCTGAAATCTTAAAACAAAGGACAATCCTGCACTTTGTTCTCATGGCAATCGAAGACATGTAAGCTGAGTTAGTATTAAAGGAGTGAGATGTTTGAGTTGTCTTCCTCTGCCTGTCCTCCAGCAGAGACCATAAATGAACAAGCTTTAAATACCTCTCAGACAGCATCGAGCCGTATGATGCTGGACCTGTTACTGGCCTCTCTCCTTCTGTAGTTAAAAGGAAAAATGCAGCACTATGTTTTAATAGGCTCAACGCAGCCTCGGGGAAACCGATGAGGCTTGTCAATTATAAGGATATATTATAGCGCCCGATCCGGCGCCTCTCGTCTCCCACCGCGGCAGCAGCAGCGAGAGGAGGAGCGTTAACTACAAGGTGATGTGGGCTCTGATTCAATGACACGCATTTCTCCCCTCTGTCCAAGAGTTGAGCGTTGTGTGAGAGCAGGATGAGGTCCAGTGAGTGACAGAGTGGAAAATGTGAAGAATGGCTCAGCGAGACGGCGTTGGTGAGGAGCCAGGAGCGACGGCGGAGAGCGAGGGGAAAGCTGGCGTCAGCAGCAGAGGAGATGAGCGGGTGGAGGAGGAGCCCAGTGCTCAGGGAAAGGAGTAGTAGGAGCGTTCACATACAGGCAACCCCCACCCCACCCCCACCCCCACCATCCTCCTCTCACTACTCCCGGCCCCTGGGACGGCTTCCATGACAACAAAACCTTCCTCCAGCGTTTCTGTGACAAAGCCTGAGCCTCATTGTGCAGCAGCTGTGTGGACATCACCTGTGGTCACACATCGGGTCACCTGCAGTTTCCATTCAGGGGGTTTTCATCACACTTTCCTGTGGTGTGACATCAATAACCTCAGTGACAGATTAGGTTTTACTCCTCGCTCCGCAGTGGAGAAGTTATTATTATTTACATGCATCATACAGGCGATGATGATGATGATAATTATGCTTGTGCGTTACAAAAAACATCATTTTTGACTATTAAAGGACTCCGCAGTTGAAGCTAAATCACACTTTCAGGCCACACTGTTTAAAAAAAATACTTGTGCTTTAATTGCATTAAGCATCCAAAAAACTACAAAGCGTCAGTTTTCCAGTGTGCCGTCGTTCCCAGGCCTCTGAGGGCATCGAGGATGTGATTCAGACACCAAAAACAAAGCCATCAAGGATGAGAGACTGGCATGGCCTCAGACTGCAGGAAGCTTTCCCTCCAGCTACGATGAGAGAGGGCAGCCAAGCTCACCCTGAACCCACCTGGCCATGCGTGACAGTGGGGTTAGAGTCCCACGGCGAGGCCTGTTGTGGCAATACATCACACAGCTACGGCTCACCCGAGGGGAGCCACGCCGGTGTTGGACAAGGAGGACAGCTGGAGGACATCACGGGAGCGAGGACAAGGGAAGCGAGGGGAGGGCAGGAAAGATGGCTGCAAAAGGCAGGCACGGTCTGACGGGAAGCCGCCACTCTCGCTTGGTTTCCTGTGAGGAAGAGCGGAGGGTCACAGAGGGAGCATCAACAGCCCGGGCCTGGCAGGTATTCAGCAGTAAATCACAGCAGAAAAGGAGGCAGTTTGCAGAGTTTCAGGCTGTGCTTTGAATAAACATGAGGCCTCCGGACTGTTGCTGTGGCCTCTGCTGGTCCTGTCGAGGTCCCGGACAGTCCCCGCACAAGAATGCAAATATTTAAAAATAATTCTGCTTTGTTAGAAGTTGGATCTTATTTTCATGTTTTCGTCATTTCAGTGGTGTACTTAAGTTAACTGCTGCTAACAGGAAGTCAGATGATCATACAGGTTTTCATCAAGGCGAAAACAAAGCGAGTTATTAGACAAACTGCATTCTAAACATCCAGCAAAGTGGAGGATGAACAGGTTGACCCCTCGGTTCAGCTTTAAAGGAACAGTTTGGCATTTAGCTCACAGATGGTTAGCTTAGCTTAGCCTGAAGACTGGAACCAAGCTAGCGCTTTAGAGACAGTCCTCTAAACTCACATATTGTTTAATCTGTGCACAAACTTAAATCTAAAAATGGTCATTGTGATTTTATTGGAGGTTATTTGTCGTAGCTGGCAGCCCAGCCTGAGCCTGTGCCGTACCGCCGTTTCATTACAGAGAAGCATCTGAAAAATAAACTTTCATTGATCTTTGAAAAACTTTTTTTATGGTGTATCGCAGATGTGTCGTCCACATGGTCAGACAGGTGTTTGAGGACTGTGGAAAGACCTTCAGAGCAGCACTAAGTCTTGTTAAACCACCGTTTCTCAAAGATCGCCGGGTATTTATTTTTCAGAAGATCCGATGCTCCGCTCTGTGACGGGAATGTTAACTTTAATACAGGAGAGGCACAAACTGAGGCCGGGCCTGCGGATGCTGAGCAGCGCTCCACCGGTCGAGCACACATCCCTCCAGCCCGCCGGACTGTTTCAGCTGAGCACATTTCACGCATCAGGCTCCGTCAGAGCGCTCATCAACAGTTACCTTTGCTGATGGGCTCTCAGAGAGAGATGCCGCTCATCTCTCCTCCAAAGTTGAGATGTTTAAATTGATGCCTGGGAATAAAACATCTGCACTTGTTCAAATATTTATGAAACTTGTGTTAAACTTAACCTCCGAGCAAGGCTGAGCAGAGCGGTGCCACTATTGATCGAGGGCCAGGAGCGAGCAGCTGCGCTCGAGGCGTTGAGCCTGACGCAGCCGCCAAAGTCCAGGGAAAATTAAGGACTTAGAGGAAATCAATGGGCGTCTTATTTTGAAATCCATTATTGTTTTTGTTATTATCTTCGGAGAAAATGCAAGAAATCAGGCAAGCTGTGAGCAGGCAGGGATGCAACTGGCAGAGAGAGTCGTGCAAGGCTGACTGACTGAAGACGTGAGAGACACAGGCAGCTGGCTCACCGAGCAGTCATCTGTGAGTGTGTGTGGGTGTGTGTGTGTGTGTGTGTGTGTGTGTGTGTGTGTGTGTGTGTGGTTCGCAGCTGCTCCAAATGAAATTAGCCGTCAAGCCGAGTCCTTTAGCAGCAGTCTGCAGCAGAGACTCAAGGTCAGACTTGCTGATTCTGCTGATGCATTTGAGTCTCCGGAGCCAACGCCACGCTGCCGGATGAGGGGTTACCGCTGCCCACCAACCCCTCTGCTCATTCATCCTCCACACACACTCCCGTCCCTGCATTATCACCCCTGGTCCTCCCTGGCAGGGGAGTGTGCATTTACCCGTTAAATTAGGTGGGGGAGGAGGGGTTGATGGTCTCCGCCGGAGTGCCTGCATGCCTGTGCTGACGTGCAGCGAGGAGATGGATAGGCTAAGGTGTCCTGATTTCCCATGTGACTACAGTAATTGTGTTATAATGGAGGTGGAAGCAGAGTGGCCATCAGCAGAGGGACAGAGGCACAAAGCCACCGGTCGCCATACAGAAGGGTGGAGTGCAGAATGAGAGGAGGGGATTGTGGGAATGAAAGGCCATGCATGCGGCTTCGTCACTCAGTGTGTGACCTCAGCCAGGTACTGAAGTGTCACACCTGGTCTCCATGTCGTCTCAGCACTTGTTAGCTGACTTGATGAGCTTGAAACTGAGGCGACATAAAACTTTCCTCAGGCTGATGTCAGCGTTCATCTGTCCGAGCTGTTTCCTGGTGATCATGTGCAGTTGCTCATTGGCTTAATTAATTGTCAAATATGATAACAAGTGCTCCACGCGAGTCGACAGTTTCGGTGTGATGAAAAGCAAGAAAGAAACGTGTGACGCTGAAGCCAGAAAATATCTGGTGTTTTTGCTCATTGAATTAGATTCTTCTGATTTTCCGCCTGTGGACAAAACAATTAGTTAAGATAAATAAAAGGCCGCTCTGGAGGAGCTTTCCTAAGTGTGAATAATTAACCCTGATAATGACGTCATCAGGGTCATCTCAGGGTTTGAACAGAAATGCTGTCCTACAGACTGGAGGGGTGGAGTTTGAAAGGCATTTCAGAGGCAGGAGAGGTCGAGTGAAAGCTATCCGTGTGCATTATGGGAAGTGTAGGAGCTTTAGGAGCTAGAGAGGAGCTAGTCCTTTTGTAATTTAAATGCATGCTAAGTTGCTGGAGTCCACCACTAATAACTGAAACCTTTACGCAGCTTTCAGAAGGAGAAGCTCTTAATGGACTTAATGGCCGTCGGAGGTGTCAGACATGCGGAACATAGACAATCTGTACTTAAGAAAAGCGTGCAGACATTTGGCTTCAGTCTCTTCTTCTGCACATTTATCATCAGTCTTCTCTTTCTCAGTCCTCTCTTCACTCCTTTGAATCTCCTGCTCACTCAGACATGCGCTGCAGCTGAACACAACAAATGATTTCCACTCATTACTGGAAGTGAGCAGCCGCCATGAGGCACACAGGTGGATCTAGTTCTACTCATGCTGAACCAGAGCGATTTTACTCACGTTTCCTCTGTCTGTGCTTTGCTTTCAGGCACCATGAGACCAGTGCAGAGGAACTTCTACGAGCCGTCGTCCGCCCCGGGGAAAGGTGTGGTGTGGGAGTGGGAGAACGACAACGGCTCGTGGACGCCGTACGACATGGAGATCTGCGTGACCATCCAGAACGCCTACGAGAAGCAGCACCCCTGGCTGGACCTGACCTCTCTGGGCTTCTGCTACCTCATCGACTTCAACAGCATGTCTCAGACCAACAAGCAGAGCCAGCGCAAGCGACGCCTGCGGAGGCGCATGGACCTGGCCTACCCGCTCATCATGGGCTCCATCCCCAAGTCGCAGTCCTGGCCCGTGGGAGCCAGCTCCGGCCAGCCCTGCTCCTGCCAGCAGTGCATCCTGGTCAACAGTACGAGAGCCGCCTCCAATGCTATTCTGGCCTCTCAGCGGCGTAAGCTGTACGGAGGGACGGCGGGCAACCCGGGCGCTCCGGGGACCCTCACTGTGGTGCGGCAGAGCAACACCTTCGCTGGAACCTCCCTCTGGTCTCCGACATCCGCCTCCTCCGGCACCAACAACAATAACATAAGTGTGGGAGGCGGGCAAGCCAAAGCTGAACAGGTGCAGTTGCCACTGTCCACTGCCAACTTCCCCTGTTCCCCCGTGATGCCATCTCTTTCATCCGCCCATGGCCACCACGCTCTCACCATCAACGGACAGAACAACCTGAACCGGCCGGGCACCCAGCGCATTTCCGTGGGCTCTGCCAGAGGAGCCATCCCACCAGGGTAATGATGTTTGCAGACACAATCATGCTCTCCCCTTATTTTCTCATTTGGATTTTCTGGAGTCTGCAGTAGCTTGTCACTTGTTACAGCGCCGGCGTGATGCTGGGATTTGGGTGAATTTACAGTTCAGCTGAGGCAATGGGAGGATATAAAAAGCAAAGAGACAGTCTCTGTTTCTGCTTGTCTGCTCGGCAAAGCTTCAGCCTGCATGTGTCTGCTGTGTTACACTCTGTCATTTCCTCTTCCCCTCCCTGCTCTCAGCCACCTTCTGATCAATGGATCAGCAGAAAAAGAAGTCCAGCTGATTCTCCTCCTCTGAGTGTGTTTGCCATGGTTAAGGCTCCATAATGAGCTTACGTCGGCCCCGATAGGCGTGAAATAGCGCAGCTCGACCGATCGTTCTGTTGCTCCTGCTTTGAGCTAATTCGTCACCACCACACTACGCTGCGATTGTTGTGTCACGGGATGTCGTATGTGGAGTATCTGGATGTGTGTGTGTGTGTTTGTAACTGCTGCCTGACGTGTGAAGCGGGCTCTGGTGTAGCTGTGGAAACCTATTTTCCATGGAGGCAGAGCTCCACTGGGGAAGAATGAATAATGGATCAAGGAAAAATGGGAGCTTCAGCAGAGCGCTCTGACCTCTGAGCGATTCAGCGAAAGGAGCAGAGGAAAAGAAGTGTGTCTAGCGTTGTAACCGATACTTCAGTCCCCCATCCTGCTTTCTTTTTCTAAAATAAACCCTCTCCTGATCTAATTTGATTCCATTTTGTTCTCGCCGCTCATGGGGAGAGACACACTTACTGCATGTTTGAATAATACCGTCCTTCACCCAGGCGCACACGCGTTCACTTTCTGTGGCCTAATTCTGTGTCACTGAAAGGAAACGTATGGCTTTTTGTTCATCATGGCAGGCCGTGACCTTGTTTCATCCAGCGAGCAGGTGGGAGAGGACGCGTCTCTGTGCAGAGGAATATGTGACAGAGAAAACCAGCATAGGATGACCCACTCAGGGACGTTTCCTTTGTGTGCGCTGAAAGCTCAGGTGCGCGTGGAGCCGTGGATGAAATGTGACTTTGTCACCTCGCAGCTCAAAGGGTGTCTGCGGCGGCAGAGAGAGCGCCAGCGAGAGAGAGGAAGAGACAGGGAGGGAGGCGGAGTGCGTCGGTTCCCAGGCGAGTGGCTCAACATACAGGATGAGTGTGGTTAACATACACACAGCAGGACACGAGAGCTCGCGCACACACACAAGTGAAATGTGAACTCCCTCGTAAATTCCCACAAGCGTGCTACAAACAGATAACAGAGGAGCCCACACAGAATGTAAAACATCAGATCTGTTTTTCTCACACCCACACCCTAATATAACTGGTGTTGGGTACGAGGAAGGTGTTTGGCACGCTGTGGCTTGTTCACACCAGTTTCTGTCGCTGCTCTACAAACGCAAACACCCAGACTCTGATTATAAGGCTGTTTCTACTGAACTAATGTGCAGTTAATTAAAAAAAAACTGTCGTGCACATGATTGATTTCATCTTTGCGTAAGCTAACACAGCACAGCACGTGTTTTTATGAGCCGTGTGTCAGTGATGATGAAGTCTGCAGTTCAGGTATTGATCCTGTGGTTGTCTCAAGAGGCCAGTGGGGGTTTGCTGTAAATGGTGGTGGTGGTGGGGGGGGGGGTTGTGCTGCTTCATGCATCTGTCATACATGCAGAAATATTAGAAGTGGCACCATCTGCTGGTATGTGCAGACACGTCAGTTTATCTTCCACATCACCACCTGCCTTCACGCGTTCACCTGCTCTGAAGCGGGTTTGTGAAAATGGAAACAACAGATTCAGGCTGCCACAGATTTTTTTTGGAAGTACTGAGCAGGAAAAGCTTTTTAATCTGTGTAATGTGACAGAAACAGGAAAAGGTTATGTGAAAGCTTACTGTGAATGTGATGCAGCGACACGTTTCACAGACTGAAAGAAGTGGAACGCTCCAAAAACACCCGTTTGGAACGTTCCACAGGTAAACAGGCTGATTGGTAACAGGTGAGAGGATCATGATCGGGTGTGAAAGGGGAAAGTAAAAAGTTAAATTATGTTCATCCATTTGAGTCGAATGAGTTTTGTGTAACACTTCACTTTAACCCCTTAATTAACACTTTATAAGCACTATATACACATTTAGTAGAGGTTTTGTGGCACACTGTGGTTGTAAGAAGATTTCAGGAGCTTTGTCTTTGCTGATAAGGAGTGAAGGCATATTTCATATTATTACAGATGTACAGTTTTACTGTGTTGTCATTCATTGTCTGTTTGTACAGCAGCTTCCACTCATGGGAGGAGTTACAGTGAACACACATCTGCTTACAAATACATCGCAAATGCTATAAACATTTAACAAATGTTTGTTTACTGCTCATAAATGTTGAATAGAGGAGGTCAAAGTGAAGTGTCACCAGGTCACATAGTGTTAACTCTAAAAAGACAATAATATAAGTGCCTGCAAACATCCTTCCCTGTGATCTGTTTTGGTAAAACGTAATGAAATGTGAACCACAGTCTCTCGTTATGAGATTTCTAATTTCTTATCCGACTTCATGGAAAGATGAGAAGTGATGATATCAGATCATCTGTTTAAAAGATAAAGACACTCATGTTATGCGTTGCAGTGAACTGAGAGAGAATTTCTCAAGACCTGTGGGGATTTTTCTGAGGTCTTTTTTGTCAGTCAAACCACTTCCTCCTGTGCACGTTGTTCGTGCACTTTGGTGCTGAACTGATGTGAGATCTGCGCTGCAGGTCTTCAGACTGGATTACTGTGTGCGTTGTTTTCTCTGCTGAGCCTAAACGCATGCAGGCAGGCGAACGACGAGACGTCCAGTCTTCTTCGGGCGAGAGGAATGAGTGTGTGTTTGCATGTGAGCGCCGCCGTCGGCTGTGTCTACAAGCTCCACCGTCCCTGCGTTAAGACCGCCGGCCTGAGCTTTGACTGCGGGGCTGTGTGTCGAGTGCAGAGATCATTACCCCTCAGTGGGCTGCTGCGCCGCTCCGCTCTGCCGCTCTCCAAATTAATATTGAAATTAATGAATAAATCATGAGAGCTCATCTGGACCAAACTGACGCAATTTGGAAATTCTGGGTGTCATTATTGCTAATTCTCAGGGCATTTCAGGTGCATTGTAAAGTACATGAGCCACGTTGTAACCCCTCCCCTCGGTGTAGCAGGGGGTAGGGCTCGCCTCTGCCTCCCACTACCCACATCAGTATGCAATTAAGCACTCCTGGTGTTCTCTCCCTCCAGCCCCCCCCCCCCCACTGTCTTTATGGTGCATAATAAACAGATGAGGAGATATTAGTCCTCCGTCAGCACTTTCCTAACTAGGCCTAATGTGGTCTCTCTATTTGGGGAATCTAATCGCTCTCAGTCTGATTAAGTCCTCAAGGCAGGCTGGAGATTTCCTCAGAAAGGGAAGGATGACACTGAGCCGGAGACGGAAGAGGGACAGCGACCCCCGCGCACTGACCTGCCAGGGGTCGTAATGAATGTGCCGTTAATGGGTTAGGTATGTCCAGGCTGGATTTATCACTTAATTGCGTCGGTTTCAGGTCAGAAATCACAGCATTCGACGTGAAAAGTGCTACTGGAGGAAATTCCTCAGCAGTATTTTTGACGGATATACCGCTGTCCTCCATCAACGGTTTGACTGAAGGTTTTTCCTGCAGTGAACACGGACAGACGGGAGCGAAGACGTGACCACGGGTCAGGAGGAAGAGGAGAATTAGAGTTGGCAGGGCGAGAGAAATGCAGAGGTGATGAAGTGCAGTCCGTGTTCCTCGTCAAAACTGAGTGCTGGAGCGGCGGCGGCGTGGCGGAAAGGCCAGAGGTCCACTCTTGTTTACACTGATGATGAGGTGTAATTGCTCTTAATATCTGAACATGAGCCAATGCCGCCTATTGTTCACGATCATTGGATACTCTGCATTGATTTTTTTAACATAGAAAGTAGAGATTAGTAATGACAACGGATGTTTATGCACTCCTACAGAACGGTGATGATGGCGCTCTCAGACGAGAGAGGCAGGAGTTAAACCCTGGAAGTCATCCAGCGTTAGGGCTTGTCAGCAGAGTGTGAGGAGGTGGCATGTGTCTTAAACCCCAGCGCTCCAGGTGCAGCCAGGACAGACAGGGTCAGTGCCTCCAGAGGTGCACGTCTCTAAAAAAAACAAGTCAAGAGAAAAGAGCTTAGCAGAGTGAGATGGAAGGTGGCAGCTGCACACAGGCCACAGGTTGACTGGCTGGTTAAGGGTGCAGCCTTGTGCAAGAGCCATATCTGCAGTGCATGGAGACACAAGCTTTGCAGGAATAATGAGCTGCAGCACAATGGGAAATGACTCGCAAGATGTGGATCTATCCGTTTTGTAAAAATAAACCAGAAGCGCGGAGGAGATGAGTGTGTTGGCTTGTTTCTTTCCGTCTAGCAGATAATGATCGTCAGGAGCTGCTGCTGCTTGTTATTTTGGTTGTGGAGCCACACAGCGTGCAGCTGTTTCATCTAACTTTGCATATTTATTATGCAACATGCTCTCCGGCTGATGGCGAGGTCTTTGCTGGGATTGGAAAGCCATAAAGATGAAAAGCATTCCTAATTAATGTCATGTTATGGATCCTTGACAGACCCTCTGCGCTGCATGCTTATAGGAGTTTGTGCAGATGGCGGCGTTCACAATGAGATGGCGTTGAGGGCTCTCGCGGCGCGCTGTCCCGTTTCTTCTGCTAATGAAAATTATTTGTTTGATCACAACGCTCTGTGTGAACACGCTAAATTATACATGCACTCATAAAGGGATGCATCTTGTTCACGGGGTGTTTTGATTAGACTTAGGCCTGAGAGCGTGTTTGAATGAAGGAGGAACACTCCCTCCGCAGCACCTCATTTGTTTTTATCATGGATGGGTGTCACATTCCTCCGAAGGTGTCACTTCCTCCACCTTCCATGTTGCCCACAGCACTGATCACAAACACTGCCTTCAGTAAGCTGCCATCCTCTGGCTCTAACCAGCACCTTCACGAAGCAGCGGGCGTCTGGGTGCAGCGAAGTATCGACTGGGTAGTTTTTGTCGCAAGCGGCGACTGCAGCAGACGAGCTCACCCATTAATTCCTCTCACTGCGGTTGGAAGTGTGAAATCAGTGGCTGTAGTCTTTGCTTGAAGCTAAATCCTGCAGCCAAAGTCAAACCTGTCATGGCTTCACACCCCTGAATTCAACGTTCTGTCTCTCACAGCTGCACATCACCGTGCTTTCAGTTATTTGGACTCACATCAGTCTTGCACACAACAGGAGTCAGCTGATCCTGGTCTCTGGTCCACTGGTGTGAGACACAGTGTGTCTGAGTCCCTTCCACAGATGCGATAGGACACATCAGCCTCAGCAGGCCTCGTGTCCTTTTTTCTTATTGCACTCAGCTTATTGAAGGGCTTCCCCTGGCACAGGAACAGAGGCTCTCGCTAATATCAAAGCGGTCTCTTGATGCGGATTTGTGAAGCGTCGGGAGCTGCAGGGCCAAAGAGTGCAGCCGCTTCATGGTCAAAGAGCAGAGAGATACTAAAGTATGTGCAGCCGAGTGTGTGTGTGTGTGTGTGTGTGTGTGTGTGTGTGTGCGCTGAGGCGGGGTTGAACTGAGATGACTAAGTGACTCATTTCATATCACTTTCATCTCGATCTTATTGAGGACATAGCTGATGGCCTTTGTTCCAGTTTTAGTAAATACGACCGCAGGTGTCCTCCATACTTTAGATTATCGAGTCTCTGCTTCAGGGCGCCTCCTGGATGGCACAGTCATTGTAAATTATAGATTTGACTACTGGTGGTGTTGTTGTTTCATATGCACACACATAAGGATGCACATTGTACACAAGCGAGTGCCTGACGTGACAGGACTGCCGAGTGCATGCGATGTGTGGTGAGATGAAGAGAAAGTAAGAATAAACAGATTTACAAGATGATTAATCTGTATTCTGATAAAGAATTGGAATAGAGGCCATGCGTGGCTGTGATGTCATCCTGTTGACTAAATCCCTGTAAAAACCCAGCAAAGTACTCAAAACACAGACTGTATAACACATGGATGTCACCTCTATAACAGATAAGAAGCTTGAGCATGCAGCTCGTTAGCGCTATGTCTGTGTTGAGTGTTTTTTTTATACATTATGATCTTAAAATGTTAATTAAGGCTAATTTCACACCTACATTTAATGGTTTTAATGGACCTAATAGCCTGCAGTTCCACAGATTGACTGTAGGTGGTGCTAATACGCCATAAAGCAGCACTGCACAGGAAACGTAAACATGCAGGTTTCCAGACCTTCAAAAATCGGCTTTGTTAATTTTTTCGGTATGTTCAGTGCTGTGAACTTATTGGTCAGGCTTTAAACGTGCATTAACTTGCAGTGCAACAAACACAACACTGACGTGTTCATCTGATAAAGTTGATATCACGGACATACACGCACATGTTAGCAAACGGATGCCTCTCTTTCAGCTCTGCTTTGGTCTCCACCAGCTGCTGAGATAAATAACTGCCTGCTAAATGCACCACTGTGTTCACCAGCTAATCGCTAACTTTGTCCTGCGTCAGCTTCAGCCTGCGTGCTCTCGGTGCATGGAAGGACCAGGTGTGAGCGGGGCCCTTCTTTCCCGAAGCTGACACTTGACGTGATGTTCTGCTTCACATGCAAATCACATCCGGTTTCCTTGTTTCCTCTTTGCCGAATTGTAATGTGATTTAAAACCAGATATTGATTGCAGTTGCAGCTTTAATGGACCCAACATTTAACTGACATTGATTGTTGTCGCTCGTCACGCTCAGACCTGCGTTTAACCTGAGGAGAAGAAGCTTGTTCTCCAGCTCTGCTGCTCTGTGGCCCTCGCTGTGGGATGCTGCCGGAGTCGAGGCTCCAGCCCTCTGAAAGAAACTCACTGACTTGTATGCTCATATTAATGCCCCGAGTGCTTTTGTCCGCTCTGCTCCACAGATCTTGAAGAGTGCGCAAGTCAACTGTCTTTGTCATCTGTGTTTGCCATGAACTCCAGCCTCTCCAAATGTCATCCTGAATCAGGCTCTGCTGCAGTGCTTTGTACATGAGTCAAGCTGTCTCATCCCATCGCAGTTGTCTCTGTCTCTGTAGTGGAGCACATGTGACATTTTAACTTGAGTGTTTTTATTGTGTGCAGAGCAGAATGAGCTGCTGTTCTCAGTTTTCTCGACTGTGGCATAATAAGCAGTGCTGCACCATCAGGACAGTTTACTGTCCGTTTTAGAGGTCACAGGGCCGTTTGAAGCTCGTGAATGTTATAGATTTGGTTTTCTAAAATGAAGAAGGATGGACAGGCAGGATGTGAAGCAGCCCTGACTCACAGAGGACATGAGTGTTTCGAAATAATCAGTGTTTTCTGCAGACCTGGATGTGAGAGTACGACCCTGAATGAATGAATGAATGTAGCCATGAGGTGCTTTAAAAACTTACAAAAGTCCTTTTTTCTTTCCTCTTTTAGGGTTCCTGCTCTCCCAGTTAAGAACCTGACTGGATCTGGACCAGTGCACCCAGCACTAGCAGGTTAGACAACATAAATATCACCTGCTGAGTCCTTTTTTTTTTTTTTAACGTCTGCTCTCGATGATCTTGAAAGACATTCTCAATCAGTGCTTTTTCCACTCTTCTGTTTGTGTGTGTATGTGCGTGTGCATGCTGTACATATGCATCAGGTATGACGGGTATCCTGATGTGCGCTGCAGGTCTGCCGGTTTGCCTGACTCGTGCCCCCAAACCCATCCTGCACCCGCCGCCCATCAACAAGAGCGACATGAAGCCCGTGCCAGGGATCAACGGCATGCGCCGCAAAACCAAGAAAAAGCACCTGAGGAGAGGTGAGATGCAAGGAGTCGAGGAGAGGAGGAAATGAAATGAAACAAAGGAACAGACCAACCACTGACAGGCAGCAGACTCTGTCTGTGCTGCCTGTCAGTGGTGGATGTCAGCAGGCTGTTTCCGTAGCAGCCGTCTGGAAGTCTGTTGTTTAGTGTGCAAACAAAACCAAAGCTGCGTTTTGTTGTGATCGAGGGACCATCGCTGCTGCTTAAACGCTTCCCATTCAGGCTCCATAAGGGTGTAGCAGTAAATCTAACCTCACCCAAGGTCGTTGATGATTAGTCAGGAAAACATCCCTGTTCGTTTCATAAAACGGCCGCTCGTTCAGATTTATGAGCGAATGCAGCGAGAGCGTTACTGCAACGGCTTTATAGACGTCACACGACACGCACGTTGACACTCGTAAGGAAAGTAATTAACAGGGGACTGTGGCACTGAGGCAGGTTGAGAGGGGATCTGGTTTACAGTCGGAGAGCTTCGGGCTTGAGTAAGTGCTGGTCGATGGAAGCCGTGGAAACCGCCGGCCTCCCGGAGGAGGTTTTGTCCTAATTGATCAGCGAGGCTGCTGGATTTCCATCCCTGCAGCGTGACCGTCGGCTTCAACCCTTCACTGCTCTCCATTACTCACTGGTGTGGAAATGATGCAGCACCACTTTATTTCACAGGTCCCATAGTTTCCTATAATTTACTAGGGAGGAATTTATAGGAAGGTTCCTGCAACGGGTTATAGTATGTAATTTGGTATTAATTATAGGGAAAATGGAGACAGTGCTCAGTTGGTACACTTGCAATTTCAATTAATTACTAGTGTAACCTCGAGCCTGTCTGCAGGCGCTTATACAGTTCAGCATACTGTATATGAAGAATGAAATATAGATAAAAGAGAAGAATGTTCAGAGGTGGCTGAATAAAGCAGACTTTACAGCCATGATGTGTCACTAGCATGCCTAAAAACAAGAACTCTGCATCTATCTTTCCCCATAATTAATGCCAAATTGCAAAGTTCTCTCCAGGAAAGTCTCAGCAAATGATGGAGCTTTGAGCCATGTGACCGGTGACGCTGCGGTCTCAGGGGTGAGGCAGCATCCAGGTGTGCCACCTGTATGTGTGAACTCAGAGATACTGGAGGGCTGTGGGGGGAGCGGAGGTGTGGTTCTTCTCATGCGGGGAGATTTGGGCTTATCCTGCTCTGCTCTCTGCACGGGAAAAGGTCAGAGAGGCTAATGAAGCCATCAAATAGTAATAGTGTAAAATGCATAAGTGAGTCTTTCTCCTCCTTTCTTCTGTCTCCTCATAGCTCTCTGCCTCCTCCCTCCCTTTCATGCCTTAACATTTTTTGTTGCTCAGTGTGTCTCTTTCCACCGCTCTGCCCCCCCCCTCTGTTCACTGGCTGTCCCTCAAATGAACAAACAAAGGCTCGGGGGGAAAAGAGGTTGCCTGTAAGCGTATTAGGGGTGTAAGCTGTGGGTGTGCTGTCAGCCATGCTAGCCTGGTTGCACACGGGGATTATCAGAGAATGTGGGGATGGCTGGTTGTTATGTGCCCGTTTGAAGGTGACCTCCTCCTCAACATCACAGACACGCATACTCCATCCACATGCACGCTCACGCTCTTTCAGCAGAGAAAAGTGAGGCTGCAGTCACGCCCGGGCCGGAGCGGCCGCCGAAAGTTAGTCATCCGTCAAGATCTTAGCTGTTATTCTCTTGTGTTCAGATGACAAGCAAATGCCATCCAGCGGTCCGTCTTGCCCTTCTTCATACTCATTGTGGTGTGTGGGTGTAAGTAAGTGGCGAGTTTTGCTTCACTTTGATGGTCATCTCATCCCTCTTGTGATTTGTTTCCTATGACAAGGGAAAAACCCAGAGGATGTGGTGCGAAGATACACAGAGAAGATTAAAGTGGTGCCAGACGAGGTAAGAAAAAGCTACAGGATGTAGACGTTTTGTGCACTCCGTCACCGTTTGATGTCCTAACGACGTGCGAAAGTCTCAGAAATACGCAGTCATGCAGAACGGCCGGTGAAGTATTTCGGTTGGCTGTTGCAGGACTGTACCATCTGCATGGAGAGGCTGGTCATGTCATCAGGCTATGAAGGCATCCTGCAGCACAAAGGCATCAAGCCAGAGCTGGTGGGCAAACTTGGCAAGTGTGGGCACATGTACCATCTGCTGTGCCTGGTGGCCATGTACAACAATGGCAATAAGGTGGGTAAAAGCTCGTGAGCCAGACGTTGTTATGATGTCACTCTCGGCTCAAACGATAAACTCGCGATGGTTTACGGCTTGGCTGGACCGCGCGGCGCTGGCTCATGATCAGGCTCCAGCATTGTTGTGCACAGATGGGGATCTTATATTGTCTTATCAGATCTGTCATATCGGTCTTGGCAGAGCAATGTTTGTAAAATCATAAACTCTGCTCCCTTCGGTCAGTTTAGATGCAGGAAATCTGAATGTTCTTCTGGCTGATGAGGAAGAGACACGTGAGATTTAACGAGCAGCAGTAGTTGGTCTAATTAAATCAGTATATTGATTACTATGAAAAGGCCAGATCACACAAATGTCAAAAATCACAGTTCCTCACTCACTTCTGCTGCATATCTGGATTGTTTCAGTTTCATTTGTTCAGGTTTTCAAACATCTCGTGGTACATTTGTAAATGAAGCGTACCTCCATTACTCACTGAAGAACCTGTCAGCACTTTTCTGTGGAACTACTTTTTCAGGAGAAACTAATGAGGACAGCGTTTCTGGAGGGACATGTTGCTGTTCAGTGTTTAAAGCAGTATTAATTGATTTGAGCATTTTGGGTGAGCACTCGCATAGAGTGTCAGAGTCTGATGTGGCTAAATATTTCGCTCAGGTCGTCAGCATGTTGTTAACATTGTCTGTGCAGTTTGGTGCTGGACACTTAACGTACACTGAGTTTAATTTGAGTTTTTTTCTGTGGGTACCACCAGAGAAGTGAAAACATGTCATTTGGGGGAACTGACCCTTTAAAGCAATAAATAATAAGAAATAAATTTCCTAATTATCTTATCACGTTAATGATGTCATTCCATTATTATTTCGTCTTCAAACCAGGACGGCAGTCTTCAGTGTCCAACATGCAAAACCATCTATGGGGAGAAAACAGGCACGCAGCCTCCTGGGAAGATGGAGTACCACGTCATCCCTCACTGCCTGCCCGGCTACCCAGACTCCAAGACCATCCGCATCGTCTATGACATTCCTGCCGGGATCCAGGTCAGACCCGTGTCACTCCGCTAAATCCGGCATTCTGCTTTTGTGCCCTGATCCGCTGTCTGTCGGCTCTGAGTCGGCGCCCCGTCCACAACTGCTGCTTATCTGCTTAAGTTGTGCAGGAAGGTGAGGTGTAAGTCGCTGAGGAAACAGCGTTCTTAGAGATCGCACAGCGGCTCCGGGCAGAGGAAGACCCTCCAGAATACAAAGAGAGACGCCATTGTTCTATCAGGACTCTGACTAATGAGCATCTCCATCATCTCTTAATTTGAAGGTTTTTTGAGTAATGAATTCATTACTTCGAATGAATATCTAATGAAAATAAAACTGAGCTTAATCCAGCGAAGCTCGTTTCACATTTCCGTCACGTCTGCAGAGGAGAGCGTGTTTTGCAGCCCGGGCTCGAGTTGGTGAGATGAGGAGGTTGTGTATTTCATCCCGGCTGCTGAGAGGAGCTTTAATAGAGTCAATAAACTGACCTTTTTCCACCAGAGGAGCAGGCTCAGTGTCCCCGGGGACAGAGAACGCTGGGGGTCACCTGACCACTCAGGTCAGCACAGCAGCATCACCATCGCCAGGGACCGTTTCTGCCTCTCTTTCTACTCTGCATGTGTACATTCAGCCCTTTCTGCTGCTTTGCACTCAGAGCGGTTTGTTTTTTCCTCTTTAAGCTACATGTGAAGACAGAGACCAAGACAGTCAAAGCTGAATATGTGACATTTTAATATGTCAAATTAGTGGGCCTAATGGAAACAACAGGCTTGGAATAGCAGCTACTCCTATGCAACACAAGATAAACGTCACTAGAAATGAATAAAGATTTGACTTAACAAGGCAGCTGGGTGGAGGGTAGTCTGGTGAGGGTGGAGGGTAGTCTGGTGAGGGTGGAGGAAGATGACAAGTGCTGCCTCTGCGCCCCCTGCAGACCTGCCTGTGGATGCATTCGGACTTAATCAAGCTGGATATTTATTTTTTAACATCTCAGCCTTGAACACTGCAGGTGAATATCATAAAAATCTTAACTAACAGACACCAGGAAGCTTCTCGGGTTGATGAGTGACATTAAGACAATCGTTTTTTACAAGTTAAAATTGAGTCATAAAGAAATGAGACATTATCTAATTTAGACATAATGTGTATTTTGGTTGTTTTCTCTCTACTAGTCTGAAAGAGGACGTGGAAGCCCATAATCTCAAACCAAGTTCTCGCCTGCTGTGTCTGCAGATAATTCGATATTTACAGCAGCATATCTCTCAGATGATTTGTGCAAGCGGCCATTGTAAGCACCACGAACATTAAAGCTCGTCCTGCGGGTGCCGTTGACATTTTCTACACAATTAAGTTGTAATTGGAAGAGACGGCGTTGTAACGTTTGTTTTTGTTCTTGGCATTTTCACCAGACCAATGAGCACCCCAACCCCGGGAAGAAGTTCAGTGCGAGAGGGTTCCCTCGACACTGCTACCTCCCCGACAACGACAAAGGCAGGAAGGTGAGCTGGTCCGACACTGAAAGCGTGATGGGTTCCAGTGCAGCGTCTGCACGGACCGTCTTTGTTCTCTCTGCAGTCTGTGCTTGGAGTTTGGAAGATTTTGCTTAACTGAATTAATTTGGCTGTTAAAATGTTGCTTGCTTTAAAAAAACATGGATTGTGACGCCCAGTGTGATTGTATGACTTTCAGTAAAATGGAAGTTATCTGGGCACAGAGATTCAGTCTCAGTTTTGTGATGATTCAGCTTCTGGTCACATACTTTCACTGTTTTAACTGGAAAACTCTGAGTTACTAATGTAACCCTGGTTCTCTGAGTAGCATGAGTGAGACGTGTCGCAGCCACAATGAGACATCAAGCAAATGTTGTGAAAGAGGACCAACTTCATTGGAAATTACCACATTAGTCACCAAGGTGTGCTTTTGCTTCAGGTGTCGAGTCCCTCTCGTCCTGCATGTGTTTGTCATTTTCTTGCCTCTGTCTCCAGGTCCTGAAGCTGCTGATCATGGCCTGGGACCGACGCCTCATCTTCACCATCGGCACGTCCAGCACCACGGGCGAGTCGGACACGGTGGTGTGGAACGAGATACACCACAAGACAGAATTTGGCTCCAACCTGACCGGCCACGGCTACCCCGACCCCAACTACCTGGACAACGTCCTGACGGAGCTGTCGGCCCAGGGGGTCGGCGAGGACAACCTGAAGGACTGATGTCCAGCTGAGCCGGCACACGGGAACACAACCCTCCATGCCCCGCCGTCTCCCAGAGGACAGGGACGCTGCATGACCGGCCAACATGCAGCAGACAACTCGTTACTCCCCACAAACAAAGACACCCTGCAGAAGTGGTGGCATAAGAGCAACAGAAGCTAAATAAATGACGTGGTTCTGATCAATAATTTGATTTGTTTGAGCTAAGATTCCCCCTGCTGTCTCTCGATCCATGCCTCGAGCATGTTGTGTTCATGCCAGGTTTTCTCAGAGGGCTGTTGGCAGCTGCAGGTAAACGCTATTTAACCCTTTTAGAATCAAGCTGAAGCCGTTCCTCTGCACTCAGAGTGAAGCGATGACAGGCCAAAACTATACCAGGGCGTATCTGGAAACGCTGAAGTGCCCAGGCTGACGCTGCATAATGAATGCTGGGTGAACATCTGCATCAGGGTGCAGGGGTCAGCATTCTGAATCTGAATCCATTATTAACTTCCCCCCTTTTCTCTAATAACTAATTATTGTCCTTTAACAAGTGGTGAAACTTTGGTTTTGTGATTTGAAGGAGAGGATTTCAGCTTTTTCGGCGATGTCACTGTAAAGTTGCGCTGGGCATCTCTGACATTCTCCACTCCTGATAGCTTCGGTCAGTCGTTCTGTAAAATCGGTGTGTTCTGTGGTGCATGAAGTAGATTCCAGAGAGCCAAAGGCTGCCGAGTGTTAGCGTTTGGATAGTAAACATATGTTGTACGGTCAACCTTGTGGACGGTCCGTGAGAGGAGATGTGGAACGGATGAAACGGGCGTCTTACCGGTCAGTTTGATGCCTGTTACGAGGTTGTGAAGCGGGCTTCGTCACGCTCCAAGGTTGAACTCGTTTGTTTTGTTGACACGCTGATGACGCTGACCTCTGTGAATATGAAGCCTGCATTATTTTCCTCCCGGTTGGAGCAAACCCAGGCGTCGGCACGATCCATCATGCCGACCATACATGAGGGGTGAGCGCGTGATTGCGTGCTCTGAGGTTTTAATGTGCGGGCTGGAAGTCCTTGAGGAGGAAAGCCGAGCACGCTCCTCACAGATGGACGTTTCTCCAGAACAGTTTTCCCTCGGAGACGCATGCTGGGCAGCGCTCCTGCGAGTCTCTGCTGAGGGTGTTGCAGTGCACTGGGCTCCACTGCTCCTATAGCAAGCTGTGCAGGGTCCGTTCTGATGTATGGCCTGGCCCCCACCTTCCTCCTCCTCCTCCTCCTCCTCCTCCTCAGCAGCAGAGCGCTTCAGTCTCTGAACCATGCAAATGTTGGTTTAGGATGTAGTTGGCCGGGAACGATTTTACGCCTGTGAGCTAAAGGCTTTTTCAGAGGTCCATGCTGGAGATCTTGAGATGTTTCTTTGCTCTGAAATTAAAGATAACGCAGAGCTGCATAATTCTCCATAAATATATCTGATCAATTTTAATGAGCGGGGGTGTTGATGTAAGGTTTCTCGTGCGGGCGCCCAGCTGTGAGCTTAATTTTGGAGTGAATCATAGTCTTCCATAGCACTTTGAGGCAACAGTTTTGTTTAATCGGTTGTTTAATTTTTGGGAAAATTGCAACTAAATCTGTCCTTTTTTAAGTTGTTGTTTATAAACTGGCTTGCGATGCTTTGAAGATATATATAATATACATTTGCAGATGTGATATACCTTTAAATTCAAGCTCAATTTGAGTGGATGGTGTAAGTTTAATTTATTTTTATACTCTTCTATATAGAAAATATAAAGATATCGACTGGCCCACATATCTATACACAGGCACATGTTAACATGAATACATAAAATCTGACAAAGGTGAATTTGTCAGTATGTCAGGGACTGTTGAAATATGTACGACATGTTATGGACGTCTTATATTACAAGTAGTCTTAGCGAATGCTGCTGTCGTTACCTTAATGTAGAATCTGTGTAGTCGACCCCTCGTGGGACCCCCGATAAATACAGTAAATGTGTCTTTATTATTGGTGGGGGAGCTTTAGCAGCATGAAGATGACCGTTCACCCTCCAAATGGGCCATTTCTCTTTTTCTACGTGTCCAGAATGGAAGCAGTCAGCGATCTTTGCTCAGTTTGAAGATGAACGCCGGGGTTAAGCAGAGGCCGCAAATAATTCTGGGGGTTTGTTTTAGCCAACTGGAGCGACAGACTGCTGGGATTATTTCTGTAAAGGCTCTGTAAACCTATTTTCTCAGTCATCTTCTATGTCCTATGTACACAAACACAATTAGAGCATTTTGGGTTAATTAACATTTTGTATTCACTGGAATTTGACTGCCGGGCTGCTGTTGATTAGCCTCAAAAACAGTGTCTGAAGCTAGCCAGCTAGCAATGTAAGCTAGCTCTTATAAAATTTAGCAGATTTTTCAAATATTAGCTTTAATTGCTACTCATTTAGCTAGTGAATGTTTGAGGTTATGGAGAAATATGGGGATTTGAATCTGTTTTCAGGGGCTTTGTGTGTATTCTGCGTTAAACTCTGTCTCAGACTCTCTGCGCCGACTAAAACAAACCACTGAAAGTATTTGTGAGTGCGATTTTGACCCAGGTGGTGAAAATTGTTCGGCCCGTTCATCTCAAGTTTCCTCCTTTTTGACTCCCTTTATAACGTGGGACAGCACGAGAGAAAGCTTCCGATCTATCAGGGAATTTTTCCATGTTGAGTAAAGTTTCATCAAGCAGAGAATCCAAATGTTCGCTTCTTCTTCTTCTTCTTCTTCTTCTTCTTGGAGTTTTCCTTTGCGTGTCGGCCTCGTGGTGTGAACGGTGCAGGCCCTTTAGACTTTTCAGGTGTGTACAGACTTACACGGGAATAAAAGACAGTTTGTCTGATTTAGAAAGAGAGAGATGGTGTTTATGCAATTTACTATTTTTAAGATCTAATACATGATTTCTGTGTAGCAAGGAAGGCGGATTTTGGTTTCAAGGAGGATGGACGTTTCTTTACGGGGTGCCTACCTCCAGGTTTCTCAACGAAGGGGTGGCGATCCGAGGGCGTTCACATGCTATGTATTAGAAAACATATATTTTTGATGTCTTTTTTTTTGAATGATGATTGTGTATAAAAGAAGTATAACATAACATTGCTATATTACTCTTGTTAAGATTCATTCATACTATTTTCCATTTGCTTAGAGATGAAATCACTCTGTCCTGACCTATGAAGTATTTACAGTTGTACTCTCTCAGACTGTACTTCTCTCTCTAAACGATACCTTAACATCTCGTGTGGATATACTGTCCGTATGTGTTTGTTTGTCCGTGCGAGTGTGCGTGAGTGTGTGCCGCGTGTGCGTCCAGTAAACGAGTCTTAGGTTCATGTCCTTTAAAGATACAGTGATGTTCTCCTAGAGGTGCATGTTAACCAAACTGTGAGCAAGTTTATTGACAATGCATAGCTTTCTGCGTATGAAAACATCATAGCTTCTTTAGAGATATCAGGTCTTCTGGTGATTTAGCACTGTGGTTTTGCATCTTACTCCAGTTCGTTGGGCAGGTTTGTTCCTCTGTCGGGTTTGATTTACACGGGTGGGGACGAGGCAGCGTTTGGCTGCTCTCCTCGCTCTTTTGACATGTAAAACATCTGAATGTTTTGCATTTTAAGTGCCCATTTTAATTGACATTTTCAAATCATGATTTGTGTGGCTTGATTTCTCTTAAGCGGTGTCTACATATTGCTATTTGAAATGGTTCACAAAGAGAATCGGAGAAAAACTAAAAGACATTGAGAGACATTGGTTCAACTATAAAGGGCTTCTTAATCTATCGGTCTTTATTGAATTGTGATGACCTTGTTGCATGTTTGTGTGTTTCTTGTGGAAAAATAAATGTGCCCTGGACAGGGGTAGTTTGTTTGACCTTTTGTCACCTTGGCTCTTCCTGCTCCCCCCCCCCCCCCCCCCCTCGCTGGCACGTCCTCCTTCATTTAGCTGCGGCGTTTCCTTCTCCCCGGGCAGCTCTGTGCTCTACAACCTCGTTATGTGGATATAAATGAGCTTTGCTGGAGCTGCGAGCGCAGAAGAAACGGCTCTCACCGGCAGTAAATTTGCTTTATGGTCATTTTCTGTCACTGGCTGCTGCATGTTGGTGCTGTGCTGAGGAGCTGTGGATGGTGCATACTAAAGCAGGCCGCTCAGCAGGGCCTGCGGGAGATCAGCTTCCCCTTCACCTCACCGCTCCTCCTGCCAGCACTGACCCGGCAGCTCGGGGTCAGCCTCCTCCTGGTTCTGGTACCTCACCCCCCTGCCCTGCCTCCTCTCATCGCTCACCTCTCATGCCTAATGAGAGAGCTAGCAGGGAGACTCTGCTGCATCACTGCTCTCATTAGCATTTAAATAAGGCCGCGAGGAGGAACCTCTGCAAACATTGTTTGTGTGGCATAATTTAACATTAGATTGTGACTCCTGTTGGATTGTGGAGTCTGCGGTTGTGATGGTTTGATTAAATTATTCATTTGAACAAAGGGGCGGTGTGGTAGCCATGACACCGTGAGGCTGCTCTGGGATCTGTCAGACACGTAATGACATTTCCTGTAATACCATGAATGAATGTCATTGCCTGCACTGAGTCAGACCTTCCGCTTTAAAACCAACCAGGAGAGGAATGGAGATAAAACAGAATATTAGATCCTTAGCATGAATAGTTTCTGCTCTTAATTAACGAGACCAGAACACAAATTTGACACAGGTTTATAAGCTGAAATTAGAGTTTACTGAATAGTACAGTTGTGTTTGGTTCACAGTAACAACAAACCATCATGGTGTTTTTGCAAAATAAAATACAGGCGGTTGTTTTTCTTTTTTTTTTTTTTCAAAATAAAAGCCCTCCTTCAGGTAATATTAAGATTCACAAGCAACATCTGATGATTAGTTTTGAAAAGGTCGTGTGACAGTGCTGAAGTTGCAAATCACTAAAAGAAATGTTGGAGCGCAGCAAATACAAAACACTTCAGGAACGACTCTGAGTGCAGCCTGTTGGTCGTCATGTCTGGCAGGTGTTAAAAGCAGGAAGAGTGTTTACTCCACACTTACATATTCCACACACAGACACCGCAGTAGCTGTAGCTCCACAGGCGGGACGGCCTGCTGAGGCCATCTGAGAGATCGCAGATCTGATCTCCATCACACTCACTGACCTTCTCTGTTTAAGGGAAGGACACCGAACTCCGCTCGCTCGGCAAATCCGTGGACCGTTTGTGTGTCTCAGATAAGAAAACTGAGTGCTTCAAATTTTCTCAACATTTTTAAACACAAATTTGGCATCTCAAACAAATCCTGACACTTGTGAGCCGAATGCAGTGGCACCGAAATCTCAAGAAAATGTAAACTTATCAAACGGGAACATGTTACTCCTGTTGTCTCAGCGACACTGATCCTTTATGTATGGACGTTATACTGTTAACAGGTAGATATTACCCTGCTACATTAAGTGTAAAGACATTTTAAATTTGCAAAAGACATCAGTACCAAACATGTAAGTTGACTGGCCATAGCACCAAACAAAAGCACATTGTTTTGTATAAAGGGACCAAAGCAACGGTTAAAACCATACTGAACAGGCAGCGGTACACTGTGGCATGAGCACCAGCATCTCATAAACTCATGGTGGGATGACCTGTCATGTTAATGTCACTGCTACATTGCGACCATGGTGATAAACTGCCTCAATAAGATACAAAACGTTGATAAAAGCGATATGAAAACACCTTACTCTCAGTAGATTACACTACAGCAAGCTTTTTGCATAAAAATGTGCGACCGAGGTCCTGTACAGTATCTCAAAATATAAAAGCTTCTCTTCACATTTCACAACAAGTGGATGCAGGCCATGCAAGGGATTGCTTGTTATCTACATAAAAAACATCAAGTCAGATCATGCTTCAAAGTCCCAAAGGCCCTCTTAATCGTCAAGTATCATAATCTCTCCCCGGCGCTGTCGAAGCCGGTGGCACTCAGAGAATACAAAAATATTCAGTGGCAGAACTCCCTCTGCTCTTTACAGCGGGAAATGTACTAAAAGGCTGGGAGAGGCTGCACCCTGTGGCCACGTTACTCCCCCTGACAATCAAGAGAGCGAGCTCACTCGCGGTGGTACAGGATGCTGGACCCCCCCGGCGTCGGGCATCAGCGGATCCCAGTCTGTGTGGCGTCTAGGGATTCAGAATGACACTGGTGCCGTCCTCCTTCTCTCTGCGCTGGAAGGTGGCGTGAGCCTGCTCCAGATCCTCTATCACCGCCAGCAGCCGAGCAGCGGCGCTCTGACCCGGCTTCGTGAGCTGGACGTTGCTCTCTGCACCATCTATGAGACAGACAGCGTGATGATGATCATAACAGGACACACAGCGATAAAACTCCCTACAGTGAAGGTGCAGCAGCTGCAGCCGCACCTGGGTGCACGTCAGCGTTGATCTTTTCCTTATTGCTGGAGGTCTGATCGGCGTCGGGCTTCTCCAGATGTTTTTTCCTGCAGTGTCGATCAGAAACATTAATCACTGATTGTTCTCTTTGTCTTTTCAAAGGGTGGCAGTTAAAACACTTGATTGTGACGTCAGCAAGCAGCAGCAACAGCTGAGCAGTGCAACATAGACCTCTAGTGTCCAGGAAATGAAGTGCATGCAGGCTGACCTGAGTTTGTCTCTGCCCTGCAGGAGCTGCTTGTATATGGTCTGCGTCTCCACATCAGGATCCAGCGGGTCGCTCCAGTCGCCCAGAGTCACGGCTGAGTGGGTTCGACTGCAGCCTGTAACTGAGAAGCAGCCTTTTGTTGAACAGCGGTGCTCCACGTACAAGCAAACCTAACATACCCCTCAACTTGACAGTGTGATGGACGATTCACGGAGATACAAGTGTGAAAAGCATCAGCAGCAGAACCCGGGATTTAACCTTCAGGAGCACAAAGAGTGAGAGAACGAGTCTGTTGTTCAGGACTGTGAGAAAACACAAGGAACTGAATCAAGTATCAGACAGAGACTAAATGCAGTTGGCAGAGGAAAATCACATTATGATCGTCAGAGCTCGTTCTCCACTGAAGCAACACAAACATGGCAGCTACAAATTGAGGGTTTGGTTATTAAAGATGGATTGCCGGGAGCTCACTCGCTCTTTGAAGCCTGTCTACAAGTTAGTCGACCAGGAGGGAAGCAAGAAGTGTTGTGATCTGGATGTAAGCCGGCGTGCTGATGGACCACGCTGCTTCTGCTCTGGGATGCTGTTCATTCCTGATGATCCTTCTGGGGGCGTCTCGGGTGTAATTCAGCTCATTTGTAAGTGGGAGTCAGAGCTACTTTTTTCAAACACTACAATAAGAATATGTTAGAGGCCCCGGCCCTCCTGGAGGATGCCAAAGCATGCGCAGCATCAGAGGTAATAAAAGCAGGATTACCAGTGCGGTCCGCCTGCAGGCAGCAGGTCCACTTGCCACTGCGATGAGCCCCCGGGTGGAAAGAGGGCAGCATGCGCTCGTTGTAGATGCTGACTTTCCTGATGGCCGACAGCCACTGGTTCAGCTCGTTCACATTCTGTTCAGACAGAGAAACATCAGGAAGTGCGAGTCTGGTGGAGCTTTAATGTCGTATTTAAGTCAAAGCAGCTGAAAATTAGCTAGAAAAGAGGAATCAGCTAATAAGCCTTTAATGATAAAGGTTAATCAAATCGTTATTATTTCTTTGGGCCTGGTAGCATTTGCTGATGCAGGATAGAGGATGTGAACTAAGGTGAGCTATTGTAATGTTGAGAATGATGGCCAAAACCAAGAAAAGCATGTTTTATGTGTCAAAAGGTCATGAACTCTTCGGTTGGTTGTGGTTGGCTGACGTCAGCACCAATGCACCTTGCACTGGATGTACATGGTGTGCAGCTGCCCGTCGTTGTCCTGGGTGATGACCTGCATTACATTCTGCTGCTGAAAGGCATTTTCATCCACCCTCTCCACGGCGCACACGCACTGAATAGGGATGGAGGAGCGCACCTGCAACAGATCAGCCACAAACCACAGCACCAATTAACACCAGTACAGACAGGCCGGTGATGACGGCTCGTGCTCTCACCTGGGGACGAAGGTTTAAGTGAAATAAAAGTGACATTTGATCACAGAGCAAATTAAAGGAGCAGCGTCTGATACTGGAATATTTTGCACACATTAGGGAGGAGGAAGAGCGTGAGACGAGGAGGAAGCGAAGATGAGACCAGCATGGCAGCAAAGGCCACTTTAAAGTGTAAATCAGCCACTTCCAATGGGAGCTCGCTTCGCTGAGACTGGAGTGCTCCAACATTGAGGAAAGGGGCCAGGACATTGTCTGCAATCTGATTTGCAATGTTAGCGTGAATCTCCACAGCCTTCAATTACCCATCGCCTTTATTCCGGTCACACAAAGCCCGGACTGGCTCAAAGAGGGAGCTTTTTACTGGGAAAGAGGGAGCCCGCTCCCCTCTCTCTCTCGGTCCCTGGCTGGTGAATGAGAGGAGATCATTATCGCAAGGTTAGGCACCACATGGTAATAACGCTAATGATGTTCTCACAAGGAGATCAACACAAATACAGTGAGGCGAGCCGGGGACGACTGAATGTTTCCTCTTTTTATGAGTCGATAAACGTCCTTCAAAGGGCGCACGCAGCGGCTGATTCATCGTCGGAGGGCACACGAGCTTCTGATAATGAACGAGTCACTTTCACGTGACTTTGATTCAAAGTTTACTCATCTGTTTTTATATACACGACAAGAGCGTAAGTAAGCATTTATCTGGCAGGGATTACTTATTGAAAACTGAAAATACAAACGTCAGAGTAGACAGGTGTAACAGCAGTGCCTTGGTACCTGGAAACAGTGGCCGCTTGCCAAAATGGCGAGTAGAGGTAAATGATAACATTTGTTGGTGGGATGTAAAGCTCTGTCCCGCTGGCTCGATACCAACCTGCCAATCAGGGGTCTTGGCGTAGGACAGCGTCTCACTGGTCAGCCAGAAGTAGCGTTTCTTGAAGGCGAAGCGGGACAGCAGCTGGGGTCCCTCCTCCTTGTGTTTGTGGAGGTAGCCCTCTTTAACCGTGACTGAGGGCATGAACACGGCCCTCTGCGGCACCTCGGACACTGCAGCAGAAACAGAGAGTGTAGAGCGGCGCTTTGCTGTGGCATGTTTGTCCTTATAAACACAAGGTGGTGCTGTGACAGTAAACAAAAACAGGGTCTTTAGTTGCTAAACTGTCTTCATTTTCAGCACGTTGCCACTGACGGCGCCTCGGCCTCCTTCACCGCCACGTGAAGGACGGCTTCAAAGAGGCGTAACAAGCGTCCACTTCTGTCCAACAAATCCACCTGAAGAGCATTAAATGTCAAACTGGCCTTTAAGAGAAAAGAGTGGGTGTGATGTGCAGAAGGAGGCTGAAACACGATACATCAGAGGGGGAAGATGTTTCACAACAACAGCCTGGCTGACACATGACGGTAAGGAAGCAGCCAAGACGTGTTGGCTAACCAGTGTGGCGTGTACGAGCGCATGTGGCTTCTCACTCCAGCTCCCCGCCAGCTCGCTAACCATGTCATCTCTTTTTAGGCTTCCAGCTAGTTATGAATATTTCACCACGGAGCTGCCGTATTGTTTCACTTAATCCTGATATGAGCCACGCCAGCAGGTGGCCGGTGGCTGATCAGCTCAGCAGCGTGACCTCCTCTCCTTTTGATTACACGTTTAGTGTTGTGTTCACTGTTTTCAGCCTTACCGATGTCATGATCGATGTCGATCAGCTTGTCCAGGAAGTCTTTGACAGAGGCCACGCTGCGGAGGATGATGGGATGAAGAGGCGCCATCCACTGCTCCTTTCCGTGACCCAGCTGAAGGCCCAGGTTCCCGACACTCTGCAACGCCTGAAGACACAACATCCACCCAACACTCACATCTCCGGCACATCAGATCCGCAGCCACCGACAGAACTCAGTGTGAGTGACTGCATATCTCAAAGTCGAAGATCAAAAGGGTCCCTGAGGCCAAGCATGCTGTGAGGCCCTTTGTCCGGCCCACACCTGGCCTACGGCGAGCAGGAAGTCCCTCTCTACGCCCCTCTCTGAAGCTCAGCTTTGAACCGCTGTCTGGTCGCGGCGCTCGCGGAGGTAAAAATAGCCTGTTGCCTTTCTCTGTAGAGGACCCATGGCAACAGCACTTCAGCACCATGGACAGCAACCACACAAGCCGCACGTGGGAGAGCAGCGAGGTTTCACTTCTAATCTGTGCCCGCCACGCTCCCGTTTTTAATGATATCGAGGGGGCTTTTACAGGCGGGGGTCGCTTCCGCTCAAACGCACGGCGAGCTCTCAGACATAACCTACCAGACACCTTTCTTACCACAAGGAAACGGTTTTTGTTGTGTCTGTCTTTTGTAATTTGATCTTTTTCCACTTGAAGCAGGATGTTTGAGCGGAGCCTGATGTGAGGAGGTATTGTTCAAAGTTTTTGGTCGATGACGGCACTAAAAAGCTCAGCATACTTGGTGTAGCGGGTAAAGCAAACCGCTGTGAGGTGAGCTTGGCACGGGCCTGAGCCTCTGGGACGCTAACAAAGCCAAAGCTCAGTTTTTATTTGGCATCCTGTGAGCAGATATTGCTGAATTGGCAGCAATGTTTTTCCCTAACAAGAAGAAACAGCAGAGAGCAGCTCAGTGCTGTCTCTGCTGTCACTGTCCACTGCATACAAAAGCACAGAACAAGCATCATATGTGCTTCATATTTATTGGTTTTACACCTGCAAATGAAAACGTCTCACTGTTAGCAGACGGCGTGCAGCCTACGAGTGCATCCGCTTCTTTACTGTTTGTTATTTCTGCACCTAAGTGTGATGTCTGGACATGGATAAATTATTCATAGCGGTGTCTGTGTGGACGTCTGTGCTGTGAATCGTACCTTGGCCAGTAGTAGCAGCGTTCTGCTTGTGCGCGTGTCAGCGTGCTGATCCCTCAGCTGGAACAGCTTAGGCGTGAGGATCGCCGGAGCGAAGAAACGCAGGAAAAAGAATCCGCTGATGGCCAGATACTTCACGTCCTGTGACAATGAAGTGTGTTAGACAGGAAAGTTCATGAAGACGATCTCTCAGCTGAGTATATGTGTCACGGTACAGCCATTAAAATGCACTGAAAAGCTGCTTTGGCTCCAGACTGACCTCATTCTCAGGTTCAGCAAATTGCTCCTCGACCCTCTTGTGCAGCTGTTTGAAGGCCACTCTCATGACAGGCGGACACTGATCGACTGAGCCCACGATTGATTCAATGATGCTGGTTAGGTAGCTCTGCAGCATCTCCACGCTGCTGTCCCGCACCTCTGCCTCTGACACCGCACCCTTAAATGAAATCCGTCTTCGGGGAGAAAGAAGGAAATTATAAACGGCTGAATGACTGTGTCAGAAACACACTGAGGATACACAATCAATCAAATCAGGCTGAGTGTGCGCTCCATTAAGCCTGCTGATCACAGTGTCTCTCATAGCTGACGGCCTCTCTGTCTCTGAGAGGAAGCATCTCCAAACACTGGAGAGACAAACAGAGACACACAGACAGGCAGCGGAGACAACAAAGAAGGTGGCGGCGGGCAGATCTACTGCAGACGCGGAGCATGTTAGATCCTGGATGATCTCCCTCCATGTCAGAGATAGACATCTCAGGGGGCTCATAGCAGTTGCCAAGCAACAGCCTTCCCCCTTTTTTTTTCATTTTCTCACAGTGATGTCTTCCTCTCGGGGGGGAAGTGTGGAGGAAGTGAGCAGCTTTTCCCTTTTTCACCATCTTAACACACAGATTGTGAACTGCACACATTAACCCACAAGCCCAAATCACCACTTTTCAATCAACTGTGGCTCCAGACAAGAACCCGTGAAGCCGATCTGGGCTATGTTTAGGCCAGAATACGATCACGGTGCTGTGAGACGCAGCAGGAAGTGCTCCAGGTCTGTTTTACCTTGTGCGGTTCAGGTCGATCTTACATGGGTCCAGCTCGATATACTTCTTCTCATCAAAGATGCGGTTGATGATGGGCTTCAGCACCTCATGCAGATACAGCATGCCGACAGCCTGACAGCCAAACAGAAGCACATGGTGAGGGCAGCTCATTTTCCATCTGTGCTACAGAGATTCTTCCTAAATCTGAGAGTCCGCACAGCAGAAAGAGTTAACAAGAAGCAGCCGGGAACCAAAAGACATATAAGTCACTGAATAGAGACCGCTCAGGAAGGCAAGCACGGAGGTTAGAAGTAACAGACGAGCTTTCAGTCACATTAGAGACAGAAAAATCAATTACTGACAACTCGTGATAAAAAGAAACAGACGCGTCAACACACCTTCATGAACTGCTCCATGGCCTTGGAGGAGAGCGAGTTGGAGCGAAACAGAGTGTTTGGATCAGCTGTGAGAGCAGAACAGAGAGGAGATCGATAAGATTTCTGTCAAATGATAAGGTCATTAAACAGGACACACAGCACACATACAGTACACACATACAGTACACACATAGTACACACATACAGTATATATACACACCTCAGATTTCTCTCAGCTTTCTCTACATAGTTTTAAATAGAACGAATTAAAAGAACAACACTGGCGCTGACCATGAACCACAACGTTCCCGGTTTGCATCCAGTCAGGTGACCTTCACGCATGTTAATCTCCAACTGGTTCATTTCCTGTCCTCTTTCTACTGATTTCTGTCCAGTAAAGGAATTAAAACACCCAAAGATGTCTCACAAAGACACAGAGTTTGACGTGTATCTGAGGGCAGGAACAGAAAAAGCATCCCTCCTCTGTATTGATAGCTCCAATGAATGTGATGAAGCAGCGTCTCAGGCTTGGCAGAGACCCTCATCAGGCACATAATGATGCTGGATGAAAATGTGACACCGCTTCATTAAATTCACTGAAGGCTAACGATACAGCGTGGACCCTCGGTCTGTCTGCGCCCTCTGTTCAGGCTCTTGGTTTGGGATGTGCACGCTTTGCATTCTGTTTGATCTGTTTTATCAGGCTTTACGAACACACAGCTCAGTGTGAAGGCTGAAGGCCGGCTGCATCACCGCTGAAGTCCATCAGGGTGGAGACACTAAGAGATCCACGGGGACAGGCCTGCTAAGATATTTTGCATTCAAAGATGAGGACATGCGGGGAAAGGTTTGGTTTTTCATGGCAGCCCAGCGGGCGTTCAGTACATTTCTTTTCCTTTACCCCTGTGCCTAACTTTAATGTCTGGCTGCACTCGGCATCTATTCCTGATCAAGCCGTTACCGTTCAGATCATGTGGAGTTGCTATGGAAACTTAGGCACTATGCTTATTATCTCAAACTACACCAACAGAGCCCAGAGACCAGAGCACAACTGTGTGGATTAGCACGAGAGACGAGGAGGCAAAAACCTGACGGATACAGAAGCCACGAGAAGACTGATGGGTGAGCGAATAATTGGCGTCGGGTAGTAAATACAGCGCTGGCAGACTTGGACTGCCCACACACGGACCGTGACTGCGTTCAGAGACCTTAATGTCAGCTCAGAGTTAAACAGAAGCAGCCCTCAGGAGGTCTCTGCAGAGAGGAGCACATGACAGCAAACAGGCATGTCCCAACTCTGACTCACACAAACATGACTAATGGAGATGAAGTTCGGTCCTACGCACGCTGTGTGTTATGTAATGCACATGTTGGATGTTTTGAGCTAATATCTGTAGGCGTTAATTGTGCAAAAATCTAAATAACACCGCTCTGTCTGACAACACGTGACAAATACTCTGCAGACTTTCATTCATCTCTGACGTCATGGGTCACATGTCCAACGTCTCTGACTGACAGCGCTGATGTCAGGCTTACTGGTGTGGTTGACCTCCCGGGTGTTCAGGTAGTCCAGGAATGGCACCACCAGGCCCTGGCCCAGGTAGATCTTCACCAGGGTCATTGCCACATCCTGCCGGCTCTCCACCGTGGTCACCTCCTCCAGCATGGTGAGAGCACTGCTGTCCTCCACCTGGTGAGAGGAGGACTCAGGTCACGACACGCTGCTCACATGGACGAGGGTTTTTTCTTTAAAGCCGGCACAGTATTAAAAATAAACCAGGAGCATAAGTGTGGATCAGGTTGAGGGGAAACCCTGCAGAGCATCAGCAGTAGTACTGAGGACAAATGGTGCTGCTGACCTCCGTAGGAGAGATGACTGACTCCACCAGGAGGTGAATGAGGGGCTGATAGTAAATAGAAGGCAAGATCCGATCCTCCACCAAACGCACCTTCAGACGCAGCGCTCCCAGCTTGCCACTGGCGACAGAGGAAAATACCAGAGAATAAAAAGAGAGAGACTTTCTGCACACCTTGATCTTATAATGAGCCAAAGAAATATCCTGGAAGAGAAGGAGAAGAATGGCAGCAACCAGAACATTAATGTGGAAAAGATGCACTCCTCAATCAAACATGAGCTCCTGGATTACTTTCTGTACGTGACGGCGACCAAAGACCCTGTTTAAAAAGTGCAGCATCATCTGCAGAGCGTTTGCATGCAGGAAGTGTGTCCAGTCCACAGAAATCTGTTAGTGAAAGGAAAGAAACTGTTGCTGTATAACTGCACATAATTCCTTTTTGAGAGTTGAGGAGTCCTTATGCTCAAGGACGCTGTCAAAGAGATCTGTGTGCACTGTTTTCACAAACCAACACAGTTACAGATACTCAGAGGAAGAGCTTCTGCAGAGACGTTACTTCTCTTCTCTCAGCTGCGGTGAAAATAAGGCTCGAACCAGCTCCTCCTCAGCAGCGTGGCCCCATCAAAATAAACCCTTTAACTGCAGGTCATGTCCTAATAAATCTCTGAGATTCACTTCCTTCGCTTCTATCTTTTAGCTTTCTTTGTTTGAAAATCATCTCAAGGAACAGATGCTGTCAGAGACCCGGCTGCACTCCTGTGAACGCTCATTGAAATGCATGAAAGAAGGCGCGGAGGGGCGGAACTAGCGCACTTTAAAACAACGCCGCTCAATCCGAGTCTGAAATTCCAAAAGCAAAACGCTGGTCTCAGTTATACAAACACACGAACTCACCGCACTGCACAAACAAGCACACCCTTAATCCTCACCCAGCGTCGACCTCATTGTTTCCCAAGGGCAGCAAGCGAAACCAGCCCTGTAACAGCGGTGTCTTGTGCAAACAAGCAAAAGGGATTTCCACCTGAGGAAGTAAAGAACAAACAAGGATATAATATCAGACAGACGGAGGATTTTTTCTGTGCTGTACTTCATGTGAGGCATATTGTGTCAGAACATGAAATCTATGGAATATGGACTTTTATCATAATCATGGCTTCCTCACCTTTCCCAGAAAGTCGTTCTTGCCCACCATGTCCCAGTCCCAGACCTCCACGGTGACCGTTCCCTCCTCACTCAGCTCCTCCGGATCCAGCTCCAGCTCCAGGGTCTCTCCCCAGTGAGGGAAACGGGTCTTCTTGATAATCTGAAACCCAGCAGACTGGGCTGTTAGGAAACCTCAAACAGATCAACTTCACAGGACAAACATGAAATGTTTCATAGCTCACCGACGTCTCCGCGCTGTGGTTGTTGAAAATAACTCTTGCAAACGGATCAGACGTTCCAGAAATGTCTCTCGGAGCCAAGTCTCTGCGGGCATCACCGGACCGAAAGACAACACAACTGATCAACACACCAAAATGCTCAACAAGCTCCTGTTACCTGCAATGCAATCAGTAAACGAGGGGCAGCAAAGGAGAAACAGCACCGTCCACTTGACCTTATCCTTTCAAATAACTCCCATTCAGTGAAGAGTGTGTCTGAATAACAGTGTCAGGCCCTGATGGACATGCTCATTAGTGGCAGCCTGGGACGCACAGATGGGGCAGTGAGTGGTGCGATATGACTCAGGAGGGAGTGTGGAGGCCTGCGGGGTGATGGTGACAAGATTTCAGCACAGAGGCAGCGACGGCACCGACAGGCCGCCGCTTCACAAACACTCCACACAGCTCATTCATTTCCAAATATCTGAGAGTTTCACAACTTCGGCGCCACATGTCCACCTGCTCTCTGCTTCGCCTTCTGGTCCCAGGCCGGACGCTCATTTTCATCTCTAAACGAGCTCCTCTCCCTGCAGGACTCCAAGCTCACAGGCGTGTTACCTGGCTTCTATGACTTGACACCGCAGGCTGATCTTGTCTGTGTCTTTCAGCAGCTCCAGACTCAGATGGATCTCTCCCTGGACCTCTTCATCAGGGTCCACCCTCGTCAGGTTCACCCAGCTATCCAAGCCTGAGCGCACCACACACACATATTACTCATGAACACTCCTGCAGAAATCAAGTTTTAGTCAATGAATCAATTAGGAAAAATGATCTTTTCTTAGTCTTATTCTGGAATAAACTGAGTTTTTTAGGATTTGCAGTGCTGATGGGGAAAACAGGCTGTTTGACACTGTGGGCTTTAGGAAGTAACAGTGGCTGTTTTTCTCTCTATTTTCTGACATTTTATGGTTTATTTAACTAACTGATGAGCATCTTTATTTGGCTAAGCACATATTTGAAAATATCAAATTTTGAGCACATCTGCTGGTGAATACAAGACAAGGCGAAAGCACCAAAGAAACACCTGCAGTGTAGTCCTTGATAGTCTCAACAACATGTAAATCACATTTCACTGGTGTCACACTCAATGTGCTCTGTCGTATCACTTCAGGAATATCAGACATAAGCGAGGGTACGATGTCACGGCCAGACTGTGAGAAGACTCCTGCGAGGGAGTAACTGAGTCAGTGCCGCCATGCAGCAATGAATCACATGAGCCAAGGCCATGCCAGGTGGCTCTCAGGAGAGAGGCATCAGTATGCAGCCAGCGTCCCCCCGTAAACACTTTGAGCAATCGAATAAAACTACAGCACGGCATGGCATACTTTAAACGCCGTGCGTCTGGCCAAGGCAGGGCAGAGAGCGCTCGAGCTCGTGCTGAGGTAAACACTGTGTCTAATTTCTTGAATGTGAGGCTTTTGTAAGACAGCCAGACATTAAACGGTCTGGGGCCGTTTGAAATGCTCCGGTTGCTCGCCTCATTGGACGGCGCTGCGGGCTTCCACGCTAAAGGATGCTTCATAATGCAAAATGAAAAAAGCCCAGAGTTTCCGCAGACAAGCACCAGGAGAGCCATCAGGGCCAGAGCTGATTTTACTGCCTTCAGTGTAAGCAAATCAAATTAAATGTGCGAGAGAGCTCTGAGAGACATTCCCAGAGTCTAAAAGAGGCATCTCGCCCCCATCGCCGCGACCTTTGCCTCGCTCAGTTTATGTGTGTTTAACCTCTGAGCTTTGGCCAGCCATCCATCCCGTCACAGACCGTGCAGGTCCATCCAGCCGTACCTTTAGCTTGAGACCCGATGGCATCTTTGCTCAGAGTTATCTTTCCAATAACATCATCGTGGCTGCAGAGAGAGATAAAAGAGGTGATTATCGGACAGAAGCCATTGAAAATATCATCAAAGTTGTTTGATCTTGCCAGAGTTAAATGAGGTGAATTGAAGACAGACTGATTAGAGGGCTGGTGGTCATGAGAAGACGAGGGAAAAACAACCTTTAATGGCTCAGTCTGGACGGCCATCTGCCTGACGATGTTTGTTGATTCAAAGCTCGTTTTCTCTTCCCAAAACATTTTAACTGTACATGAGGTTTTCATCCAAATATATAAATTCACAAGCCAAGTTAAGCAAACACTCGTGGCTCAGAGGGCTGTAAATCAAACGTCAGTCGAGTTATATGGGATCATTCTGATGACCACGTTACCCAATCGTGTCCTCGTCCATGACATGAAAGGAGAGCGAATGGAACCCCATCGGGAGGTGCAGCGTGTACTCTTCACCCCAGAAAGGATTCAGGTTCTTCCACACGGTGGCAGTCCTGAAAAGACAGGTTCAGACACACCTTATACAGAAACATATGAGCACATGAACGCATGCAACAACAGAGAGCCAGGAGCCAGAAATCATTGTGAACATGGCACTTAACCACCTGTGTACCTGGAGGCAGACAGATCACGTGCTTTTCAAGTAGTCTGCTGCTTAAAATGATATCATCTTTTCTGACTTTTATCTAAATTTTGCTTATTGTGATGTACAGAGTACTTCAAAACGTCTCTTTAGTCGGTCTGCTCACGACTTAATGACGTTCACTTTAAGGCATCGTTTGGTACAAAAGTGAGGATTCACTGCTTTATGTCGGGTTACAACGTCCTGCTAAAGAAACACAGCAGCTCTCTGGATGCATCATTTCAAATGGGCTCTTAAGGTTTCTGTTAAAGCCAAACAGGTTCTCCTGTGGAGGCACGAACCTCAAAGGTTGTTTTTATATTGACTGAATGTGCCCATAACACGCAGCTGAATGCCTGATCAAAGTCAAAGTGTGGTACACTAAATATTTGATCAGTGGTTCCTCATTTAAATCAACATTTTGTCTATTTTAGACGGTTTCATTAAGGCACGTTCTTTTATATTTAATAGGATTGTATTCCTTAAAGAAAGGCATTGAAAAAGTCATATTTTGGTGTGAGCACCAGTCAAACACCTTAAATAGGATTTCAAAGAGTACTCTGCAATACGAGCAGTTTTCTAACCCTCTACTGTTAGAATAAACCCTTGTTTCTCTAAGAGCCTACATGCACTCATTATTTCCCACCACAATCTACCAGCCACATCATCCACGAACATCACACTCGAGGAGTCAGCTCGCCTGCAACACTACAAGTACAAGATAATTAGTGTGAGTGTCTGCAGTGAATCACTGTGCCGTTTTCCCTCATGATGCCAGATGGAACAATGGCCACTGAATTCAACCCCACTTCTTATGACAGCCCACAACAAGCATTTTTTTCTGCACTAATCTGGCTTGCTGTCAAGTAGCACCACTTGGGAATAATCCGTTTTATTGCATGCTGCTTCCGGAAATAACCGTCTTTTGCTTCAGCACTTTGGAGGATGAAACCATTTGTCCTCCTGCACCCAAACACCTCTGAACTGGCGCACTGCGCTCCCAGCGTCCTCCTTGCTTACACCAGGAGCTCCCTGCAATAATTGATGCACCCTCTCCATGGTTACCTGCGGGTGTTTTAAAGGCCAGACCAGTATCAGGTTCTCGGCGCTGGAGGGGCCGCGCTGCGTGCGCCGCCGCACGGATCATACGCACTCCACCCTGGTTTACAAGTGCAGAGTAGCGGGAGCGCAGCCAGAAACTAACCAAACGCAAATATCTCCACTGAGATGCAGGATATTCAAATCTGAGACACCGTCCAGCTGTAAGGTCACAACTAAGCAAGATCCATTTGATGCACGCGTGCAGATTTTCAGTCAGAATCGGAGAGAACTCACCTGGCCACAACTTCATTGTCAACTTTCACAATGCAGTATGGATCACTGGTTCCGGAGCTTAAGGTGAAAAGAAAAGGCATGAGACATGTCACACAGTCAGCGTGCCGTCTTTACTCACACTGTGGTCACTTTGTGCAGACAGACGTGACGAATTCCTTCAGCAGAAACGCAGCAGGAATTAAAAATGTCAGCTAAACTTTTTTTTCTTCTTATCTAACTAACCTGATAAGCAGCTATTAACCGATGTTGAGGCGGCAGCTGTATATTCATACAGCTTGAGCACAGGAGCGCGTGCCATTCAGAAATTACTTACACGTCTTTGGCGGGGAGGTTCCTGCCCTCGACAATCCTGAAATAAAGAGATGTGTTTTTGGCCATTTTCAGTCGAGTGAGCTATTAATCCGGTTCCTCCTATGTTCCCATACGCGCTCTTATAAATAGTGCTCTTCCCCTCCGAGTTTTCTTCATTTCATGGCACCTTCGGCGCGTGACGGCGCACAGCCCACCAGCAGCGCGCGACACAGGCGCGCATCCAGCCCCGTCAGTCCAGCCGTGAGTCCAGCAGGGGACACACGGTGGGACAAAGGGTGGGTAGCTGAGCCGGGGTTTGGCGTCTTATACCAGCTCTTCTTTTAAAACGGGACACTTGTTTGAACCGTCAGATTTGTCCATTCTGAAATAAACATGACCGAATAAACTGCATTTCACTACAGCACTGGAGATTATCTGATCTCATAGTTGACGTCGTTCACACCTGTTTGGAGCCGGCGTTATTGTCTTTTTTAGATACGATGTCCTCCTAATTTATAATCCCCGTGAATGTATGGTCATACCTGGTTAAGTGTCTGCTCCTCAGGAGCGACTCTTCTTCGATACAAAGCGCCACCTGCTGGCGAAGATGTGGAACTACTGCACGCGCAATTAAAGACAGGCATCTTAACGGACAGCCACTTCCGCGTTGGGGTCTTCTTCGGAGTGAATACAAGCTAATAAACAACGGAAGAAACCCACAGCTAAAAACAGCCATATTCTTCTTCTCAAACTGGTTTAGAAACTTAAACCGCGTTTTGTTAAAGTACGAACAGTAGTGGATGCAGGAGAGTCTCCAACAGTAACCTAGTTATCTTGTTTTTTGGAGGTTTTAGCCATAAGCTAACTAAATTAGCCCGTACTTGTAGCTGGCTGGATGTGTTCAGCACCGTGCTGTTGCTGGTGACGGAGATGGATGCTTATCCCGGAGTTATCGGCGGTGATTCTACAAAACAGCAAGAAAGACATTATTACCTGCTGTCTGAACTGCAAACGTTAGTCAAAGATTTACCAAGGTAGTGTTATCTTACACCCCTCAGGGCAGACTTCCTTCGTAGAATACACACAGGTGCTTTTACCAATGAGTGCTTCAGTTTTAGCTGCATGGTTGATTTACAGCTGCATCCTGTTGACTGTTTGTTTTCCTCCATGGTCAGCTCCTTCCAGCAGCGCCTGTCTTACAGCACCCTCGGTGACCTGGCCCTGGCACTCATAGATGGGACGGTCTATGAGATTGTGCAGGGGCTTCTGGATATTCAGCATCTGACAGAGAAAAATCTGTACAACCAGAGACAAAAGCTGCACTGTGAGCATCAAGGTCGGTGCTCTGTTTCAGTGCTCATGCATGTTACCTGGATAATTGCTGAGGGAAACCAGGACTCCTCTCAAGTCAATGACTATATGAAGTACCAAACCTGCTTCTTGGAACAGGCCCTTGGTCTGAAGGTATAATCACAGACGTCGCTGTGATGCTTTACTGGTTACTTCCTTTTGTCCGCAGGACTCAAACAAGATCTTGTACGGAAGCACAAAGACGCTCTGCAGTCATGCAAGTCTCACAACCTTGCGCTTCTCAAATCAAACCACCAAGCAGAACTGGAGGTAAGGCATTGAAATCCCTTTACCTCTGATCACCAGAAGGACTGCTGTTATTTCCAGGTGCAGTGTTTTTCTAACGCTTCTGTGTTTTGTTATCAGGCTCTGGAAATCCGTGTGCGAGAGGAGCAAAGAATGATGGATAAGAAGATTGTCGCAGAAATTGATCAGAAAGTGATAGATCAGCAGAACACCCTGGAGAAGGCTGGAGTCCCTGGGTTTTACATCACCACTAATCCTCAGGTTAACATCTACACCTTTCCACTGATGCCAGGAGAGGCAGAATATATGCACATGTGATGCAGACAGATGTCCAGCAGATGGCGATGTTTGCCTTAACTTATTGCTCTTCCACTGTTGTCTTCTTTCAGGAGCTGACAATGCAGATGAACCTGCTTGAATTGATCCTCAAGCTTCAACAGAAGGAGTCACAGTCTGGAATCCTTTGAGAAGGAGACCTAAATATGCCCAAAAAAACATGTTCAGGAAATGTCTCTCACTTGTTGTTATGAGTCTCATATTTGCCATCAAAACCTGCAGGAGGAAGCTGGTTCTTGAGCATTCAAGTGAAGAGTTTACAGTCCTGGAGGAGAGCAGAACCAGGATGTGACAGCAGAGATAGTAAAGCACTTAAATGCAGTGTCACACATTGTGAGATGAGTAAAGAGCAGCCTTTGCCAGACAAGAAATTTCTGAGGGTGGATGTGTTGCTTATGGCCACGTAAATTGGCTGTAAGTGGGATTAATGATGTTTGGTGTCTCCATAAAACCTCCATGAGGCCTTTGGAGAAGTCGGCTCCATTTTAGGGAAAAAGTACTATTTTGTCGCCGTGTGTGCACGACTGAACTCTGGACAGCGATGATGTACTGACGCCCAAACAAAAGATGAAATATGTTTACACGTTCACTGTGCCTGTGGTGGTGTTTTGGAGGGTGGTGCTGTTAGATTAAATCAGCCACTGGACTCTTAAAGAACGGAGCAGCTGCTGTCGGTCTCAGGACGCTGATTTCAAATGAGGTGTGAACGAACAAGGCGTGGAATATGTCAGCTGCAGTGATCTGTCTCTGCTTTGAGCAAACTTTATTTATTTGAACAGTACTGCGATACGTTTCCCACATCGTTTTTCTAACTTGTGCAACTGTGGTGTAATTTTTGTTGGTAATAAGGGGGAAATAAATGATGTCCAGTATGAACATAACTGGTATAACATGAATGTCTGCCGTCACAAAGCAATTTTTTTTAAGTCTCCTAAAGTATCTTTGTCTTTTGTGAAGAATTTTATCATTAATGTAAAACTTGAGTCATTTGTGTTGTACTGGGTTCCAAGTTGTTTCACTGGGAAGCTGCCAGTGCTCCACACTTCATGTGGAGCTAATTAAAACCTGCACCTGTTCATGAGCAGGATAAAAAAAAAACAGCTGAGCAGAATCTATGGCCGACATATTGCTTTATTAGCATGCTTTATTATATTCACAGTCTTTAGAAATATGAGCGTTTTCTTTAAGCAGACTGTTTTGGTTTTTATTACTTTTGAAGAAAACAGACAAACAAAACATGATTAGCTTGTTAAATATGATGCGTAATGATTAAAGGCCTCACATGTGTGAAGCTGGAATTTACATGAGGTCATCAAGTAATACGACAAAGTTGGAAACTGTCTCACAACAAAACTTAACACCTGATAAAACGTGTTTTTTTTTATCATGGCGCACATGTGCAAAGTGTTATTTTATATGAAATTAGTATATAATCTTTCCTTTAAGGCTCCGTAATTAAAAATGTAAAGGGGGACATGTTTACATCGTATTTTAAACTTTAAGTACATTCTGCTCGTAAGGCTTATGCTGATTATATGCTTTAATGCTTATTATGTACTTTTACTCAAGCAGAACTTTGAATGCGGTACTTCTGTAACAGTATCTTTACAGTGTGGTATAAAAGTACTTGTACTTGAGTAAAGGAGCTGTGTACTTCTTCCACCTTCATTTACTCAAGCTGCTTACTTCTCCTCCACAAACATGTTCACATTGCACTCAGGACCTCGTGCAGTCCGGGTCCGGCCGGCCGGGGACCCCCTCTGGGACCACCGGCTCCAGTTAATCTCGTTGTGCCGCGCTGTGGGAGGGGCGCAGCGGGGAAGCCCTTCAGCAGCAGCGTGGAGGTGACTGTGCCTTTAAGAAGCAGTCCATCCTGCTCGTGTTGGTTTTATTCCTCGGCGCACCTTCAGCTCCATCAGCAGACGATGCTCCTCGGCAGACCTGCGGCGCCCGTGAGACACCCTGAGCCACAACGGTAAGCGACTGCTGCATTTCCGATGTTATTATCTCTCTTCGGGGTTACACAGGGAATAATCCCAGCCGCCTCACGCATCCAGAGTGCCCTGCTTTCCCCGAACATCCAGCAGAGGAGGACTTGTGCACTAACGATCCTCTTTCTGCGCCCGTTTCCATTTTGTTATCAATTATTTATCTGGCGTTAAAACGACGCTTTTCCAGCCGCCGCTCATTCCCCGCACGGTGCGGCGTGTGTTCCCGGACACACGCTGGATGAATGTGAAGTGGAAGCGGGTCGTGCAGTTTACGGCAGTGGGTTTATTTCTAGAGGGAAATAAAGCGTTACGTAATTATAACGGAGGCATCCTGTTGTCGCCATATGCCATCTGATGTTGCACCGCCCGGAGAGGCTGGATGGATCCGGCTGCTCTCTGAGGAGAAGGTCAAACATTCTGTTGGCAGTCTAAAGATTAGAAATACATCTTCTATCTCGACTGTATTTCAGCTTTTGTTTCTCACATGAGCGCACCTTTAAGATGACGTGGACTGGCCCTGTGATGAGCGTCCAGCTCATTAGGCCTCGCTCTAAAATCTCCATAAAGGAAGATAAACTGATTAAACAGCCAGATGTTCCTCCAAAGGCTGCCAGACTCGTGGGATTAATTACAATTATATTTTATTTCTTTTTTATGACTTCACTGGAGGTAAATATACTGGCTACTAAATATAAAGCAATATGTTTAATGCAGCGCTGATACAATAAGAAATGTTAGCATGAACTGAGATCCTGTTTAACCAGCTGACCTCCATCATATCAACAAAGCTGTGCAGCGTATTCATTTCTTCACGGTTTAGATGGAAATACTCAACATTTAATGTCACCACTGATTTCAAAGCCCAGATTGGAAAGATGAAGACTTACACTTAGACTATTACTTTATAGATCCAAATCTGGGAAATCATTTCATTGCAGCAGCACTTTAAACACACACATAAACATAAAATATATACAATAAAGAAGAATAAAGACAGGTGAGTCATGAAAACTATGAGACAAAGAATGCTCTCAAAAAATATAACTAAGTGTATAAACATGGAAAAACAGCAATTGTTAAAAATATAACTGAGTATAACTAAATATATAGTTATATAATATGTATTATAATATATAATACATATTTTATGATGATAATATGATAAAAATACAATATAAGTATAAACAAGTATTAACAGCAGTTCTTAAGAGAGAGAGTGAGCAGAGCTAAATGTAACCAATGAACAGTATGTGCAACACTGCAGTAGAGATGATTTCCTTCAATGTACAGGCCATGCTATTCAGCGTCCACGTGGTCTTAGTGTAAATTGGTTCTTTACAGAGATCCACGGCATGAAAGCCAAACACCACGCCTCACCCTGCAGACTCAGCACAGCATCTCAAACTAAAGAGCAAAAATATTCAGCAGCAGGTTAAACAAGTCGGACCATGTGACCCGGCGGCGTCTTTTCCTCTTCTGATGTTGGCCTCTGTCTTGCAGGTCAGCTTCATAGACAGGTAATGGATCCAGTGTGACTGGTGTAGCACCGTACTGCCCAGCTGGCCCGCCTGAATCTGTAGCTATGGCATCTTGTACGAGAGGCTGCACCCCGGCGGTGCGCCTTTGTCAGAGACTGAACCGACTCAAGACGCTGGATGAGGACATGATGGCCACGTCGCTGAAGCGCTGCCTCTCCACTCTGGACCTGACTCTGATGGGAGTTGGTGGCATGGTGGGCTCCGGCCTGTATGTCCTGACAGGAACAGTGGCTAAAGACATGGTTGGGCCTGCTGTCATCATATCCTTCCTTTTCGCAGGTATTGCCTCTCTCCTGGCCGCCTTTTGTTACGCAGAGTTTGGAGCACGCATCCCCAAAACAGGATCTGCCTACATGTTTACCTATGTCTCCGTGGGAGAGATCTGGGCCTTTCTCATTGGTTGGAATGTGATTCTGGAGAACATGATTGGCGGCGCTGCTGTGGCACGTGCCTGGAGTGGCTATCTGGACTCCATTTTTAACCACGCCATTCAGAACTTCACGGAGACACACATTATGCAGTGGAACGTGCCCTTCCTCGCCCATTACCCCGACATCCTTGCAGCAGGGATTCTAGTAGTAGCCTCGTTCTTCATTTCCTTTGGAGTTCAAGTGTCCTCTTACCTCAACCATATCTTCTCCACTATCAGTATGGGCGTCATCGTTTTCATCCTGGTCTTTGGCTTCGTGCTGGCCGAACCAGCCAACTGGAGCCAGAAAGAAGGAGGTTTTGCACCTTATGGGATATCTGGGATACTGGCAGGCTCGGCCACGTGCTTCTACGCATTTGTGGGCTTTGATGTGATTGCGTCCTCAAGTGAGGAGGCAAAGAACCCGCAGAAAGCTGTTCCCATCGCCACCGCCATCTCCCTTGGACTGGCAGCAACAGCTTACATCCTGGTCTCCACAGTGCTCACACTGATAGTCCCCTGGCATACGCTGGACCCCAACTCAGCCCTGGCAGATGCTTTCTTCCGCCGTGGTTACAGCTGGGCTGGAGTTATTGTGGCAATAGGTTCCATCTGTGGTGAGTGTCCACCTTTAATTGAGAAGTAGCATTTAAATGGCTGTGCGTTGTGTTTAGCAGTAGCATTTGCTGCACTGTGCTGAATTCTGACTTATGTCCTGATGATGACTCTCTGTTCCCATTTGCAGCCATGAACACTGTGCTGCTCTGTAATCTCTTCTCCCTCCCTCGGATTGTGTACGCCATGGCAGAGGATGGCTTGTTCTTCTCCATTTTTGCTCGGGTCAATCCCATCACCAAAGTCCCTGTCAATGCTATATTGGTGTTTGGGATCCTCATGGCCACCATGGCTCTCATCTTTGACCTGGAGGCCTTGGTTCAGTTCCTGTCCATCGGCACCCTCCTGGCTTACACCTTCGTGGCAGCGAGCATCATCGTGCTGCGCTTCCAGCCTGAGAAAACCGGCAGCAAGGGAACCGCTACCACATCTCCCAACCTGAATGCTGAGGCCTCTCCTGCTCCCTCAGAGTCTCAGACCATAAACGAGGACAGCGGGGAGCTGAAGCAGTATGAGTCCTTCTCTGACAAACTCCAGCTGGTGGAGAGGCAGAAGACTAGAGAGCGTCGTGGGGTGGGGCAGCTGAAGGCCTGCTGGGAGCCGTACCTGGGCAGGCTGCTGGGGGACTGCGAGCCGGGCGAGGTGGTGGCCTTCTGCGTGCTGACCCTCATCGTGAGCTCAGTCTCCCTCTGCGCTGTGCTAGAGTTTGGAAACAAACAGCTGCAGCTGCCGCTCTGGAGCTTCACAATGCTGCTGGTGATTTTTAGCTTAGCTTATGTTCTCAGTCTGGCCCTCATTTGGATTCACGAGCCACAAACCAACAGCAAAACATTCCAGGTGAGCCCCTTTATGGTTCCTACAACAGGTAAACTGCAGGTAAACTTTTTCCTCATGATTCACAGTCCTGACAGCAACACACAGTAAAATTACGCTCACCTAAACAGTGAGTCTCAATGAAAAGGATATATTTATTACCTATGACTGACATGTTGTTGTTGTCCAGGTACCTTTGGTTCCACTGACTCCTGGTGCCAGCATCTTCATTAATGTATTCCTCATGATGAAGCTCAGCTCTCTAACCTGGATTCGATTCACCGTATGGATCGCTGTAGGTAAGAAGGCACCAGAACGTAGGCAGAAATCAAAGTGGCTGACAGAAATCCTCTCTGCTCTGTTGTGTGATTTCTCAAACATATTCCTGCAGAGCAAATCCATTTTTTGCTTAAAAGCTGTAAGAACTGATAACTTCCTCTGTACACAAACATGGCTTTGCATGTTGTTCTCAGATTTTGTTGACTTAACTGCAAATCTCGGTAAATCTTTTGGGCTCTGAGGAAAGAGAGAAAGTCTTCCTTTTTTGTCAGCAACCCGTCTGAGCTGGTGGTCACACAGCGTCAATGCCCTGTCAGTAAGGGGATCACTGGGGAAACATGATTAGCTGCATTAGCTTAAGGCTTCTCTGGACCAGTAAACCATTTAAACACTGCTGTCAGACTGCAGCAAGTTAACAAGATGCACACACGTGGAATATTACACCTGACAGGGCCCCGGGCTGGACTCTTTCCATTTCCCTAGAGAAAGAAATGGCCACTTACCTTCCATAAAGGCCACTGTGTTTGGGTGGAGTTAAAGCCATGTGATCAATATTACACCAAAGAGTAAATACAAAGCAGCAAAAGTACTGGATTTCATTGACCATAAACGTAAAGCCTTAGACATATCGAAGGCCTCTGAAATATATTTTTATCCATGACTCTGTCAGTTGATCGTCTGTTGGTCGGTTGCTCCACCATGTTTGTGTAGAAATATCTCAACAAATATAAACAACAACAACAATTTGATGTATTGTCATGAAACCTTCTACACGCATACACAACATTTTATCTAGCGCCACCATCAGGTCAAAACTCACAACAGTCTCATCAGCCTCAGCTGTAGTTTGTGCTTACTGCTAATTGGCTAATATTAGCATGCTAGCTCGCTAAACTATGATTGTGAACACACAAACGTTAGATCTGCTCATCTGCAAAGCAACAGCATGTTAGTTTTGTCATTTTCAGCATGTTGACTTTAGCATTTATCTTGAAAAGTTGCTGTACCGCTAGCATGGCTGCAGACCCTCAGTCTTGCCGTCCAAAGGAATCAACCTTTCACAGAGCAGAACCTTGTGTCTCAGGTGACTTTTCTCACTGCTCACCTGTGTGCAGCCTGCCCGGACTTTAATATGACATCACTGCAGCTACAAATGTGTCGTCCTGCCTCTTTCCCAGGTCTCATTGTGTATTTTGGCTATGGGATCTGGCACAGTAAGGAGGGCATGCGGGAGCTGCAGCCCAAAGACATGGCCGCCCGCTACGTGGTGCTACCCAGCGGCAGCCTGGTAGAGACAGTGCAGTCCGTCCAGCCCGATGGACAGGTGGACCCGGCGCACCAAATCAACCCCTCCACTGACTCGACAGCTGAGGAGTGCGCAGGAAAGAGATGATGTGTGACCAAACATAGTACTACTGCCTGGTATTGTTTGTTGTCTCCCACTCATACGCTCTACTATTACCTGTGTACTCTCTGTATCTCACTCCCTTTAACGTGTGACCGGCCTGCCACAGTCTGTACTCGTTGCTTTGCAGATATAAGCACACCGCAGGGTGGGATGCACGCTCTCTGTCTCGTTGTGAAGCACACTTGTATATCCTGAATGTTTAGAAGAGAGCTTTACTGTCCTGCATCAAAGTTGTGTTCAATCCTTTAAGACCAGCTCTTTTCTTGCACCCTTGCCAGTTTGTCAGAATCCACGTGGTTGTAGGTTCTATTCGGTGCTTCTTTGCGACAAACTGTACCTTTAGTTAAATACACTCGCAGATCTGCAGCTGGAAATTCAACATTTCGTAGTAAACGTTCAGTTGTAGCGTTTCTTCAGTTAAACGTAGGAATGCACAGACTTTTGTGAGTTTACATTTTTGCCTTTTTTCTCAAATTCTTCTCTCCAAAGCGTCCGGAGAAACCACAGGCTCTAATCGTTTGGATCCTCTTAGTCCAGCTCCTCCTTTTGGTTCTCACAGACTGCCCTAAGTATAGTTATTTAATCCTATACTCTAATATATTTATTTTTCTATTATTACTATTTATAGCTTGCATTTATAAAGGTCTCATTAGCTTCATTTTTTCCCGAGCTTCTGTTTTTTGTCATTTTTCTGTGTTTCAGTATCTGTTATATGTTTTGCATGTACCTCTATTTGTGTCCTTCAGGAATTTGTGCTCACCTTTTAAGTGGCTGAACGACACTTCAGTGCTTCACTTAATCTCCTAAAGCTCGTCCCATGACCCTGTTCTTCTTTGTGTCACTGATCTGGTTCTTTTGCCGTCTTTTCTCACAGACATTCAGACAGCAGTCCTCTCCGTTTTTTCCCCCAGTTGGCATGAGATTAGAAATCAAAGCACAGATCATTGAGCTTTTATTGTCATGTGACTGATTTCCTGAGATAACCTGAGAGATAATTGGATTATTGGCTATGTGAGGCAAGCACAAACCTATTGAATGGGCACTTTCACACACACAGGGTGGAGTGTTGGGAGGCAGGCAGACATCGGTTGTGATGTTAAACCCGGGATGCGCTTCATCTCTCCGAGGCCTCCGTAATCCCAGCAGATTTGCTGCAGTCCCTGTCGCCAGCCTGCAGCCTGACCTAGATTAGATGAAGGCACACATGTGAGAACACTCATATTACACCGATAACATTCCCTCAGCCGACACGTGGAAACAACGGCGTCAAGAAGTGAACGTGAGGCTTCAGTTTTAGCGTATGTAAATGTACTCAAAGGATGCTTTAAATGATTTCAGTTTGTGTTTGCATGTGTTACATAAGAAACCAATGGCCTTAAACATGTTGTAATCAATGCAGACTGAATTCCAAAGTCAAAGTAATCAGTCTTTATGATTTAGTTCTTTCACTTATTCGTCTGTTGGTAAAAACTCTTACACAGGACTTCATGCTTTCTGAGTATTAGAAGACAACAGACGCGGAGGGACAGAATGTGCAGTTGGAGGCGTGTTGGCATCGAAACGGAGTCGGGCTCACGAGAATTTTGTACAACTTTGCACACTGAAATCTATTATCTGGTAATTTTGTGTCACAGTTTTGCTTTTGATGTCGGGGCCAGCGGCAGACATTGATACTGCGGTGCTTTTTTTTTTTTAAGCTGAATGTTCTCTCACTTCTTTCTGTCTTTTTCGTGCCAGGAAGCACAGTTATGATGAATTATCCAAATCTTTTCTTACTTCTGAATAGTATTGTACTCTGTACTTGCACATTAAGTTCTCTGATCTTTCTGTTATGGTGTACGTCTGTATAAAATGCAAAAGACTGTGTTATCAATGAAAAATAAATGTTTTGAAGCAGCATTTACAAAAATCTGCATTGTGGAATAATCTGACAGCAGCATCACACGCACAAAGTTTCAGGAAGTCTCATCCTCGCAGCACTTTTTAGTTGTAATGTGTGCCGCAAGTTTAGTCTGTGTCTCGTCCAGAGGGCAGAAGAAGAACTCGAATACAGCCGACATCAAACTCACGTAATCGTCACACAAAGAAGAAGAAGAAGATTCAGCGTGGAACCCGGACACATGCATGATGATTTTAATAAATCATACAAGTAATTTGATAATGAATAATTGGAATTTTGAGGTCTTAATTGCAACAAACATTTAATCTCATTTCATTCATCCACATTTCAATGTTTTTTTAACCAGACAAGTCAAACTGGTCTTTATGAAAGTCCAAAATTCTGATGTTACAGACTGTCAAACCAACCACTGAGTCTCATAACCATCCTTTTCCTTTATGTTTGCTCTTACCTGGAGGCAAAATGTAGAGTAACTCACTCTAATAACCATATTCCTACATGAAACCTGACTCTGCACAGGACCACATAAACACCACTTACCTTCATACTCACACGCAGTGCTTAAATAAGAAAAGGATTCCTTAAATTTGGTTCAAAATGATCTTGAATGTGTTGAAAAGCATTAAATTAAAGTAGCTGATACCTGTAGACAATGTGTTGTGCGTAAGATTTTTAGAATGACAGAATGAAAACACCAAAAGTTAATGATTGAACTTACTTCCATAGTGGTGGCAGCAGCCACACTGCTGTGTCCTGCTACATTACAGGCTTAATAAGAGCATTTCATTAAAGACAGTTTTACAAAGCACTCTGTTTTTGAGTACATTCACACGTCTCTCCCCTTTCTATTATCTCATATCATCTGTTGAGCTCTTCCAGATGTTGACTCCCACACACTGAACATCTGTACTCAGTGTATTACACCTGTGCTGCTCTCCAGTGACTTGCTGCTGAATACTGAACTCATATTAGTAAAGTTTAACTATTTAAATGAATGAATATCTTCTATACTTAGTTTTTTCTCTCTCTTCATCACACCGCTTCATTTTGGACTTATCTTGTATTCAGCTGTACTACCTGATCAAAAATGCATATTCATTGCTCTTGACTAACATGACTAAATGCCACAGTTAAGCAAAGTGCTCATGTAATGTTGGCTGGCATCTGTGGCTGAAAGAGCTTAAGACCAACTTCAATTACATGCTTGATGACACACCTGTATAGTTAACCCAGTTTAGGGATTAACCCCCAGGTCAAGAGCTGCTAAAGCGAATGAAATGATAGATCAGTTCGCTCAGGTGAGGGTGATCATTAGTAATGTTAAGCAGGTGTTTGCTCTCACTGGGTTTCATTTTGCAGGTTCATGAAAACACAGAAATATGAGGTGTGTTTGACGTTAATGGCTTTGACATAAGAAAGGTCTCTTGGGCCCTCATCAGACTCAGATTACACAACTGAGCTCATGAACATCTCAGATTTCCTCTCGAAACCTCCTGATGTGTGAAGCAAATACAGAGACGAGAAGCGTCGTCTCTCAAAGGTCTGCAGTACGTGTGGTCCTGGTGCACCGCTGTGGATTAACCAACTTGGAGGGACTGAAATAAAGGCCTGTGGTGATTCAGCAGAGCATGAATCCTGCCAGCACTTGCATTTCCATGGAAACTCCCACTCCCCACCCCCGTCAGATAGCACTTAAAAGCTAAACACATCTGTGTCATTGTGCGCCATTCGAGGTTGTACAATCCGCCCATTTACTCAGAACCACGTGACCGATCTGCTGTGAAGGTTACCCATTCAGGTTTGTTTGACAAGCAGATCAGATGTCTGTAATATGCAGCAGCCATCAATGCCCTGTTTTAACACAACAGTCTGCCTTCAATATATCCACAGTTTATTAAATACACAGTACATTCAGCTTAACACGAGGCAACAGTGGTGATCTCGAATCTTGAATCTTGTCTGTAAAATGACAAAAACATTAGTGTTACTGTGGTATGATGTACAATAAGACATCATTATATGTGCTGTTATGAGCCATGAAGCAGAAACATCGCTCAAACAAAGCCGTGTTCTTGCAGCCTGCCTTCGGTCTAAATGCACGAACACATTCAGGGTTTTATTTTTTCCTCTGATTGGAGCGAGAGAGGAGAGAACCACTGCGTGCTCCTCTGTGGCTTTTGGCAGCGGCGGAGCCCGAGCTGAGGTGGAGGGTTTGAAGGTGAAGCTGTGGAGACGAGGGGGAGGCGGACTTGCGATCCCCTGACCCAGCGGAGTCCAGACCACTTTCCCTCCACCTTGCCTCCTTTCCTCTGTTACTGTAAGCCAGCTGCATTGCACTGCCGCTCTGCCTGTGGTACAAAGGAGGGAAGGACGATACAAGAAGCACATGAGGCCATTAATAATTTATAAAAAATCTACGCTGGTGTTCAAAAGTAGCATTTTTAACAGCTCTAACTCACAGTGGACTCTGGTGCACCTGAGCGAGGTGATGTTTCTCTGCTGGCAGAGGGGGGCTGCACGTCTGCTGAGGTGACACTTCCTACTCAGAAAAAGCAGTTTTAACATCACTTCCAATAATCAGTGAACCAATAACATTCTAGATTGGTATGCGTCCTACCCTGGTGGCATTGTTTTGTGCTCTTTCCCTCAGTTTCACCAGGCTGGTGTGCAGCGTAATGTTTTCCCGCTCCAGAACTTGTACACGAATGCTGTTCGCCTGCAACTGTTGCTCCATATCCAAAAGCACGTTTCCTGTAGCTTGAAAATATACAACGAACAACATGTAAACAGTTACAACATGACCACAGTGCTCAGAAAAGAGCATGCTGGGAAATCGGTAATAACAAGTGTTTTTTGAAGTCATGCATGTGGTGGTGTTTGTGTTGAGAAAAAGAAGCTGGAGCTGTGGAGGAGTGTAAACAGCACGGAGCGAGCTGCATGTCACCGGATGATTCATGCAGGGTGAGATTGTTTTATAAGCAAATAATAAATAAATGCCTACTCTGTGGTTGAACCTGGGCCAGAGGGCTGAGCTCTGGGAAAGCCACCAGCAGCCTCTCCCTCTCCCTGAAGGCCTGCATGTGTTGCTTCGTCTCAGCCACGCTGGCTTTTAGCTCGCCGACTTGTGTTTCCAGTGTCTGCTTCTCCTTCTGGAGCTCTAAACGCAGCTCCTGTTGAGGAGAAGCATCACACAGTGTTTGTTGTGAGCATGCTGGATTTTTGCTTTTAGAGAACTCAGACACACCTGCTGCTGAGTGAGCTGAGCCTGCGCTTCTTCCTTCTCCTCTGACGCCCGATGCAGCTGATTCAGTAGGTCCATCTCTTTCTCCCCGCTCTCTCCCAGCAGCCTCTGCAGCTCTTCGCACTCGTCGTCGAGAGCATCGACTCTCTTTAACAAAGCTTTCTGCTTTGCCTGCATCGACTGGGCAGAGACAACCACGAAGGGAAACAGACAGGGGTGAGCCGGCCGGCTGAAAACAACGAATGACCGGGTGTTTGTCGTGACACTGACCTCTTGCTGGCGACAGGCGCTGTGATACTTGGCGTTCTCTTTGTCGAGGTGCAGTTGAGTTTCAGAGATCTGACCCTCTAACTGCTGGATCCTTTGCTGTAGTTTACAGCAGGCCTCTTCCTCGACGTGCAGGCGTGTCACTTTCTCCTGCAGCAGTTTCTTTTCACACTCTACCACGAAATAAAATGATCAGTCATTACAGCCTCAAACAAATGTATTTCAAGGAAGGGATGATGGGAAACTAAATCATTTGTCCTTACCAAGCGCTTGCAGTGCATCTTGCTGTTCTGCTACTTCCTCTTTCAGTCTGGAATTACTCTCCTCCAAGCACAGAGTTTCTGTTATAGCACACATAGATTAGTGAATTTGATCTCAGTGACGTCCCATCACCTGTATTTGTGAATTTTCTGCACCTCTCTTGAGCTGCCGTTGCTCCTCTTGCAGCCTTTGCTCCGTCTCTTTCAGGGATCTCTGTGCTTTCCGCAGTGAAAACTCCAGCTGGACTACGTTTGCTTGGTGTTTTTCCACCTCTTGCTTGAACTCCTTCTGTGCTCTTTGCAGCTGAGACCTGAATGTCTCCCGCTCTGTTTCTGCTGCCACGAGTCTATCTTTAAGAGGCTGCACCGTACCCCGCACATCTTCAAGATGTTTCGCAAGCCGGCGCACGTCTCTGAGCTGCTCGCTGGCCCACTGGCCGACATCACCTGCCGTCATGTGTCCCAGCTCCAGGGTGTCCTCCACCGCTGCCGACAGCGGCTGCAGAGATGAGGGCAGGCCCTCGCTCTGCAGCAGCTCGACCAAAGCGTTTCCAGTGTTTCTCAAAACGGACTGAGCTTGATGACATGCATCGCAGGGAACAAGGGATGACTCAGCTGTCTGGCAGCTTACATTGTGGCTGTCAACTTTAGGACAGCATGAGGTGCTGTGGGTAGGACTGGAGGGTACATGACTATGTGGCAAAAACTTACAGGAGCTTGTGGAAGACCGGGCAGAGAGACACTGTCTGCTGAAGTCACTCCTTGAGCTCGTTTGATGGGAGACAGACGACACTGACTCTGTCTCATCACAGTCAAACGTCTTTGCTTTTGTCTGTTTCTTGATGTCTTTGTAGATGCCCTAGAAGAAGAAATAAAAGTGATGAGATCTATCATAATATTTTCCCATTCTTGTTCATTGTTTTACTAAAATAAAGCAGTTTTCCTACCTTAAGGTCGGCAAACTGAACCAAATTACTCCAATAGTTTCTGACCACAAGACCAACCGACAGGCATCCTCTCTGCTGGGATTGCTCTCTCCTGTGGCTGCACCTGATGCGCTCCACATAAGCGTTGAAGCTCTGCAGAAGAAGCAGGAGTCTTGATCAGGAACAGGAGAGAGCACAGACAAGTCCCGGGTTACTCTTCAGTAAATATTTGCTGATGTGATCTAACGCGAGGCTGTGTGTTATCACGTGTTATCACCTGTCAATCACCAGCTCCAGCAGCACAATGTGGGAGTGCTGATTGAACGCATCCTCCCCATCCACGAAGTCGTACTGCTCCAGAAGAGCTACCATGTCCAGATTACAGGAGAGCTTATCAGGGAACTTCCAGGAGGAGAAGCGGACCGGTCCGGTTCTAGAAAACACGTCCAGGGTCGCACCCTGCAGGTCGACCAGGTCTTTCCGGAGGCTTTCGATGCAGTCCTGACGGCCGAGGAACTGACTCATGTCTGGCTTATATTTCTTGTGTCTGTCACAGCAATGGCAGCGAGTGGCCCTAGCTTGTTGACTAAGCGTCTCCTTGACAACAAACAACAGGAGTACTGCAAGCTCCACAATGCTTTGCGGCTTGTTTCCGGAAGTAATAGGCCTCCATTGGGTCAACGAGAGCGCGACGCAGTAAGTGTTCAACTACAACAAATTCAGGCTATTAGCTGTTAAAGATTGTGTTCCTAACCTTATATGTTGTATGTTATGTATTTTTAAAATACGTGTACTATTGTTGTCCGTTGTTTGTTTGCAGGTAACTTCAGTTTTCCACGGAAAACATAACCATGCCGCCTGGGCCTGTTCAAATCGTTCAGCCGGAGTCCAACAACAAGGTGACGATACCGCTACGAGTTAGCTAGTGTTAGCTAATGTTAGCTAATGTTAGCAAAGTAGCTAACACAGTGATTCTTTTAGGGAGTTAATGAACATTTAACTTACAATTAAACTTACTGTAAATTTGAATTTTAGAGTAGCTAACGTTAGCTTCTATTTTGGAAATCCACCACACGTAAGGTTAGCCCCTGTTAGCTTGTAGCTAGCCCTGAGCGTCAGTTCATTTGATGTATTGAATTAGCTTTAACTGCTAAAGTTAACTTTCCATCACCGCAGTACAACAGAGCAGCAGCTGGCGGTTCTTTCCAAACACTTCAGTGTCGCTTAATGTGACGATTTACTCCTGGGTTGGTTTATTAATTGTTTAATCTAGTCAGAAAATTGTGAAAAATGTCTTATTTGGTCCACAACCCACAGAAGTTAAATAACCAGAACATATTCAACTTAAGGATCTGCACCAGTGAATCGTTGCAGCTCTAACAAATATCATAGACTTAACTGTAAGCAGCAATCCTAACTTTTTACCACAATTACAGTGTAACACTTGCCTAACCCGTTACTACAAGATGGTGTTTCTTTCTGGAAAGGAAAGTGTCGTTTGGGGTTTTTCCAAATGTTAATGATGCTTCAGTTTGACCATCTCAATGTCATTTTCCTGTAATATTGGGACGGTGGCAGAAGCATTAATCTGACATCAGATAGCTCAAAACGGCTGCAAACAAAACCAAACCCGTCTGAAAACATGGCGTGATACCACGATACCATGGGGGTCATTTTTTGGGTGAACTGGCAGCTTACTTAACTTGATGTCTTTGTAGTGGGTCAGTGATAACAGATGCAGTTTGTAGTTTTTTATAACATGGCCATGGTAAAGGTCTGGATGCTGAGGATGGAGAACTTGTTTTTTTGTTTTTGTTTTTTAACTTACTTACTTACTAAAGCCTAACAAATGTAAATTCTGTCAGCAGAGCGATGCAGGACCTGAAGACACCCCCGCCACTAAACCCATTGTCGGTATCATATATCCACCTCCTGAGGTCCGAAACATTGTTGACAAGACAGCCAGCTTCGTTGCCAGGTGGGTTTCTCCACATGTGTCAGGTGTACAGTCTTTTACACGGCTGCAGTCTGAACTGAGTTTTATGTCTCTGATTGAACTCATTTCTTCTCATTCATTAGAAATGGGCCTGAGTTTGAAGCAAGAATCCGTCAGAATGAGATCAACAATCCAAAGTTTAATTTCCTCAACCCTAATGACCCCTACCACGCCTACTACCGTCACAAGGTCAATGAATTTAAGGAGGGCAAAGCGCAGGAGCCGTCTGCAGCAGTGCCTAAGGTCATGCAGCAGACCATGCAGCAGTCCCAGCAGCTCCCTCAAAAAGTAAGACTTTGCATTTCCGTCTGCTCTCATTTTTGTGTTTTTTCATTACATATAATTAGTGTTGTTTGCTCATAACATGTAATATGTTCTGTTTGTCAATAGGTGCAGTCACAAGTGATTCAAGAGACGGTTGTCCCCAAAGAACCACCTCCTGAGTTTGAGTTCATTGCAGATCCTCCATCAATCTCAGCATTTGATCTGGATGTTGTCAAGCTCACTGCCCAGTTTGTTGCTCGCAATGGCCGCCAGTTTCTCACTCAGCTCATGCAGAAGGAACAGAGGAACTACCAGTTTGACTTTCTGCGGCCGCAGCACAGCCTTTTCAACTACTTCACCAAACTGGTTGAGCAGTACACGAAGGTGACCGGACAAATTCTGCCTTTCTGATATTATTGTTTTTCTTTGTGTGGGTGGTGATGCTAAACTCTATCTTGATTCTTCTCTCGACCTGTAGATTCTGATCCCTCCCAAAGGCCTGCTGACCAAGCTGAAGAGAGAGGCTGAGAATCCAAGAGAGGTTATGGACCAGGTAATCTCCTTCAACCGTGGCTGTTTCTTAAATCAAGCATTTAATGGCATGTTGCCCATGTTAATCAGCTGTTCTGCTTCACAACTATCAGGTGAGGTACCGTGTTGAGTGGGCAAAGTTCCAGGAGCGTGAGCGAAAGAAGGAGGAGGAGGAAAGAGAGAAAGAACGGGTGGCATACGCCCAAATCGACTGGCATGACTTTGTAGTGGTTGAGACGGTGGATTTCCAGCCCAACGAACAAGGTAGTTTAACCACAATAATTCTGATCTCCAACCGCACAAGCTGCTTGTAGCTAGAATGATTTATCTTCATCGGCACGTCTGTTTCCTCAGGCCACTTCCCCCCGCCTACCACACCAGAGGAGCTTGGCGCTCGCATCCTGATCCAAGAGCGCTACGAGAAGTATGGAGAGAGTGAGGAGGTGGAGATGGAGGTCGAGAGTGAGGACGAAGATGATGATCGGGAGGATCGGCACGATGGCCAGCCCTCACAACCTGATCAGGACACACAAGTGCAGGACATGGATGAGGTGAGAACTGATGAAGTAATTCATCACTTTGCCTTGTGCATTATCCACCCAGACCAGCTGTAGCGGCTGTGTTGCTCTACTTAAATTCAGATGGATATCGTTGGTTTGATGTTTGTAATTTCTTTTTCCATTCAACATTATTTTTACCATCTGTGTCTGCTAACCATCTGCTTGAAAAGAAAGAAAATATCACATATCATTCTTCGCCTCGTGCTTTTTTTTTAGGGATCTGATGATGATGATGATGGCATGAAGGCTCCACTGCCGCCAGACAACCCCATGCCACCCCCACTGCCCCCGACTCCAGATCAGGTTATTATTCGCAAAGACTACGACCCCAAAGGTAAGGCATGCTTCTTCAGGTGGAGAAGTGTATCACATACTGTCACTACGCTCAGTGTGTGTTCATCTCATGCTGTCTTCTCCTCACAGCTTCCAAGCCTCAGACCTCAGCTGCAGTTCCAGATGAGTACCTCATCTCACCAATTACTGGTGAGAAGATCCCAGCCAGTAAGATGCAAGAGCACATGCGTATTGGTCTGCTGGATCCACGCTGGCTGGAGCAGAGGGACCGCAGCATCAGAGAGAGGCAGACCGAAGATGAAGTGTACGCTCCTGGTTTGGATATCGAGAGCAGCTTGAAACAGCTAGCTGAGAGGCGTACCGATATCTTCGGTGTGGAAGAGACGGCCATCGGTAAGAAGATCGGTGAAGAAGAAATCCAGAAGCCAGAGGAGAAGGTGAGTGCAGCTGTGGGTTTATGTTACACAGGGGTGGAACGTTTTCCTGAGTGTCATGAAATGGAGTCGGCACAGTTCTGATGTCTGAAAGTTTCGTGTCACCAGGTTACTTGGGACGGCCACTCGGGAAGCATGGCTCGTACCCAGCAGGCGGCACAGGCCAACATCACCCTGCAAGAGCAGATCGAAGCCATTCACAAGGCCAAAGGGTTGGTGGGAGAGGACGACACGAAGGAGAAAATCGGCCCGAGCAAGCCCAGTGAGATCCATCACCAGCCTCCCATGCCCTCCTCTGCACCCATTCTGCCTAAACCCAGTCCACCAGTCACAGCGGTGCCTCGCCCACCCTCCACTGTGAGTTACTTAAAAAACCTGATTTGTTCATGAAATTAGGAAATTCATTTTTAACTAATGAGCCATTTCACACATACGTACACATGAATGTTTTGTCTACTTGTTCACAGTAGTCCTGTCTACTCGTGACCTTTATTTGTTCAGCTCTGTGGAGTCAGATTCCTCGTGTGTGAATAAGAAGAAGACATCCTTTATTGTCACACCACATAGTACATGCGCACACACACGCCGTACTCGGCCAATGAAGCTGGTTGTGATTCTGGTTCTGTGTTCTTTGCTAACAGTTGGCACCTCCAGTGCGCACCACTCTCCTGTCTGCTGTACCCGTCATTCCGAGGCCGCCCGTTGCTCCTGTGGTGCGCCTCGCGCCAGGACAGGTTATAACACCAATGCCTCCCATGATTCCTGCTCCCCGCATCAATGTGGTCCCCATGCCACCTTCAGCACCTCACATTATGACCCCCAGACCTCCTCCCATGGTTGTTCCAGCTGGTAAGATGAAGGTTTCCAAACCCCTGACGCCGACATTCAAACTAAATATGGATTGTTGAGGAGATAAATTAAAATAACCTCTTCTTCCTCCAGCGTTTGTCCCTGCTCCTCCAGTGCCACAACCCCCGAGCTCTGCTCCTCAACCACCAGCCCACCCACCCCCACCCCATGATGATGAGCCCGTCAGCAAGAAGATGAAGACCGAGGACAACCTTATTCCCGAGGAGGAGTTCCTTCGTAGAAATAAGGTATGTCACAGCAGTGAGATGTCATTGGTCCATTTCCACTAGACTCTACGATCTGCATGGAGTCAAAATTCAGCTGTAATCAATACGGGAAACTGCTGACTGGGCTTATAACACCAAGTTCATCTTACTTTCTTGCTGTAAATTGCTCTGTCTTAACTTGCCGAACTTTTTCTTGCTCTCTCCAGGGTCCTGTGGCAGTTAAAGTCCAGGTCCCCAACATGCAGGACAAGACCGAATGGAAGCTGAACGGCCAAGTGCTGAATTTCACCGTTCCACTCACAGATCAGGTGTGCAAACGTTGCATCATTGTCTCCTTCTTTTTAGTGAGTGTGTGCAAGTGCACCGGCCAGAATCTCATGGATGTGTGAATGAAATTTCTCCACAGGTGTCTGTCATCAAAGTCAAGATCCATGAAGCTACAGGCATGCCAGCAGGGAAACAGAAGCTACAGTATGAGGTAACTTTTCTTTTCATCCTCCTTTAACCTGAAATTTCCTTTAACATTTTAACTCAACTGATTGAATAATCTTATATTTTTTGCTCCTTTTAGGGCATTTTCATTAAGGACTCCAACTCCCTGGCTTATTACAACATGAGCAATGGCTCCGTCATTCACCTGGCACTGAAGGAGAGAGGAGGAAGAAAGAAGTGAGCCGGGCAGCAGCGAGGGTCCCTCCCTCCTGTCATGTTGTTTTAGTTTCATGACAAGTTTTCAGAATTATGTTGTGCTTTTCTCACAATAACGTGTGAAGAGTATGATTTCTCTTAAATGTTTCTCAGATATCTAAACAGATTATACTGCACACTGCCCGACAGGCGTGGCTCCACACTGTTGTTTCAGCTCTTGATTTGTTCATTATGATACAACATATTGGTAACTTGTGAGAAAAAGTAGAGCCCTAAGATGTCCATCCATTTAAATAAAGGAATAAAAATCCAAATCTCCCTTTGATGCTTTATTATTATGTGTAAGGTTAGAAACTGGTGAATAACAGTGTGCTTAATATCACAACACGGATTACTGCAGCCTGTAGGTACAAACACGAGTACACAAAACTCAGGATTAGTGATATAGAGTAAATAAAATAGTGGTGGAAGAAGTACTCAGATCTTATACTCAAGTAAAAGTATTAATAATACTACAGTGTAGCAATACTGTTACATGTAAAAGTCATGCATTTGAGGTTTTACTTGAGTAATAGTGCAAAAGTATTGGGATGAAAATAAAGTACCAGAAGTACTGATGCAGAACCATGACCCATTTCAGAATAGCACTTTGGATTATAATTACTGCGTTCACGTGTTTATCACTTAAATGCTGCAGCTGGAGGAGCTCATTTTAATGATTTCATGCAGTTTAAACTACAATAAATAATTTATATCTTTATTATATTTTTGTATTAATAATCTGGATCTGAAACGTAATTAAAAACTAAACCTTTTTAATAAATGTAGTGGAGTAAAAAGTACCTCAACACTGCACATAAGTACAATACTTGAGTAAATATACTTTCCACCGCTGAAATACAGCAGTGAATAGTAAGTCTAGACTAAATTGGGGGTTTACTTGCTCTGAAGGAGATAATTCAGATGAACTGCAGGAGAGGAGAGACAAAATGCAAGAGGTGCATTTTTTTCCGGACGAGGTTTACCTCAGTGAGGGCAGTACCCGGCGCGGCCGCTAGGCGTAACCGTAACACTGAGACGGTAAAAGCAGCGCAGGACGGCGGACTGGTCGAGGAGAAATCTGCCCAGCACACTCTGGATGACAGGGCAGCGAACCGAGACGCCGTTAGCGGAGGACATGATTAACTAGTCTGTTAACCAGCTAACATAGTTAATGATTAACTATGAAAAACAAGCGGACAGTGTAGCGTTAGTTTGTTGAAGTTTGGCGCTGTTTAGAAACAGTTTTGGAGAGTGTTGGCACGAGCAGTTAAGCTAACTTTACGTTAGCAACCTCCTTTAGCTAGCTAATGTTAAATCCGAATAAGCGCTGAAGTTAACCTAGCTAGCTAACGCGCAACCTATTTGATGTGGGCTGACAGTCGAAGCGTAACCTTAGATAAGTTTTTCAGAGATAGCAGTTGCTGGAAAGTTTAAGTCAAGTCGAGAAATCATGGCGTCGATGCTGTTTGGTTCGACAACATATGCAGCGGAGCAGTTTTGACTTTGGGCTGTCAACAAGCTCGCTGACGTTAGCTATCCTGGCTAGCCAGCTAGCTTTTTCGCTACCATGGCCAAAATAGAGAACGGCCGTCAATCGGTGGATACGCGGAGCATCCGGACGATTAACAGCAGTCACATTGACGATGAAAGCTCTTTGGGATCCGACTCCGAGATCAACGGCTTCACCAGCGACAGACAAACCGATAAATATGGATTTATTGGTGGGGCTCAGCAGTACACGGAGGAGTCGTAAGTTTGGTTCAACTCTACAGTGATTCATTGCCTTTGACTTCATCTGTGTGGTCCAGCCTGTGTCCCCTCAGCTCACAAAAATATCAAGCAGTACATTTTTGAGTCCACAGCAGCCAAAATTGGGAGCTGGTTTCCAGTTAAGCTGTTAATCTAGTTATGATGACATGTCACAAGTCTTGTTTGTGTTGTTGTCTTGGTGCCTGAGCACAACAGAGCTGCGTGGCACAGTGTGTTGTTTGTGGCCAGAGTTTGCCTCACACACTGGGCATGGCACATATAAAAGATCGATGTAAGCAGATTAAGATGGATTAATAACATGAGCAGCGTTTTCCTTCATTCTGTCATGTAAAGCATTTTCTCACGTACGCTGTAAAGTACTTAGGGTCCAGTTGTTTTGTGGGAAAAGCTGAGAAAGCATGCACACAGTCTCATTTGTCAACGTTTTCATTGAAGTAATTTATTCATAGCCTTTGAGGCAACTTTCAGTGTTTTCTCTAAGAAGGCCTCTTTCTTCCCCTTTTTACTGCGGGCCTTGAGCCCACATTACAGCTCTGAAATAGTGGAAGGAGTGAGCGAAAGTTGTGCCAAGCTCTGGCTGGCCGGGAGCTTCCTGTTTTCTGGAGTCCTGGCAGACTTGGAGCCACAGTTCTGGTGCCCCGTTACTTCCAGGGCCTCTTTTGGCTCACGGTTTTATAGGTGGTCACAAACCCGGGTTATAACTCACACTGTGATTGGAAGCACCTCATCGCTGCTTCAGGTCTTCAGAAGCTGAGGCTGGGGTGTGACGTTGTTGTACTGATCCCCAACTTATAGCTTACAACTTTTTTTTTTAGCTGAGAGAGGGCTGTCCCAAGTTAGAAAAAAGCTCTTTGAAGACTCTTGAACCCTACAATTACAGGCTTGTGCTGATGAGATAATAACATGGCTTAGTAAAGCATCAGACCTCATTCATAATGTAGGTTAGACTTGCCCACGTTTTCTTTTCCTGCTGGAGATTATTATGTGCAGTCCCTGATTCTTCTTGCCTGTAAATGTCTTGAAGTTAAATTACATCACAGGACAGTCAAGTCCTCACTGCAGCTCTCTGAGGCTGAACAGGCTTTGCTGTTAGATAGGCGAGATCTGACTTTTTGTCTTTTATGGTCTCCTCAAAGTAAGGTAGAAGTTGTTTTTTTAACTCTTCACACAGTTTACAGACTGCATATGAGCGATGGCCACACACACAGAGATGAACAGCCTCCCAACATGCTCCTAACAACTGGCTTTTCATGTATATCCAATGAAAGAGTTTTATTTCAGACAAAATATCCCCACTTTTTTCATCTGCCCCAACCACGCTGTTAAGCCTCATTTGGATTAATATTGATTTAAAGCACAAAATAATCAAGTCTTTTCTCCGTTGTGTCTCCAGAGCTAAGGATGTGCCTCCACAGGTGCTCAGACAGAGGGAGGTGAAGTGGCTGGACATGCTCAGCCACTGGGACAAGTGGATGATCAAGAGATTCAACAAGGTCAGCGCTGTGACACAGAAAGTCAACCGGCTGGTTTGTCTGTCTTCTTTGGTGTCGGACGAGTGGATGTGAAGATCAGAATCGTTTCAGTTTTTTTTCAGAGTTTAATGGTGGGAGTCTCGGCTTTACCGCCGTCGTCTCCAGGCCGCAGTTTTTCATTCCGGTGTAGTTTTGCACACATGATCAGACAAGGCAAATAGCATTGCTCAAGTATTTGATTGCACAAGGATTGCCCTTCTTTTGTGGACGCATTGTTTGCAGCTTCACTTGTCAAGCTGGTTCTGTGTGAAACGCTCTCAGCGATTCAGCACGGAGCTGCAACTTCACCTCGTTTCTGTGAGTCAGCAGCAGGGCAGGACACGACCCATCCCTCTATCACCCCACGCACCATGTGACAGTCTCACATTCAGGGTGGAGCTTTGTTGACTTCCTGTGAGACAACCGTGTAATAAAGGTGCTGTGGGTGTAAACGATAGCTCTGCTCAAATGCAAGACAGACTTTCTGAGTGAAAAGCACCACACAAGAAGAAGAAAGTCATGGAAATGAGCTGCAAGCAGCTTTCATTTGCATCGTGTGTGGAAAGGCTCAAAGTTTGAGCAGTGGAGGTCAAGGTTTCTGATCCTTTATTTGCTGCGTTGGTTCGCGGTAACTTTACAGCAGACTGACTCTCCTTGGGGAAGTGTGCCACGTTTCTATCAGAAAAAACAAACAAAAGAATCTAGAAATGGTCATGCAAATCAGACCAGCACCAGTGTCAGGCGCACTGGAACACGGTGACCAAGTCTGTAGTTCAGTTCAGCCATTCTGACGTGCCCTCTGACTCCTCCATTCAGATTCAATGCCAAGCAAAATGTGATTTTCTTGAGTATGTTTTTGGTACCTTACCTTAGCTGTGAGGCCTCTCCAGGGTAAAATTCTTTTTGGGGAAAAAAAAGAGATGCTGTGTAACCCGAGGTGTGTTATTTGCTGATTGTAATCATGTTTGGCCGATGCATTGTAGTGAAATAAGACTCAAACAAAGTACACATGACTAATTTGTGGTGAAATGCACAATTGAGGCTTTAAGAGGAGTATCTCAAACAACTGTTAATATTCCAATGTTCTTGGCTTGTCACAGATAATAATTACTTCTGCTAATTATCTTTAACAGGCGTTTTTCACAGCAGACATTTTGACAATGACTCCTCTAATCGTGTGTCTCAGTCCCATCATTCGTTTTATTATTTACGTCTGTGGTTTTTCTACTGTGACGTGTCATGAACCAACAAATTCTGCAAACTGATGGTCAATTCTACTAACTTTATTTATCATGAATGAATGTTTTGGTTTTTTTTTGGAGGTTATTATTCAGCACATTTTGTAAGGCGTTCTACATGAACTCTGCAGGCCTGTAAGAAAACAATGAGGTGGTTTGAACTCAGAGCTGCATTTTGCATGTTTACGAGAAAAGGAACCAAACCAAGTGACAGGTCCACTGCTTTCACCACTGACTGTACACACTGGTCTTCTCGGCTTGTGCCAAGTCATGGTCACTTGTTTCCTTTGTGCCTCTTCGTTTGGTGAAACGTGGTTCCTCTGTGGCGCAGGTGAGGCTGCGGTGCCAGAAAGGCATCCCTCCTGCCCTCCGAGGCCGTGCGTGGCTCTATCTGTCAGGGGGGAAGATGAAGAAAGAGCAGAACCAAGGAAAGTTTCAGGTCAGAGAGGTGTCTCTTTCACTTCCTCCTCACTGCTTCTTTTATAATTCTTTTGAAATTGGTACTGAAACTGTGGCCCTGCCACAAACGTCTCTTCCCTGGACGGGAACCCTGATGTGTTCTGCACAGGCCTGTAGCCACTTCCTTTTTAGTTCAAAATGTAAAATTAAGAGCTACTAATAAGCTTTCAGTATTATTCAGAGTAGTGATGTACAGATATTGTTTCAGTTTGAGCTGCCATTGGCCTCAGTGCTGCTGTGTGCATAAAGACCTCTCACAGTCTCCTCCATGTTCTTTGTCAGGAGCTGGACAGCCAGCCGGGAGACCCCAAATGGCTCGACGTGATTGAGAAAGACCTCCATCGACAGTTTCCTTTCCATGAGATGTTTGTGTCGCGGGGAGGACACGGGTAGGCTGTCTGACGCGATGTGACGTTACAGACTCGCTGTCGAACAGGTCTGAGTTCGACTGTCTAACCGTCGTGCCTGTTCTGACCCTCCACAGGCAGCAGGACCTGCTCCGTGTTCTTAAGGCCTACACCCTGTACAGACCAGAGGAGGGGTACTGCCAGGCTCAGGCTCCCATTGCTGCTGTGCTGCTCATGCACATGCCTGCTGAGGTACGCCCCCCTATTCTAAGCTTCACAGAGACAGACTGACTGAGATGACGTCATCTGGAGTTAAATCCTGGAGCTGCTCCAGAGACTCAGTGATAATCAACTTTTAGTACGACAGACGCCACAGTGACTTTTTGGGGGGTGTAGATGCAGATTTTGTCATTAGTATCCATAAGCTGTTATTAATTCCAGTAAAACTCTTCATATGTCTCCAACAAAACTCTTTGAACACATGGAGTAAATCACTAATTGTGTGTTAATGTATCATTTCCAAGAAGTGCCATCTGATGATGATGATGATGATCATCATCATCATAAGCTCAAGTCTTAATGCTGGTTTCAGATCAGCATTCCCAGCTCTGTTGTTTGCCTTGTAAATATCTTCTCCTGATCTCTGATCTGCTCCTCACTTTGATGTGAGGCTTCTGACTAACGTGAATGCAGTTCATTGTGCTTAAAAATGTAAAATTACAGGACATGTTGATGTTCTTTGAAGTCATCGGTTTAAGAAAACAAAAGGCTGGATTTGAGCTTTTCCTTTCTTATCGGAGTCAGGTCTGGTCTTAACCTGCCTCTCATGTGAACTCGTCCTGTGAACTGAGCTGTTCCACTTCGTCTCTGACATCATTTGTGTGTGTTTCCACAGGATGCTTTCTGGGGGCTGGTCCAGATTTGTGAGAAGTACCTTCCTGGTTACTACAGTCCCGGCCTGGTAAGCCTGACACACGTGCATGCTGACATCAGCAGGTGCTGGAAATGCAGAGGCAGTATTATTTCATGTGACTTTCCCATTAGAAGAACTGTAATCCAGATAAAGCAGCCGTGCTTCGCTGTGAGTACAGTAACACTGGAACGCATTGTTGCTGCTGCAGAAGGACAGTGTGATGCAGTGACTTACAGATGAAACCAGCGGGGCGTGGCGGTCGTGTCACACCATAAATTTTCGTTGGATTTCTTGCTCAACAACTCGAGTAAACAATCTCATATAATGAATTTTTCCTGGTGGTTTGACTTTGTTGATATAATTCATTTTAAATGCAAAATAAAACTTTAAATGTTTCCTCATGGAAGCAGCCAACAACACTATGATGCATTCAGAGCGGTTTGTTTTCAAAGGCTGAACATCTCCATGCGGATCAGGTCTCAGCCCGACAAAGCTGAGCACAATGGCCTTTGTTTTCCCCGCTAATGCCTTCCTACCTGCGTCTCTTTCAGGAAGCTATACAGTTAGATGGAGAGATCCTGTTCGCTCTGCTGCGACGTGTCTCCCCGCTAGCCTTCCGCCATCTGGAGAAACACAAGATCGACCCCATCCTCTACATGACTGAGTGGTTTATGTGTGCCTTCTCCAGGACGCTGCCCTGGGCCTCCGTGCTGCGGGTCTGGGACATGTTCCTCTGTGACGGTAACGATGGCTCGGACACTGGAGTTGCAGTGGTGCCAGATGTCGTAGACAAGCAGTCAGTCAATCACCTGGCTCTTCTTTCTCCTTCAGGAGTGAAGATCATTTTCCGTGTGGGTCTGGTGCTGCTGAAGTGCATGCTGGGCACCCGGGAGAAGCTGAAGGCCTGCCAGGGCCAGTATGAGACCATGGAGCTCCTCAGGGCCGTAGAGCCTCGATACATGCAGGAGGGCTTCCTCGTCCGAGAGGTAACTGCAGAGCTGAGACGGTGCTTTAAGCTGAGAGTGTTCCAAGTCACTCCTTCACGAGTGCTCATGTCGCGGTGTGCGCGTGAGCTTCTCCACCGGCTCCAGGAGCCGTTAATTTAATCAGGAAACTGAAAGATCTCTGTCACACAGGGGCTGAGCCGTTCTAAATACTTCACATATTTTCCTGTTTCATCCTCACGGTGTGTTTCCTTATCAAGGCTGGAATGCCAGTTAATGAAAACTGAAACCCAAATTCCTCAGCTGAAGGTTTTCATTAACACACGTTAAAGTGTGTTTGTTATGTATTTAGTATGTTTTGTTGAGTGTTTGTTCACTCAAAAGCAGCTTAAATAAACCTTAAGGAGGCAGTATGGATCATATAGACAGTGTTGTCATCCTTACATTAAAAAAATCACACATTAATATCAGGTTTTTGGGGTTGAGGAGGATATTCTCTTTACATATTCCCGTCTTTGTTTACGTCTTCCTGCGCAGCCCGTCCAATCACAGCTGGCCACAGACAGTGTGACCTGTGGGATGTGTTTGAGTGGAATCCAGCAGTTACAAATAGTCGATTCAGAAGAAGTTAAGGTGTATTTTTATGTGTCTGAATGAACATGAACAGCTTCACATACAGCAGGCTGAGCTGTACAGACATATATTCAGTTTGCTGGAGTCATATTACACTGGCATGATCCTGTGGTGACGTAGTGGAGTGTTGTCGCTCATGAGCAGCCAGTGTTCAGCTATGCAGGCTCTGAGGATGAAGCTGATAGACAGACCAGTAGACCGGCGTGCTGGCTGCTCAGCGTCTGCTTCCTCTGCCAGGCTTTGTGTGAGTCTCTGTCCAGGCTAACAATGCCACCTCTTATATGAAGGGTTGTCTTGACCGTGGGTGACTGTGCTTCCACGCCAGCCCCGAGGCTCTTTGGCATTTACTCTGTTCAGAGTTCAGCTTTGTAACACAGTGTCCAGACATGGAAAGAACACGCTGTCCTTTGACCTCTCGACCTGTGTCTCCTCCTGTTGTAGATTCTGGAAGTGCCAGTAACAGCGCGGGAAGTGGAACGGGAGCATCACACCCAGCTGAAGCGCTGGAGGAAGAACCGCGGAGAGCTGAACTTCAAATCACCCCCGAGGATGCACGGCGCCCGGGTCATCATGCTGGCGGAGCCGCCGAGGCGCCAGGACCTGCGGCAGAACCCCACCATTCTGCTGGAGACGGCCACCCCGCAGCTGAAGAAGGGCAAGGAGGAAAAGAAAAGCAGGATGAAGAGGAGCATGAAGAAGCCCAAGCCCATCGAGGAGATCCCAAACCCTTACTCTCTTCCCAGTGACCCTCCTCCGCCGCCACCATCCTCAGACCCACCAGCGCCGCCTCCAGTCAGCAGCGAGACCCCGGAGACTGTGCCACAGACTGAAACAGACTCGCCTCACCAGCAGCGAGCGCTTCTGCCGGACCTCCCCCCCGCCAAAGAATCTCCTCTGCAGAGGTCCACACAAAGCCTTAGCAGCACAGACCAGGACACATACCTGTAGCTCTGCAGCAGTCAGTGTGAGTGAGCGAGTGTGTGAGTGTGTGTGTGTGTGAGAGTGAGCGTGAGCGCGTGTGTGGACGAAGCACCAGCACCCGTCAGCCAACAACCAGCCAGCCTTGCCAAGGTCTCTGATTGACCAGCATCACTATTATTCTCGTGTTGGACTGTCTCGTACTCATTTATTCATGTTAGACACCATTTTGCCTGTGATGATAGCGGTATACTTGTACACTAAGGGACCTTTTCGCTGAGTGTAAACTACTTCGATGCTGATGCCGTTCCTCCACATGAAGCTAACGTTACCTCCTCTTGTCTTAGTATTCCAGGGAGACATGTTACTGAGTTATTGGGAGCAAAGTTTCTTCACAGCAGTTTGATTTTAATGTGTAAATGGGGCTCAAAGAACAGTGAGGTGCCACAGCTTGTGCAGTTTTTCTATACATTTCCACTCAAATTCAACACTATTAAGAGCATTAGTAATCCTTCGCAGCAGTGGACGGAAACTCAGACACGTCCATGCTTTTTGACGTCTTAAGCCTTCATTACAGGGTTTGTTCACTAGAGGGCAGCCTTGCATTCCTGTTACATTCCCTGTCAGTAAAGCTGTTGGCAGCAGGGATGGAGTTCCTTTAAGGGTCCACAAAGTTTGGGAGGTCTGTTATGCTAACATTGAGCTTACGTCTGTCTTTCTAATAGGACAACTTGTGCATTTTATTGTTGTTAACGTCTTCCTGAGTCACACCACATTGTGTCCACGCAGGTCTTTTCTTCACAGCACTATTTATTTAAGAGCTCAAACATGGAATCTGTTGCTTGTGCATGCCACACCACTGCACACATGTTCACATTATTTCAGCATCAGTTGGACTGATGTGGTGTAACTCTGCTTAATCTCCGATGTTCACTGTGCCAGACACCTCCTGCCACGTTAGGGCAGCGGTAATTCATGTTCGTGCAGAGAGGAGAGCACCGGACGCTCCCCGCTGCGTCACACATTCCTGCCTTGTTACGAGCTCGTCGGTCTCAAAGCTGTCTCTTGCCAAATGCAGATCTGTGTAAAGTGTATTTGTGCATGCGTTTCCTGTGACATCGTGGACAGCGAGCGACTGCAGATCACCTGATGGTGCTGACCTCTCGGCGTCGCTCAAACGTCCAGCCGGAGCCGAGAAGATCTCATGTGTGGTCTGTTTTTAAGTATTTTTGCTAGAATTTCCAAAGCAGAGACTTGTTTTTGAGCCCTACGACCGCTACCTGTGACCAGGCTACTGCAGTTAGTGCCGTCAGGAGGGATCATTTTTTGGGGATATTTGTAGCATTTCTCTGGAACAGCCGGCTCATCCCTGCAGAGGCTGTGAGGCTTTTTCAAAACTATATCGGACAATCTTTTTCTGTGACTGTTTTCTAACTTTCATCACTGATAAAACGTAAAGGGAGTTCAGACCAGCATAAGCACACGTGTGTATAATGTGTTTGTGTACATGATTAATATAAAAAAAGTTCCTGCTAAAGATGCATGTTTGGTCAGATATTAGAAGCGATGGGCTTTGAAAGGATGACGCGTCCTCCAGCACTCACTTGCCTTAATGCGTTGGTTTTTAGTTGCTTATATTTACGCACCTCACATTTCATTGAAGGCATATTTTAATTTAATGCTCATTGTGTAGATACGACGTGAAATAACAATTTGTTTCCTATTTTTCAACCTGCAATGCTGTGTTTGATGGAGCAATGACAGAAACAGCTTCTCTGAGTCGTCCGTCGTGCAGGACAGCATGTTCAAACCCACACTGTAACACTAGAGGGAAAAAGCTCAGATTTGGGGGTTAACTTTGGCAAGTGAGTGTGTTTTTCTTCCTCTGAAGACAGATTGGTGTTGCCATCCACGTTAGGCTCATAAAGAGATGTCTGACAAACATGGCGGTATGCATCATCATGAGTTTAAATCTTCCAAATAAATCTTTGTTTAAAGCTGACTTCAATGTTCTCTGTCATGTTTCTTGATCACCATAATGAGGGTAAACGTGCTGGATCACTCTGAGGCTTGTATGTAATTTCCTCTTTTCACCACTAGGTGGAGCCTTGGAGTCAGCACTGAGATGAAGCGGCAGCCTGGCGCGTCCTGAGGAAGGCCGGAGGTACCTGAAGAGGTGTTCTTCTCCATTTCACTGCACGTTTTTAATAATGTTCACTTCACGGCATGTGTCAACAGTATCACAGCACAATAAGCAACAACTGTCAAAGTCATTGTATGAAATATTCAGCAGCCAAAAGGCCAAAGCTAAAACAAGCGACGTGACAGCTCAGCTCCTGAGCAAGAGTAGAGAAATGCATTCAACCAATCAGCATCAATTTGTGTTTGAGTTTGATATTTGTCTGCAGATCTGTACTGCAAACAGGTAAAAACTGCTGACTTAATATCAGAAATCATTAAAGGCACAGCTGCACTTACTTTTTAAACATGCATACCCTTTACCCTAAATATGTAGCTGCATGAAACCAGCGGCCAGTTAGCTTAGCTTAACACATGACTGGGACCAGCTAGCCTGCCTCACTCCAGGTAATAACAGGTAATCACTTCCTGTGATTAGTTAAAGTTCATGTAGTGACAGAGTTTAGACTGCAGTGATCAGTGTCCGTACTGTCTGCTGTGAAGCTCTGCACCGTCAGACAGGACGACACGGTACAGTCTTATCAGGCGGGAGTCTTCAGTCTGTGTGGACATTCTGCAAATGAAAAAAAGACTGAGAGTGTGTCCATTCATGACACAAATATTTGACCTTTCTCCTCAGCATGAACAGCCCCCCCCCCCCCACACACACACACACACCAGGTCATCCCTGCTCTCTCTGCTCGTTCAGCATAATAACAGTTTGCTGTTCTTCTCTTAATTCACCGTCTGAACTGCCGAATGCCTCGTTCCTCCACCTCGAGGTGTGGGATATTGGAGATTTTTGCCTCTGGCTTCGGAGGGTTCACTGCAAATTGCTACCTTGATGACCTCAGAAAGCCTGCTCAGTCATTTCTAATCGTCCAGCAAGGCGTGAGCTGCAGCTGTTGACCTCCGGTCATCCGGGGCTCAGAGTGGAGATTCAAAGAGAAGGCAGCAAGCTGCACATGATTCGGGATTTTCCTTGTCTTTGTAATTACCATTTGATAGGTTGGCTGTGTGGATCTGATTCATAACTGACTTGAAAGGAAGTACCTGTCCATAGCTGTTAACCACGCTTGCACTGTGTCATTCCACCGAGGCCATTATGGGATCTGTTGATGTTTGCCCTCACGAGGCACAGCAACAGTTAACGGTCGAGGTCCCTGAGGAATGCATGCACCGTCACGCTTTGCCTCTTTGCATCGGACACCTGGCCCTCTTTCAGTGCCACCGTTCCATTTACATCTCAAAGGGGGACGACCAAGAAGGCTCCCTCTGTGCTCCCTTCCTTACTCCAGAAATGATCTGATTTATCTCTTCATCAACGGAAATATATGCCTTTAGAGGGCCATCCCGCCTCTCTCGTCCCCAGCAAGTAGAGACGGGAGAGGGAGCAGTGAAAAGAGAGACTTGTGATCCTTCGTGTGATCCCATACCCAACGGACCCCTGTCACAGTGCTTGATTCATGTGATGCGGGTGACTTTCTCTCTGCTCCCAGGCTCAATGTGTTAAGGCATGGGGGGTGGGTGGGTCGGGGGGGGGTGGCATAACGCAAAGCAAAGGCGCCTGTGTTCCTGAGGTATCCGATTCCCACGTTTGATGGAGCATGACAGGTTGGCTCAGGTCAAATTAAAAGGCCGCAGTAACAAATATGAGGGCAGACATTGTGATGGTCTGTGCAGGTGAACTCTCCGCGGCGGCAGCAGGAATAAAAAGTTATTTATTGCACCGCGGGAAAACATTAGTCTTTGTGGCATTAAGAGGGGGGGGGGGGTCCCTGTGCGAGGGCCGGGGTGGATAATTGAATCATCCCGGTGTTGCTCTTTCAGTTTGGACCTCTTTTGTTCGTCTGCCAAAGGAAAAGCCCTCACTTTGAGCTCCCTCTGTGAGCGTTATGGATGACTGTCTTATTTTCCACATCAGACCTTTAAACCAATCAAAACTGCTCTTCATCTCTGCAGCACTGCAGCATGTGCGTCATGAACGCTAACCCTGCGGGTTTCTTCTTCAATAGAAACTCGGCTTCCAGACGTAGTTGGTGAATAGCCTCCATCCTCCGGCTGCTGTCAGCTACGTCTGACCACCAGAAGCAAAGCCTGCTGTTAAATAATATTCTAAATGACTGCCAGTGTTTAGAGTCTGGAGCAGCGCCTGCAGGCTCAGCTTCTCCGTCATGTCATTACAAGACTCTGTGTACCTTGGAAATGTAGTTTTGGCACCTCTGCTGTTTCCACTGTATAACTCTGCTTCCATTTATGGTCTACAAATGGCTCTATAAACGGTTAATGCTCAGCGGGTGAATTCAACAGAGAATAACAAGCAGAGATTCTCATGGGTGCATTTAGCAAAGTGCTTTAAATGTCATCGCAGTTCTTATTCCAGCCGCTCCCAGCGGACGCACCGCCCCGCATTAGAGACCGTAGCAGGACTGTTGCAGTTGGGAGGGGGCCTCAGCTTAGGCTTGACCCTCCTCGGGGTTATTAATGTTCTCTTTGGACCCTCCCTTTAAAAAATGCGAAGCCGTCCAACTCATTTCTCAGCCCTGATTTTAAGATTAATACCTTAACGGTTACGTTAATCATTTTTGCAGAGCTGATGGATGGAAAAATTAACAAAGAGCAGCTTTTGTTCGCTCGATCGCTATATCCAAACCAAGAGCTGCTACATGAACACTGCGTATGGCTCAGCTCTGTAAAACCTTCACTTCAACCAGCAGTAGACGTTGGCTTGGACCGATCATGTTTTATATTACGGGTGAACACTATGATATGTTTGATTTGACCACTTCAGCTGCAGTCGCTCCCTTCAGTGAAGATCTGCTTCCACTGGCTCTACCAGCAGCTTGAGAATAAAGCCTGGCTCAGCATGTAGCAGAGCACACCTTTGTGATCCATGGCGCATTAAAAGGCGTGTTTTCACAGAGCTATTCTGATGTGTTTATTCAATGTTCTTTCACAGTGTGTCTCACAAGGAAACCATTAAATGAAACACCAATCTGGGGAATCATGGAGAAATTAAAAACCCGGCTGCCCTCCCAGGAATGTCAGACCATCTTCCATTCAAAAACTAAAAATACCTCCCCAAACAGTCCCTCGGCAGATGTTTAAAAAAAGTAAGAAACCGCAGCGTTTAGTGGTTTGAGGGGTTTCAAATCACATGAAGCAACAAGGCCGTCTCTGTCGAGTGAGCCTCAGACATGCGGGTGGATGGTGAAAAGGTAAGTGAGGCGTAGTAATTGCTTCTGCTAATCACCTGCTGCTACGCCCACAGGATATTTTAGCTGCTAACGACGGGTGTGGGGGGGTCATGTGGGGTAAGTGCTGCACACCTGCACGGCCGTCGGACTCCTTGAGGAGTTTTAGGCGTTGCATTTAATCTCCATCAGTTGCCCCCCCCCCCCGCGCCCATCCTCCTGACCTCTTGACCCCCTACAACCCGCGCTCAGTAGTGCCAGAGGCTTCACAATTACAGCTGTGAGGACTTGTCAAGTAAATGAAGCATAAGCAGCATTTTTCCCGACACTGGTGACGACTGTTGACTTGACTGGGTCTTCGCTCTCTGTTGGTGGTAATTAAACTTGTCACAACTGCTTTTTCATATCCTCGAGTTCTCTCTTTCTGTTTTGTCCACAGTGAGGACGGTGAAAGAACCGGACCCCCGCTCGCTGTCTCCTCTCTCCTCTGATGATCTGAAATTAAAGATCCAGGTAGGGAATTGGCTGTGGAACGGCTCTCTGGGTGTTTGTTTACTTGTGTGGGTCCCTGCGGAGGCTCCTGGCCGGTGGGTGATGAGTTACAGACACAGATGGTGGGCATCAGCAGGCAGGCTGGGGGCAGATTAGCAGGCAGCCCCGTCCCACCCCGCTCCCACTCCCACTGAGCCCCAGAGGAGTGCCTGTCTGTAACTCTACTCGCTTTGGCAAGCCTCATGTGTTGATGGAGGCTGACCACGGGCTTATCTCGTCTCATTCCAGCATCAGTAGGCCTAGCAGAGAGAGGGGGCGGGCGTGTGGGGGGGGGCGTCTGGTGGGGATGTCTGTGTGAAAACAGCCTTGTTTTGAAAAGGTAATCTGTTGCCTTTAAGCAGCACAGGTTCTGTAATTAGAAGTAACTTTACACCGCTAAATGAAGCCTTATCTAAGTGCTCATTTGCACTTTTATAGCACGGCGTCGAGGTGTTGAACCTCCTTTTTTCATTAACTGCTGAGCCTTTGTGACTTTTTATGATTCATAATCAGAGGTCTGGGCTGTAGGCCTCTGTGTGCTCATGTGTGGGATGGCAGCTGCCACATGTTCCACCTCCACGGGGAAGTGTTGGTAATCCCCTCTTCCGCTGCGTGAAAAATGCCGACAGTGCAGATTTTGCCATGATGCCACATGCATGTCGCACTGGACAGGAAGCGCAGTTCAAACAGTCCAGGTCAAAGTTCAGCCAGATGCAGTGTAGAGGGTGCAGGAGGGGGGAAACCGGGCAGCCTGTAGGTTAGTGTTCGGGGGCCTGTTTATTTTATAAACAGTGGGACCAGATTAGTATTGGAGCCAGGCTCCCTCAGCCATATGGGGAGGATGTCCTCTGTGCTAGGAGGCTCTTAACAAACCATTGTGTTCATGGCTGCAGACACACAGTCACTGGCATCACTTCTGGTCACCATCAATGATGAGATGATGTTGTTGCCAATACATGTGTGGACCCAAGGATGCGTGGTCTGCTCCGCTTCCATTCTGGGCATAATGGAGCCATGAATGATTGTGTTGTTAGCGGCTCACAAGTTTTGAGTCATTAGGGGTGTTGGCACATGCAGCCCCTCGTCACCGCTTAGCTGGGAGGTAAAAACAGGAAATGGATGGAGCCCCCCCCCCCAACCTCAGCGCCAGTCTAATGAATCCTGCTTGAAGAAGTCTGTGTGTGGCTCATCTCCTGAAGACTCTCGGCCCCTTCCTGCCATTGTTTGGCCGTTTTGTGAGATGCAGTAGCAGTAAAGTCTCTTTGATGACTCCTGCTGTCATCGCTCGGCTGACTGATGGGGCTCTGATCTGTCTGATGGGTCTGTCACAGCCCTCAAGGGTTCACTCAAACACACTGTTTGATGGTTTAAATGCTCTCATCCGAGGCACCTTACTGCACCATGAATACATATATTTACCCACAACCTTCTGATTTGTGCTTACTCGTCCACCCACACAGCACCACTGCCTTCCAGTGAAAATCCAGGTTATGGAGGATTTGAGGACATGAGGAATAAAACATGATGTGAAGGTGCTGAGCTGCTATCAAGACTCTGAATTCTGATTGCATCCACAAACCCACAAAATAATGTGGAAAGCTAGTAACGTGCCCACTGCCTTTCTTTCCAAGTTAATGACTGGAAAGAGTCAGTAACCAGCCGGGACTGATGCTGCGTGTAGAGAAATGCTGTAATACTTGTGGAGTACTGAAGCCACTCTTCTCCTAAATCAGACAGCACAGATCCTCAGGTCGGAGCCAAAGATACCCCCTCACAGCTCGTGTGTTATACAGACCAGATGAGCAGAAACCTGAGCGTAACAGAGCAGGAACCATAAACTTAACCAGTGATTTTAACGTCCAGCTATGTACATGGGGCCCCTCTGACAGAACCTGCCTTGGCGTCGCGCACAGTGCTTGAGCAGGGTAGATATACAGTGTGCACGAGGAACACAAAGTAGGTTTGTTTCCCATGGAAGGAGCTCGAGTTTGGCTCCTGCGTTATTTACAATGAGCTGCGGGGATGAAACAGCAGCTCATGTATCAGCACAGAGCGTGTTGTGTCTTCAGAGCTGCACGGACAAAGCCCCTTCATCTCCAGACCGGCATGCGATCGAGGAGGATCAGGGCAGGGCGGCGGGACGTGTTAACACTGTTAGAGACCACTGGCCACAGGTTGAGCCCGCGGGCTGGATCTGGTTACCAAATATTGTTGGTTTATTCTGGATTATGAGTGACAAGGATTGATTGTTGATTAATTCTCTTCTCTGTGTACATTGCAAGGGGTTCAGCTGCAGGACAGTTTTCAACGCTTTAAACCCCTAATCCTGAATATAAGTCAAGTCTTACAGATGCACGCTACATGCAACACAGGTTCTTTATGTAGCACAGAAAGCGTCAGTTGCTCAGAGGAGGATGAGGCTGAAAAGCAATAATTACAGGGACTGAGTGAGATAAACGCACACACATTCAGTCCAGCCTCACTTTTGTTGACTTCAGTCTCTTGATGTTTACGTTAATCTGTACATTGTAAATCACGTTAAGCACTCAACACTGTAACAGGTCACATTATACTAAATGTGTTAAATATTGTAATATTGATAGACTAATGATGACTAATTATGTAATCAATGGAACTTTGTGTAGTTACAATGTTTGATTCCCCTTTGACACAGTAATTCCTGACTGGAATTAATAGTTTACCTCTGATTTGATTTAATTTTCATCAGTGACTTTTGAACTTTACAGTAATGAGAATAAACAACGTCTTCACAGGACGAAATATCGAGACAACTGTAACTGGAGCCTGAGAAGCCACATAAGAGCACATCTGGAGCTCGAGCCTCGGCAAAGGTTTCGTTCGTGCATTAATATGAACTCATTATGGCATATCATAAATCTTGCTGTGGTCACGATTGCTTATGTGTGCCGTTGTCACCTAAACTCAACCCCGGCCTTACATCTGCTCCGGGCCTCAGATCGTGATAGATTTAAGAACACGATTGTGCAGATGAGAGGAAAGCACTAATTCTTAATCAGGGAGAAACACATGGACAGATGAGTGAGTCAGTGCTGCTTTATGGAGGTTCCTCTTTGCATTTAGCTGCAATTATAAGGAGCACTGAAAAGTGGATCCAGTGCGTTGCTTTTATTAATCAGCTGAACGAGGTCAGATGTGCTTTTTCAACAAGTCGAGTGAATTTCTGCTACCTGATCGCTGCTTTTGAGCGAACTGTGAGGTCACAGGAGGAGACTGGCACTGGAGGATGCATGAGGGAGTCGGGCCCTGAGAAAAAGGAGTTATGCCGGGATGGCGTGCCGGCCGCGGCGGCTGTGGAGATTAGAAAGGAGAGGAGAGAGCAAGCCGGCGCTGCCAGCAATAACAGCAGGAAAGATAATAAAGCAGAAGGTGTTTCCTGTGAGCGCTCCCTCAGGACAAGGCCTCCTCCATCCACCCCTGTACGCTCACTGTGGACTGGATGCAGGCCGAAGGCTCGGTCGCCATCTTGAACTGATTTGCTGTAGGCTTGCAAATCAAATAAAACTTTACCGATCCTTGCTATCGCAGGAGGGGAGGGCAGGGCGGGGCGGGGGGTTGCAGTCCATTTAAAGTCCACACAGCACACACTGATGGACCTGCAAGCACGCACACACACGCGCACACATCTCAGCTTTTAAGATCCTATTGTGTTCGCTATCCTTCACCTCAGTCAAGACAAACAAAGGCGCTGGCTCGTAACTCGTGGCCTCGTGACTCAGGTGGTTGATGTCCCTCTCGTGGTGCCAGCTATTGTCCTGATGTTCCGCTCCTCTCGCTCTGAAGATGAACCCATGTGTGGTTCGGCTGCGGCCTCTCCAGATGTCACAGGTGCTCTCAATTTCACGACAGATTAGATGCTCGATCACGTAACTCCCAACTCCTGTGAACCCCCATCAGAGAGAAACGTCACCAGCAATAGCGCTTAAAATGTCAGCCCCAGCCGGAGCGCGCCGAGGAGGATCCTGTTCGGCTGTGCTGCGTTTCCAAGCTGCTGGTTCCAGTTGAAAGAGCCGCGTGCCCCAGCTGACTGTTAATCGCGCTCACCCAGGCACTGGCTCGGTCACAGAGAGGAGTAGGCCTGTAATTAGATGACAATGGGCCCCTCTCTGGTGCACATATTGGTGGTGGACGGGTGGCCGCAGAATTATTGATCAAAGGCAGAGGCACAGGAAGAGGAGGGGGTCGGGGGGGCAGCAGGCCTGGTATAGATGTTTGGCTGTGTGAACAACAGGTGACAGACATCTCACAGGCCCTATTCTACCTCTGGCCTGCTGTGAATAATTATATCTTAGAGAGAATTTGCCACCCAGGAGAAGCTGGAAGAAAGAAGTCTGATGACAAAGGTCCTTTGGGATGAAGCACAACCAGCCGTTATTCCCCAATTATAATGGAGCTGATGGTGCAGGGCCAATAGTAAAAGAAAGCTGCTGACACTGGATCATGTATGCAGCACCTGTCAGGCTCAAACAGCACATAGATCACAGTTTTTAACCACTCGAAATTCTTACTTCATTTCATACAGGTGGACAAAAAGAGGCTCTTTAGACACAGCCAGCATCAGATTTCATCAGTGAATCTCGTTAAAGGGGTCTAAAATATGAATTTGATGCTACGTGTGTACACGATGCATTTATATCTCTGAAAGACTGAAGTGAAAGCTGCATGTCTGCGGCATAAAGTCACCATCTTCACCACTTCAAGATCCATATGGAAATAAACAGGATTGTTCTTGTGTTGGAGTGTAGTTCAATGTAATTATGCTTTTTTGGCGTAATCCTGTTTGGATGCTGAGCTCACGTATGTGGAAACGCAAGACGGCGGTTAGATTTGTGCGTTATTGTTCATATTTTTTACTTTTCACGTTGAATTGCTTTTAGGGTGAGGATGAAACGTCTCAAATGTCTTTGGTCTCAAATAACGAGTTTGGCTGGGTGGTAAACGGTTGTTGCTGACTCTGCACCCTCATATAGTAGCAGCAGCTTGTACAGAGTTGGGAAATCCTGCAAGTTAACATGACCTGTAACCCCACAAAATAATTTAGCATGAAATGCTCCTTGGCTTTGGAAGTAGGCCTGATGGTCTTGTTAGCCGTACATGCTAAAATTCGCAGCCTACTTTAGCGCAGGCGGTCTGATCCATTCGTTTTGGAAAGGCTAAAAGAAGACAGGAGCCTCCACGCTCATCACTCTGCATGTGGAGAAATCCAAAGCTTGACTGTGTCATGGTTGCTCAGCAGTGACTGGAAGGTCTCTGTTTGGGGGTGGGTGGGGTGGGGTGGGGGGTTTCATGAACAAAAAATCAATTATCCAAGATGTATAAGCTTTGGTCACTAGTAATAACTTGAGTGTCTTCTTGCTAAAGATTAACTGCAGGGAGAAGAAAGCAATAACATTTAGCTGTATGTCACCTGATACCTGAAGGGATTTACTAGATTGGCCACAGTTAAGCATCCATTAACTATTATGAATCCCACTTAGAGTCACATCAACATGAACTCTGACCGGTCAAGCTGAACCTCATCAGTTACCACTTGTTCCGCAGTCACACGGAGGCCAGAACGTGTCAGATACAGGAGCTCGTTCAAGGTTGGATGGATCCAGGGGCGGCTGCAGCACACGTGTGTCAGAGCACCGAAGTGGTCCAGCTGGGCTCCACCTCTGAGTGACATCTGAAGCAGGCAGACCAGGAGAGGAGCCCCGTGGAGCGCTCTGATGTCATGGGAGAGAGTGCAGCAGTTAGAGCAGGAGGCCCTCTTCACCTCTGAGAGGAGGTGAAATGTCACAGGTTGCAGATAGTCGACAAAGAAACATGCACCGGGGTCTTCCTCTCCGCCCTGCGTGCAAATGATTTCACTCAGCCTTCATAAGGCGGAGAGGAGCCGCATTATAAAACGTACATGTTTTGTTTTTTCCTGCGTTTTTATGCGTGTCCTCTGATTCTGTTTCGTTCCATCAGGACATCTGCAGACAGCCCTCATCGTGACAGAGTCCATGCTGTGTGTGTGGAGGCTGCGCTTTCACATAATTACGGCTGAAGGTGTGATAATGACTGCTTGTGTGCCGCACAGACCCAGGGGCCCCTCAGGAAGTCATAGGAACCGTGGATCCGCCGGCCGTGACGACAGGAGCGGCCCGTCCAGCCTCTCACGCTGAACTCTGCTGATGACTTTTCTCAAGGTTCAGGAAGACACTGCAGAGCTCCTCTGATGACTAATCTGTTGTTTTTCAGCAGAGGAACTAACAGAGTTTTTCCTGAGAGACTGGCAGCGCGGCGTCTCGTGTGAAGGCTTTTGAAGTGTCCTCACCTCCCACACTGTGTGTCACTGAAGCCATGCGCTGCATCCCCTCTCACACTTGCAGAGCTTTCCATGTTGGCGCAATTATCCTCCGGTAATTCCCCGCTTTTTCAACATACTTGATGTTTTAGCTGGAGCGCTGTCTGCATGCCTCGTGCCTGCGGACAAAAGCCAGCGTTTTTCTCTTGTTTTTCTGCTTTTATGTGGGAAAAGCACATGTTTNGTGTGTGTGTGTGTGTGTGTGTGTGCATGCCAGGATAATTGCTTTCAGGGAGCCCCTGAATGCCTTCGCCTTGTTTCTTCACCTCTTCAGAGATCTGCAGTATTTGCTTTGGGCATTGTGGCCCAAAGGCAACATCTTAAGCCGAGTGTGTGTGACGCGCTGTGTGAAACATGCCGCTGCATGTGGGCCGTGCACACATGACCGCGTTACCTACTCGCATGCAAAGATTGAGCAAATGTCTGCGTGCTCACATGGACATTTTTCACTTGTCAGACGTCACTTGCCACCCTGCGGTCCCGCTCTCTGTGTGAGGCTCAGCAGGGGCTCTTCCTCTGGTGTGACGGGGCTCTGCGCTGTTGGGATGTGCAGGAATGCGAGCGCAGCGTTGCATGCAGGGCACCAGCCTGGTGAAGCCCGATCTGGTGGATTAGAGGTGAACTGTGCCTCGCCCGCTCCCTCTCCCAGCAGGAGCTGTCATGTCAGCCGTGGCGTCCCGCCGCTGAGCTTCGCTCCCATTGGGTGTGGGTCAGGGGCCAGCGTCAGGTCACGCCGCCGCCTTGTGCAGCCTTTGGCGAGCAGGCCCTCCTCTTACACAACGTACGACAGCCAGCGAACATGCGATCTGACAACCCACGCCTGAGCAACAAAAGATAAGAGGAAGGCTGAGGAAGAGGGTGTTCTCTACATGTACAGTGCTGCTGGAGCGACTCAGTCAGGCCCTTTGATTAAAATCCTGACAGTTTTTTTTAACACTAGCAAATATATTACATTTAGCATTTGGGAGTTTGCGTTTGCATGGGTCATGGAGTGAGCGTGAGTTGTTTTATCACAGAGGATTTACTTTAAATGACCTCGCTTGGTGGTTCGTTGCATGCTGGCGGTATTTGGTCTGATAAGATATTCCTTGGTGAGGAAGTCAGCAGGCTTCCCTCCTTCGCTGCCCCACGGTACTTGTTAGCTGTGGAATTCAGTGGGTCCGTCCTGGAACAATCCAGGTCAGATTGACGCTGACATGGAATGAGAGATATGTGGAAACTCTCCTTAGAGTTATGCATGGAAAGAAGAGGAGTCAGTGTGCGAGATGAGGACATATCTGAGGGCTGATGTACGGTATTTTGGTTTGGTAACGTACATTTCTGTGTTAAACTGCGCTGGCAAACGCTGCACTCTTTGCACGTGTGTGTGATTCAGCGCTTCACGTCCAGCTGCACGGGGCTGTAGTGAGAATAAAGCAGTGAGCTGATCTGACGGCGGGGCTGGCTGAAACTTCAGAGCCTCTCAGTCATGACAGATAGCAGCTGGATGGCACGGAGGAAGTCTCAGCGTCTGCCTTGGAGACTTGCAGCATCTGAAGAGGAGTCTGCCTGGCGTAGTGTCTCCCGAACAATAACAGCAGCGGTGGCCAAGCTATTAACAGAACTATTCCCGCCTGGGCCAAGTGCTGCCTGCCTCTCCATTACTACAGCCACACTCACAATATAATGCTGTAATCCTTCCTGTGAAATTTATTATAAATCTCTCTGAGCCTGCCTCTCATTTCCCCCTTCAGCTGTGCAGCTGGGAAGACCCCAGTTCCTCTTTCCCTTCTTCTTCTGCCAGAGCAGCAAAGTGATGGCCTCTGTGGCTGCTGCTCAGCAACTCTGAGCGCAACAAGCCAAGTTCCTCCAGCAGACTGGGTCACTCTTTTGACCCATATTCTGTCTGTGTTCCTGCCAGGGGGTAAACTCCAGTGACGAGGCTGATGTGGATGAAGTCTGGCTGGCTTTAGCGCTGCTGTGCATGACGATGGCAATTAACCCAAGACTGCAGCCTGATAAGACGCATCCTGCCAAACTCAGAGGTCCGTTTACAGAAGCCACCAAGCTGGTCCAGACTGGAATATCTCAGCATCTATTATATGGATTGCCATGAAACTTTTTACAGGCATTCATGGTCCCCCGAGGGTGAACCCTGAACACTTCAGTGATCCCCTGACTGTTAGTGTCACCAGTAGGTCACAGTTTTCATTATCTTGGGAAATATCTCAATATCTAGCAGATGGATTGGCACATTTGGAGCCGTCACTGTTCACAGATGATGAATGTGACTTTGGTGACACCCTGCTGGTTTTTCCCCCTCAGGTAGAAGTGAGATAACTTCCCAGTCTTTCCATTTAGAGCCATAATCACATCAAAATTTAATGTATGTAACACTTTGGTTTATGTCCTAACACCTACAAAACTAAAGACATCACATCAGCTTCAGCCGTACTTTTTCAGTTTACTGCTAATTAGCAAAATTAGCATGCTAACATGCTACTCTAAGACAGCAAACATAGTCGACACTGTACCTGCTAAACCGCTGCATGCCACCATTGTCGCTGTGAGGCTGCTATCGCGGCTGCAGACAGGTTTTATTTGTTTTTTAACTCAATATCTTCCACCCTCTAATTTGTCCTCTGACTGATGTTTGTTGCTGTTTCCTCCTTTTTATTGATTATCTTATTTTGGCACTCCCTCAAAGGTCAGAGGTCAACCCTGAGTAATGGAATCTATTGCCTGTAGTGATTGCGGTGCGGACCTGCTGACCTGGGCATTGTCCACGTCAGCCTCAGGTTCAACAGCCTGACAGGTTGAGGTGACCACGGTCAGTGGTGCTCCGTCACTCACTGCTCTCTGAGGAATGTAACGTCCGTATGAACGCATGCCTGGAAGGGGCCCTTAAGAGCAAGAGAGCCTGAAGTCAAAGTGCAGCATAAATTTGACCAAATTCCTTCTTCTGACGCGGTCCATTATGTCATGTCGGCTGTACTACAAAGGAATTTGTGTTACAACAAGTTCCAAGACTCGGTCACGTTGGAGCCTCTGCTGATTGGACGGCGCTGAGAGAAGAAGCATAGAAGGAGATCGTTGGTCTTTCTTTTACATGCAACCACAATTTATCACCTCTGGGGTTTTTATGGGGAGGAAGGTTCCTGACCTGAGACAGCAGCACTGATGAGACGTTTGCTGCTCCTCCGTTCACTCGTCTTGAAGATTTTTATTTGCAGAAATGTCTGTTAAGTCGCTATTTATTGCCAATGATTTAACACTATAGTTGTCGAGCTTACGGCCCACTGAATGATGCATTCCTGGACGAAATGCTGTTTAAATTACTGCTAATGCAAACCAAACCTTTCCTACTGCTACAGCTTCACATTAAAAGCATTTAACTGGCAAAACATGAGACTTTTATTATAAATTAGTCACCGGAAATGCAATGTGAGCTTTGCACTTACTGCTAACGTCTAGCAGAACTGCCCCTCTCAGTGTGTCCTGCAGTCCACAGACTCTAAAATCAGATCGTGGTTGCTCACAGGATGATTGGAAAAGCATATTATTGCCCGATTTTCTTTATTAATGTGATCATAGTTTGATTGCTGCTGCCTGGATTCTGGGGTCTGCGGTATTAAACTGCTTTGCTGTCTGTTTCGCTGCAGATCACCACTTTAAACTTAATCTTGATGCCCTGAAATGGTCCTCATTGGCGTATCTCCCCTTTTTTATTAATGGCACTTCAAGATTGCCAAGACCGGAGCAAAGTTTCATTCACATGCGAGGTCACACCACTTTTGACATCCATCCACAAACAACACAATGGAGCACAGCCGTAACAGTTTCTCAGGCTCAGTAGTTCACAGCGCTGCCTCCCAGTTGACCAGCTGACCGCAGGAGGGTTCAATCTCCAGACGCTGTGTGGTTTCCTCTGCCCGGCCAGGGAGGATACTTCACTACCTCCTGTTTACACTTTACACTGGAGGCCAAAGAAAGTGATGGGGACTGGGGAGAGAAATGCCTCAGCGCAGCAGGGGGCACAGACGGCAGCCTGTTTTTAGCCTGGAGTCATCCTGCTATTGTGGGTGATTTACCCAAGAGTGGCACTGAGGTCCACAGAGGCAGAAAGCAACCACAGCGCTGCACAGAGCAATCAGCGCCTGCAGACCGGAGCTGATGAAGGATCACGTCTGCAACGGAGAAACAAAGCAGCTCTGACCTCTGTGAGCCTGGAGGCAGCCGCTCTGCACTGTAAAACCCTCCCAGAAACACATGATGCTCAGAGCACACAAACATGCACGTGTCAGTTTCAGTGCATATACAGTGTTTGGTCCTATCTGACCAATCACAGAGTGGGAGCTGTGTATTTTTATGAACTTACAGTTCAAAAAGAAATCTTGGCTGACGCTCCTCATTGTTTAAAATGTGAATCAGTGAGTGCCAGCTGAGGGGTTTATCAGGCCGTGTTGTCCGGGGTGGGGGCGCAGGGCGTGGGCCTGTTTTAAACTTTTCCAGTCTGAGAAGCTGGTCCGGACTGGGAGACAGATTTGACCAGTGCCCTCCTCTCTGCTCCGAGGAGGTCCGGCTGATGGATGGGCTCTAATCAGCAGCAGACAGACCTGCCACAGGAAACATCTCCCCATCACGTTCACGGAAACCAGCACTTCTCCAGAGACCCGCTGATAGCCGCAGAGGGAGAGGGGGAAGGAGGCGAAAACAATTGGATTCTCCCTCATTTTCTGCAGAGAAAATCAGTGTCTGCCCCTCGCTCGGCAGAATATGATTTACAGGCCTGCTGCCAAATGGCATCTTGAACAATGCAGCGGCGCAGCGCTTGATTAACGTGGAAACAATTGCCAAAAACTTATTTTGAGAGTGTGCGACTTGTTGATCTCCCACTGCTTTCTGGGTAAAAGTCCTCCCGTTCTCAAAGCAATAGTTCAACATTTCGCGAAATGCGCTTGTTTGCTCTCTCGACATCAGTTACATGAGAAGTTTGCTAACAGTCTCATGTCTGTGCGCTAAATATGAACCTGTTTTTCACAGCCAGCGGTCACTTTGCATTTGTTTCTATTCTTTGTGCTAAGCTAAGCTAACTGCCTGCTGGCTGTTCCTACATATTTACCTTAAAAGAAAGCAAATAAATATATTTCTCAAAACGTCTAACATTTAAATCTGATGGACGTAACGCGAGTACACCAAACAAAAGTCGGTTATCGACGTGATTTTAAATTATGCGGCAGGTTTTTGAGCATTATGCAGAGAGGATGTTAAATATATGGATCACTGAGAGGTTTCAGCTTGTTTAAGAGACTTTTTCCAGGATACATGCACACAAGTCTCAGTCTAAGCCATGCTTGCTTGCTAGTGTCACAAAACTGTACCCCGAGGCGGCTCCAGTTTCCTTTAAGCAAAGGTTCATTTTTCCTGCTGAGCCGCCCCTCTTCACCCGTCTGTAGGAAGCATCTGACCTGTCGGATTCTGCTCTGCACTCTGTGTCCTTGCCAAAGGGCTTTTCTGCCTCTGACAGGTGAGGCTTCTCTCCTGCGAGACAAATCCCCCCCAAAATCCCCCGCCACCCTGCACGTCAGGATGAGTGAGGCGATGAGTCGCCGTCCGTCCCGCGTATGAATGGACCGATCAGTCTGCCATGTTGGAATGCTGAGAGCTGTTTGCCTTTCGGGGCTGTGAAAGCTTGTCACTCTGTATTGTGGTAGCAGAGATTATCCCTGAAAAGAGCCTGGGTGTCCTCCGCTCTCCTCCCCCTCCTCAAACTCTCTGACCTTGATCTTGCTGTCATGCAGCGTCCTGCCCTCTGCATGGACCCGCGCAGTCACACTTGCACAGATGTGCAGGGGAGGATCTCCAGCCCTTTGATTGTGGAGGATTCAGTGAGGTCAAAAGATTTACACTTTGTTAATTCATCATAGCTGAATTTTGCAATTTGGTTTGTAGAATCAGGCGTTCTACAAAAGGTATCGTGTTTCGTAAAGGCAGCGGTGTGTTCAGGCTCATGAATGGAAGCCAAAAGGACAGGTTGAGGCTTGCCCTCTCAGCTCTGATCCTGAAGGCCCTCAGGGCTGCACCCATCTGTTAAAAAACATCCAGTTTCATGACACTCCTGAAAACAGGCCCATAAGCCCCCTCCAGGTTCTGCTCAATTTACAAATGAAATAAATCAAATTTCAACTGAGCGTAGCATAAAGTGTGATCTTTCAGGAGGAACCTGTAGAGCGAGGGTCAAGCACAGGAGCACCCCTGGTTGATGAAGGCGTACCAAACCTTAACAAAGACCAACAAAGGCAGGAAGGGCTGCGTCGCTGAACCCTGCACCCTGACCGAACCGCAGCATCAATCGTGTGCGTGGTGTCAGTGCGGTGCGATGGGTGCCGCAGACTGTTTTTCCTGTTTAATGTTCCCGTTCTCTGATTCTCCCTCTGAGAGCAAAGACTCACTCTGGATCCGCGGGACGACGTAAACGCTCTCAAATCACGGCTCTGATCGGGACGTTTAGATGTCAGAAATGTAAAGGTGTGACTGCACCGTGGTGGGTGGAGGTCATCACACACTTTGTTCTTGTTGGCTGCAAATGAAGGAAGGAGGAGAGAGGGTCCTGGTTTAAGACGGACGATGATGTCGATCAGTTCACCTCTTTGGTCCAAGCTAAAACACCTCAACAACATTCAACATTCATTTCATCTGCTGCCACCGTGACGTGGAATATTTGGTCAAACACTCGTTTAATGCTCTAATCACAGTTTCAGCTGTACTGGTTGTAAAGCAAATGTTAGCTGAATAAATCAAGGTGTGAACTCAAATGGAGGTTAACATCACTGCTGTGAGTATTTTAGCATATTACTGTTAATCAATAACAGTTTGATCAAATCTCCACCAGCACATACAGACACAGTGTACGTACACGTGACCAGCAGAGAGACAAAGACAATTGAAAGTCCACAGTGTGTGAGTGTCCGGCTGTCACAGTTGGACAGAAGAGATCATATTTCGAGATGGTTCTTGCAGATTGTTCAGCAGCATTAAGGCCATATGGAGGCTAAATAACGACGTAGCTGCAGAGATTTGTGAGGAGGCGTAAGATCAAATCATATTTCACATCCAGGTCAGCGTGAGGCACATCTATTAGACCTGTTCCTTAGACTTCACACACTCATGCATGTGCTGTGTCATGTTTTGGGACTGCGTGTGGGTTAGTGCTGCACATATGGGAGGTTGTCACACCGATGTTAAACTAAATGCTCAGAGTGTTTTTGTGGTGGTTAGCAGCAGATTAAAGCAGGGGTGGTGTTGGCGAGGGAGGGGTGTGGTGTGCAGCTGTCTGCTTCAGCGAAATCATAGCCGGACCAGCGTGGGGTGCAAACATCTGGCTTCATCAGAGACCCTGCTGCCAGCCGACACACATGCTGGCATCATGGCCGCCGTCAGGCCCAGGAGCTCTCTTTGGAAGAAACGCCGTCACAGGACATCCTTGAAGCTCAAATTCAGGCCACACTATGAGCCTGGATCCAAATCGTGGACTTTATCAAAGGCCATAGCATCTTTTTTGCCACCTAAAGTCAAAAAATGTGTTCTCACACGGGTAGAAATGTGTCCTCCATTCATTAATAATGCAGAGGTCTTACTAAATCCCTCAGCTGTGTTTGCGAGCCCTCAATCCACGAGCCAGATCAAGTGCAGCGACATGTGCTGAGTGTCTAGTATGTGGATCAGCCCATTCTGGAGGCTGAAATAGTGCAGGGCTCTGTCCAAATATTTTCTTAGAGTCCCAGCTTCTTTTTGGAGGCACTTAGCCTTCCACACTGGGCTCAGAGGAGCGACACATGGCTTTGACATTGACTTTAGGCCTGTTTTGGGATCGTTAAAGGCCAATTTGTCAGCATTCAGCACGAGGCAGACAGTGAGATGTGTTTCAGGGGGCCTCACATCTGGACCTTTTGTGTTTTAACAGTGTCCCGCTTCCTCTTTTAGAAACCTGAAGTACGTGTATAATGGGAAGGCCACGTTCCACAGCCAGTTGGTCTCGTTTCATTAGCACACCCTGGCCGAGGACTCTTATTCAAACGCAGTTTATCCCCGCTGGCCCGCTCCTACCCTTCCTCCTGCAGTCGCACTTTATGATAATAATCATCAGTTGTAATGAGTTAATGTAATCATCAGCTGTCTCCTGCAGGAAAAAGAACGGGATTATTGAGGGGAAAGCCTTGTAGAGTTTAATATGAGTTGCGCAGTAAGCAGAGATAGAGAGACAGCGAGACAAGGCCAAAGTCTGGTCCAGCAATCAGTCACTGCGAGGGCAGTTTGATTAAAGGAAATGGAGCGAGTGGAAACTTTGAATGTGTGTTTTCAGTTGTGTTTTCAGCCCGTCTGGTTGATAGCAACAGTAAAACAGATGCTGAAACAATTAGGGCAAGTCGGAGGATGTTTTTGCTCCCGCTCTGTCGCCCCTCCCCTCTTCTCGCCTTGTGATTGCACATCAAAGTTGTCGACAGAGTGTTAAAGTTGATTTTATTGTCTGAGTCCTTGAAGCAGTTGTCTGTGTTTGAAGGCGCTGCAGCTTCTGGCTGCAGTCGAGCCCGAGAGAGCCTCAGAAGAGACTCAACGTCGAGCGGCAGGATCCACTCACAAACACACAGTTTCAGGTCCGAGAACGTGCGTGACGGCACAACTGTCCTCCCTCATTTTCAGTTATATTTAAGTACTTGACCCAAAATAACTTTAACTCTCTGTAACTTTTGCTGAACAACAACCGCGAGTGTTTTCCGCCAAGATGAGAGCAGATTGAATTTGCCTGCATCTCCCAAGACTCTCTTAATTTAGTAGCTTTGAAGACATTATTACAGTCACTTTTCTGTCCAAATGTGATGCAAATTTTAAGAGAATTTCCAGAAAATCTGCAAAATAAAATGCAAATTTATGCACATTTCAATCCACCACCACGAAGCAAATATTAGGAGTTAAGAGCATCCAGATAAACAGTTTTTATTTTTACTGTTTCCTCTCAGATTTCTGCACAAACTGAGAAATGAACATTAAAACAAACAGACTGAAACACATCTCATGCTCGAAGCAAAGTTTGTCTGTTTAAAGTCACCAAACTAATGTCAGTTAATTTGTATTTATGCTAACATTAGTGACCGTAAGCTGGTTTTATCAGTCCGAGTAGGCTCGTACCTACAAGACTCCAGCGTTTATCAGATTCACCAAAGGTCGTTTTGTTGTTTATGAATTCAAGTTTTCATTTAGAAGAAGAAGATTTTGCTTTTCATCTAACAAAAGTTACTTTAAAAGCCATTTATCCTTCAATTTGGCTCCACTTCACCCACCAGATAGCAACGCAGCATCAGCGCCACATGACCGGAGTAATGAGACGATGCATGCCGGGGTGAATACACACACACACACACACACACACGCTGTGGTGTGTTTGCTCTGAGCAGGCAGAGGGCCGGCCTCGTCTCGGAGGTGACTGATTTACAGTTTGTTGCTGTCTGTCAAACAGCTGACAGATGGAGGAACGGAGCAGCCTCCGCCTCACTGTCGCCACAGTCAGATGCTTTGCAGTTTCACCAGTGGCAAGAATGCTGAGGACTGCTCCTTAAGTTTGATGGGAAGGTTAACAGCCACCATAAAAGTGTAACAGTAGAGCATACACTTTATTGTTTTGTACCTGGGATGCCATTGAACCTGCTAAATATCCATTAACACAGCCGACCGCAGGCCTGATCTGCCCTCAGTTTAACTGCGTTTAGCAGCAGTTGCCACTGAATCCAGACTGAAGCTACGCGGTAAATAAACACAGCTGCTCAAATTTGAAAGGGCTTTTTAAAACTCTTGGAAAAACATGGTCATACATGGCCCTGAAGTAAGAACAGAAACGTAACACAGCGCTCCTCTGTGATGAGATCGCAATAGTGGACGTCATTTGGGCTGTAAATCTTCTGAGATATAAATAGTTGAGATATTCCTGACGTGCTCATAATCGGCCACAACTTGCGTCCTGCTTTAGCAGTTTTAATAAAAGGGTCCTTTAGATTTGGCCTGGCACGGGTCCAGTTTTGGGCCGGACTTTCAGCACTTAGAAAATCTTTAGGCCCCCAGGTCGCACAAAAGTTAACAATTAAAGCCTGCCGACGGTCTCAGATCTGACTTCATGGTTTTGCTCACCGTGCGTTTTCGTCAGGGACGAGCTCCTGGTCTTTCTCAGTGCCAGTCAGCTCTGTGACAGCTCTTTCATTCCCGTCCTGAAGGAAATGGGAGTACAAGAGACAAAAGTTCCACTCGAGCGTCGCGAGACTGTGGGTGAAAAGTCTGCAGAGCACCTGGTTTTCACATGGGCTGCTGTTTGGGTTTTCACTTTGACGTCTCATAACAGGGACACGTTTTAGGTTTCCGTGTCTCTACTTTAAAGGAAAACAGGCAACAATCACCCAGAGTAAGTCTAACAATTGAGAATAAGCATCCAGCTTTAAAGACGCAGATCTTAAAGCAGCCCAGATAACTGAAGACACAGTGAAACTATTCAGGAGACTAAGTTAAATTTCAGCGTGGAAGGAGAGACTCATTTCCTCCTAATTGAGCCATGGGGTTTTGTTTTGTCAGGAGATTTTAGGCCAAATGGAGTCAGATTCCCGCAGATCTCCTGGGATGATGGGAGGGCTGGGCTGGAGTCTAGCAGAGCCTGGAGATCCCAGCAGTCCCCCCGACTCCCTAATCCCTGTCATTAACTCTGCAGCGCAGAGAGAACCGGCCTGCCTGCCGTCCACGACCCTCTCATCAGCGCTGTCCTTTGTCCCTTTATTTCTTCGCTCACATCCTCTCTTTCATTAGACTCATCTCCCACTTCTTTAGTTTCTCCTGTCATTGTTTCCTGCTTTTCCTACAAGGTTTCCTTCTTCCTTCCTCCCAGCGAGCGCAGGTGAAGCCTGAATCTGAAGTGCTTCACCTGCACAGCTCTGTTAAAAATAGATTTAAGTGAGTTTGAGTGACAAGATGTGAGGAATGAACACGTCACTTCTCTTCAGACCAACCTGACCCATTTTTACGACAGTGGGAATATAATATTTATGTTATCTTTCAATCACAGCATCTCTTAAATAAATAACTTACCTCAAGCAGCTATAAAACAAACACCTGACAGAAGCGTCTCAGTAGGAGAGGACAAACTGTCCCGTTATAGCACATCCTGTGCCGCTTGCTGTTTTGTCCATTGACACACACACAGTTCAGTGGGGAGGGTGGTCCAGGGTCCTGAGAAGAGAGAGGGGAAACACCTTGTGACCCCCTTGTTCCTGACCGAGCTACTGGAGGTGCAGAGACAACAAGGAAGGACGAGCAGAAAGCACGGGTGGACAGCTGCCTCGATGTGGGTCAAACAGTGCTGTCGGCTCACATTGAAGCCCGCGGTTACCTGCTTAAACCTGCTGCAGTCACGAAGTGTTAAAAACAGTCTAATAAGGAAGAAAAAAGCGTCAAAAAAGAGCAAATTTAAACAAAGTAGAGGCCAAATGAACTGAAGCGTCACAATTCAAGTCCTGTCCTCGTTTGCGTGTGTGTGTTTTTTCATTTCTTGGCATGCGTGCAATGAGGAAGGTCGATAAGTCACAAATAAACAGTCAGGATTTTGTTTCTGCTGGCAACGATGATAACGGACCTGCAAACACTGCTGCTGCTCGGCTCTGGCTGCACCGTGTTTGGGTTTTGATACGGCTGTCAAACACAACTGTCTCGCAGACAGACGGCTGGACTGCCGCAGATAAACCCTCCGCTGCCTTCGAGCCATCCAAGCAAAACTCTGCTTTGATGCACGCACATGTTCAGTTCACTGACGCGTAAATGCTGAAGTAAATCTGGAAGGGTTTACCTCTTCATGCTGCAGCGTCAGACGGGAGCAGTGAGCTCAGAGTGCCTTAAAGCTCTTCAACATTTCTGAGCTCACAGTTTGAAAAAGCATCAAAATGAACGCAGCAGGAGGAGGAGAGATGTTTTCTCTTTTATTCTGACGCCTACATTACCCATGATGCAACCTGGCTGCTAACAATTCAGTCAGAGATTTGGGTGTACTGTGCTCGTAGCTGATGTAGCTTGAGGGCTGCAGAGGTCTGGAAGGATCACTTCTTAACTCCTAACACATATTTTTCATTTTCAGACTTTTACTCTTCCGATCCAACTGACTCAAGTGACATCACTCGAGGCAATTCGGCGGATTTCACGCAGCTTCCTGTGAAGCCACAAAAGGCTTCGGATAACTTTCTTTCACATGTGTAGTGAATTTTTAGTTAATTGTGTAAATGTCTTGAGATGTTATAGAAACAGAAACGTTTCTTTTGCTGTAAAACAGGATGCAAAGAAAAATGCAGTCATTTTGGGGAGGGTCTTGCTTTTTTGTGAAACATCAACTTCAGCCCAGCACAAAAATCACCCAAATCTCTCAACAAGGCAAGTTTTCTTCCAGTCTAATCTGGGATCCATGAAGACATTTTTAAAAGCGGCCTGTCAACAGGTGCGTTGCTCATTAAGACAAAAGCGCTTAGAGCGACAAAACTGGAACAATGGAGGAGCCTTATCAGCGCTGACGTTTCTTATGATTGGGTGGAGATCAGTTCAGTGCTGAGGTCAAGAGAGGCAGATGTGGGGAAGAGATAGCTGTTTGTGTTACGGCTGGCCTCGAGCTGAAGGCTTTAATTGCAGTCGAGCACAATGCCCCGTGGAAGTTTTTTACATCTCACACCATGAGAGCGCGTTGATTCCTTCAGATGTTCCATTTCTTATCGCGCTGATGGTGAAGACATGCAGAAGCAAACTGTCCGCCGGGAGCGGCAGACTCACAGCAGCCAGCGATCCTCAGATGACCTGCAGTTTGACGAGGTGCTCTGCCAATTAGCAACGCCCTCAGCAGGAGCAGCGCCTCGCACATCTGAGGGTGTGGCGGCGGCTTCATGGCACGCGGGTGCGACGTCGTCCGAGTCAGCACTTAGCAGGCCGACGTGAACGCTGCGGCTAACGGTTAGCTTCAAGCTTCGACTGGATGGAAGCACACATCAGGGTCCAGTTTGAGTTATTGTGATCTTTATTCCACATAAAGTCTTTTCAGCGGGGACAGTGCGCACTCAGGGATCAACCTTGTCTCCAACATGACACCACGCTGTGACCCCGGACCCCCGGTGGGCCTGGGTGCCTCAGCCTGATTTGTGGAGACTGGGGTTTGCTGTATTGGCCACAAATCAAGTAAGGTTGGGGGATCTGTGTGCTGCCATCAATTTTTACACTTCAAACAAACCTCAGGTCACAGATTACACCTTCAATCACTTATCTCGTCCTCTGAAGAGACTGGAGCTGCCACGCAGCCATTACAAATGTCCCCCAGATCGCCTGCCGGTGACTCCAGTGAACTCTGCAAAGACGGCTGTCACACACCTCCCTCTCTTTGTGAAAATATCAGCTGTTGCGACGCATGTGATCGCAGCAGCGTCCACGCTGTCGCTCCAGAGGAGATCAAGCGAACGGTCAGAGCGAGACAGAAGCAGTCGCATCCCAGCAGCACATCAAAAGCGGCTGCAGCTGTGGCAGCGACACACGTGTGGTCCAGGCCTCGGAGAGAACAGCCTGTGACACACTGCAGCCAGAGGTGGCAAAGAAAACATGAAACCAATAAAAGGATGAATCCATTTCACTCATATTTTATTTGGAGAGCCATGTGAGTGAATCCTGATTCCCAGCTGATAACCGTCCTCCCACCCCACCGTAAACCTGGCCTCAGGATCATCAGCAGGACTTTATCTTGGCACCTATGAGGGCTGTGGAGGTCCAAGACGATGGTCTAATCTGACCATCTGTTTCTTATCTGCTCGCCTTTATTTTTTAAATTTGCTAATTTATTTGTCTAAGGGATAGCGGGCCTGCGAGCAGCAGGCAGCCAATCCTCTCCCTGGGGAATGAGGCAGAGGTGAGACCCACCTGGTGTGTGTGTGTGTGTGTGTGTGTGTGGGGGGGGGGTTCCTAAGGTGGAGGATCAAGCACAAGCAGAATAAGCATTTTTCTTTTATTGTAACCATATAACCACTTTTGTTAGTGAGAGCTGCTCTGTGTAAACTGAGCTCAGGGCTTCTCTGCCTCAGACATCAGACTGGGCTCTAACGTCTCCTCTCTGTTGGAAGAAGGATGAAGTCTCTGCGTGCTCGACTCTCCTCATCCCCGCTCACTCGCTGCAGGCTGATAAGCTCCAGAGCGTCCTTCCTTCCACCAGACACATTTCTCAAAGCTGCAGCCTTTACAGTAAGAATCCACTGAGGGGATTCTCGTGGTAAGTGCCTGTTATGGCCACTAGGAGGCCTGTTTTGGACAGTTTATCCAAACTAAACTGTCATTAATGCTCAGCTCTGTCCTCTGTGTCATTCATTCATTTGAGCTGGCGTGGAGTCTCATTCCAGGTCTACAAACAACACATTTTGCAGCTGGTTTAAGTTAAATTTTCCATAATGCAAATTTAAATCTTCAGGTTGGATCGTTTAAAAAGTCTTTTCCAGTTTTTCTGCTGTGGGGTGCACAACTGCACAAACATCAATAATGATCCTTGAACACTTTGAAACTAGAAAAACAAACATTAGGCTTAGCATTTCTCAGAAAAATGTAGAATTTGCTCATTTCTTGTCTTCTGTGACGCATGATGGTGTCAGCGCGAGCTCTCCTTCTGTTTTTGTTGCAGCCCGGTGTGTTTGCTCGTCCTTCTGTCATGGAAATGAATCCCCAGACTCGAGAATTGGATTCACACCTGCTTTAAGATGCCCACTGACATTTAATCTAATCTCCACGCAGTTTGCAGTTCGCTGTCGATCTAATTAAATCCTCGTTTCTGATGCGCAAAGGCTGCAGCCGTGAACTGAGCTTAGTTCTCATCGATGAGAGGAGAGGAGACAGCTCGTACCTGATCAGTTGATTCATTGTGATTATTGATGAGTAAACCGGGACGAGCTGATCTGTTCAGACCTGTTCCACCTTTTCTGACGAAGTCACAGAGAAACTAAAGCAACGCAGAAAAGTCCGTTTAAAAGATTCAACAAGAGGGAAAAGAAGCGCTCTGCTTCTGCTTTCATGCACTGATATACATATAAAAGTTATTGATGTTGTTTACATTATTAGAATTAGCGGTTCTCTGGTTAAATGTTAGAAATTAAGGTTTAATCTTTGCTCTTCGGTATAAAAACAAGTTAAATCGCCAGAAGACTTGAATTGATTGATTGATTGATTGGTTTTATTTAGCAGATGCTGGTGTTTGGATCAGCACTTGTGTGTCGACACATCTTATTTTTTAATTTGACTTTTCCTTCAGCTCCTTTAAGTTTTAATAATGAAAAATCTCCCCTCCTAATGACGGTTTGACCTCTCTGCTGGGGGGTGGAGGGATGGGCTCCGACAGGGGAGGTGAGCTGGAGGAGGAGGGGGAGGGCTGGGAGATGTTTTACTGGGGGAGGAGGAGAGGGGGGTCGTCCTGGGAGGGAGCAGGGGGGCTGTGGAGGGCCGAGTTTAAAAAGGCAGACAGCGCCAACAGTCACTCACTCTCACACTCCATCTGCCCACTCCTCAACCTCCAGCAGCAGCTCTGAGCTCCTCTCTGCTCCGGTCGCTCGGAGGACGTGGATCTGTACAGGACTCCTTCAGAGCAGAGGATTCTTTTTAAAGCCCTTTTCCACTGCAGCATGGAGACCACCACTGGGGAATATGTTAACTATGAGTACTACGACGACAATGAGACTGACTGTGACTTCTCAGAGTGGGAGCCCTCTTACTCCCTCATCCCAGTCCTCTACATGCTCATCTTCATCCTGGGCCTGTCAGGTAACGGCGTGGTCATCTTCACCGTCTGGAGATCCAAATCTAAGCGTCGGGCTGCAGACGTCTACATAGGAAACCTGGCTCTTGCCGACCTCACCTTTGTTGTAACCCTACCTCTGTGGGCCGTGTACACAGCGCTGGGCTACCACTGGCCCTTCGGCGTGGCTCTGTGTAAGATCAGCAGCTACGTTGTCCTTGTCAACATGTATGCCAGTGTCTTCTGCCTCACCTGCCTGAGCTTTGACCGCTACCTGGCCATCGTGCACTCTCTGTCCAGCAGCAGGCTGCGCTCTCGGGGCACCATGCTGGCGTCCCTGGGCGCGATTTGGTTCCTGTCCGGCCTGCTGGCCGTGCCCACGCTGCTCTTCCGCACCACTGTGAACGACCAAAACAGCAACAGGACCACGTGCGCCATGGACTTCAGTCTGGTGACGAGGATCCAGAGGCACGAGTACCTCTGGATCGCCGGGCTCAGCCTGTCCTCCTCTGCCTTGGGTTTCCTCCTACCGTTCCTGGCCATGACCATCTTCTACTGCTTCATTGGCTGCACCGTCACACGTCACTTCAACAACCTGCGCAAGGAGGACCAGAAGAAGAAGCGGCTGCTGAAGATCATCACCACACTGGTGGTGGTGTTTGCCATCTGCTGGACCCCCTTCCACGTCCTGAAGAGCATGGACGCCCTCTCCTACCTGAACCTGGCTCCGAGCTCCTGCGGCTTCCTGCGCTTCCTGCTGCTGGCTCACCCCTACGCCACCTGCCTGGCCTACGTCAACAGCTGCCTCAACCCGTTCTTGTACGCCTTCTTTGACCTGCGCTTTCGCTCCCAGTGCCTGTGCCTGCTCAACCTGAAGAAGGCCATGCATGGCCAGATGAGCTCCATGTCGTCCACGCTCAGCGCCCAGACTCAGAAGTCAGAGGTTCAGTCTCTGGCCACCAAGGTGTAGAAAGTAAAAGGCAAGGTGGAGCAAGGCCGCGGGCCGGTCTCAGCTCCAACCACTGGAACACTTGTAAAAAAGCAGACTGTGCGTGTCCATTGTGCAAAGCTGGTAAGATGAGATGATGAACTTTGAATGGTCACTGCTCACAGTCATGAAATCCATACTTTGTTCCTCCTCTTCTGCGGCGTGAGAGGTGGATGCTCTGTCTGTTGTGTGGACTTGAAGCTGGAGCCGGCCGGCTGAGCTCCTCAGCTACTATGCTCCTCAAATTCTCAGAGAAAAAAGTATATTTTTAGTTTTGTCCTGCTCTGCAAAAGGTCTCATCTGTCATTTCTGTGATGTTGGGAATTGTAAATTGACATGGAAATCTGTTTACACTGGATGAAACATAAAGAAGCTGTACAGTATTTTCATACCATAGCATTTTTTTTTTTGTCAGATCTTTTACTGTTTTGTTTTAGAAGCACTTGTTAAAGAAATGCGTGTGCAGGGAAACCAAACAGAGCAGTGTCCTCTTTAAAGCTTGTTTGTGAAGGTAGAGGCCTGAGCTGCAGGAGGGACGGGGAGGGGGGGCGTAAGAGGAGAAAAGGTGTTGCAGCTTAATTATATAGTTTGTGGAGAGGAGACGGGGGCAGACAGGCAGATGGCAGTTGACAAATGTTGTTGGGGAACAGGAACGGGGCGGGTGGGGTGGAGGGTTTCACAGTGTAGTCACGGCACTAAAGGGGACAAAGGAACTCTGTAAATAAATGTTCCAGTTTGATGCATATGTTTTATTTTTGACATCACTGTAACTAACTACTGTATTAAAGATGTGTTCTATGAACCGGATCTCTGAGCTTCATTCAGAGCATGTGTGTAATCAAATGTTTGGTAACAGCTTTGGAGGAGAAAGTCAAGAAAACTCCTGTAAACATTCAGCTCTGTTCTTTAAACCTGCAGTTTCACTTCAGTTTCATTGCACCGTCCTGTTAGCTCACCGTTAAGTATCTCCAGAGGGTTGGAGCTTTGTTATGAATGTCTTGCATTTGGTTTACACCTTCAGGCTAATAGACCTCTAATCTCTATTGATTCACAGCCAGGATCCAGACTGTAACCGGATTATGCAAAGCAGCCGTCATCCTGAAAGTGTGTATTCGATACTCAGCTGCGACTTCTATCAGATGTGGTGCTTTAACTGCTTGATGACCTACACCTGTGGGATACAGCCAAAGGGTTTTGAGTTTAAAAGGCTGTATGTACGTAGAACCAGCAGTAGAGGCACCATCCCATGTGTTTTTATCTAAACAGGCAAGTTAAGTCCATTTTAGAGTACTCACAGTTCATGTAAAACAATGTTATTTACTGTCTCAAAGAGGCTGTCAGCATCTAGACGGGACTATCTATCAGCAGGAGGTAAAGCCAACCAAACCCCACATGTTCACTGAATAATAGGGTCATTACCAACGAGTGACTCTTCTGAGGGACCCTTTGATTTGACAGTAATGAGCTCTGTTGGACATAATCAGCGTTTAGAGATGGAGGCAGCGACGGGGGGAAGTGGGGCACTAATCCTGGCAGAGGTCGGCCCACCGAACAAGTCAATATTTGTCCCTGCTGACAAGAGACTGCAGTTAGAGCGGTCGTTGGGGTGCAGGGCGGGGCCGGCGGGGGCGACGGGAGGAGGTCGCCTGACTGCAGATGCTCCAACACACTGAGGGACGACTTCTCGGAAAAAGAGAAATTGTGAATGAGGTGAGGGAGGGAGGGAAATCGCGGCCGTAGGGGTTGCATCACACCTAAAAGCTGCAACATGTGTGAAACGGCGGGAATGCGCAGCCTCGTGATTCATCTCGTGTGAGCTCGTATGTTACTTATTGTCCATCCCGGCAATGTGGAGCAGATTTTCACAGAGCTCGAAGCAGATCAGGAGACGGCTGAGTTGTTCATCACACAGACACAAACAGCTTAAACACACCGTTACTCTTCATATAGCTGAGCCCTTTTGAAGGATTTATAATTTTTATAGATTTTTAAGCTCCTCTGAGTGCTGTACGTTAGCCGTAACGCAGGCGTTCACAGCATCCCCACACAATGTAAGACATAACAAAAGCCCTCGTCTTCAAACAATATGAGTTTGACAATAAGACAGTGGAATCAGGGTGGAGTCAATCATGCATGCCGGGCTGGTCAGACTTGTTGTTGTTATTGAGATGAACTGGGCTGACAGCTTGTCTGATGCTGTTATGGTAAGTCCTCTTTGGGATAACTCACCCAGAATACCAGCTGACCGGAGCAGCGGCTGTGCGCGGGGGGGGGCACGAAAACAACTGCTGCATCGGCCTCCAAACGCACATAAACGTCGTCGGTGTTCGTGTGTGGCCCGTGTGACCTGTTTGTCTGCGTGGATGTTTGGGTGTGGGCTTCACGCTGTCACGCTGCACCCACAGTATTCTCAGAGGGAGTTCAACCATGTTAATCCAGCGGCCCCTTCAAACGTTTGTGTCCTCATCAGGACAGTAGAGCATGAACTTTCTCATTAACGTTCAGCTGCTAGCTCCCAAAAAACACCCTCTACTTCAAACATACGACATGCCACCCATTGTTGTTCAATCACTAGAATGAAAGGTAACTCTTGATTTCTTAAACTATGGGCCTGTTTAACTTTCTTTTTGTTATGGACTTCCTGTCATCTGAAAATCAAATGAATGTCTGTGCCTCTCAGTCCTGAAACCTATTTGTTGTCTCTAACTAGTTTCAAATACATAGTTTCATTTTAAAAATGGCTGAAATAATGTCCTAAACCAGCGGGGCACTGCAGATTTTAGCAGACTTTACTCAACTGGGAGTAAATAGTGAATTTGTTGGGGACTATTTTCTGCTGCGAATGAATACACATTTGGTTAGCATTAGCAGCAGCAGGACGGTGTATGTGGGACTGATAAAAATAAACTACAGTGTGTGTGTTCGTGGTAATAAAAGATGTTGTCAGCCAGTGTTACAGTGTGGTTCATTCATGTGCTTTTTTAAGAGCGACAGTAAAGCTCTATGGCGCAGAGGATCGAGGCTTCATCCACACTGACGTGTCTGCATTTCAAAACTGTTTGAAAGCGAAAACAACCTCTGTCCAGACGGCTTTGTTAGCATTGTATCAGACTGAAACAAACATCATGTACATTTACATACACTGTGCGTGCACATGCAGGTGTCTGCCTCCTGCACATGTGGGCAGTTATAGCGTGAAAAAATGCAAAGTTTGGCTGCACAACGGCTGCTACTGCAGACATCAAGATCAGCAGCAGCTGGGATGTGTTATCCATGTTGGTAGTTAAAGCTCATAGACGCACACAGGCTGATGTGTATCGCTGCTGTGGATTTAATTTCTGGTCATAGGGGCGTGACAAATCAGGGAAGGACACGTCATGACTGATAAGAGCCAATCAGGGAGTGAACGTTGGCGTCTATGTCATCGTTTCTAAGAATACAGAATTTCACAGATTTGTCCTTTAATCTCGCTGCGGCATCATCATCGGCTCAGCATCTCCAGTCCAATCTGCCAGTGAAACACACTGAATCAGCACACAGGTGATCCCCCACACAGGTGATCCTCCACACAGGTGATCTGAGCAGCGGCGTCAGTGTGAGCTGCCACACCCAAATGGGCCAAAACACAACTGCTCGCCTCCCCTCAGATCTCCCTGCTGTTCCATCCCACCCAGGCAGCAACAAATGCACTCTGTAGTGTGTGTGTGTGTGTGTGTGTGTGTGTGTGTGTGTGTGTGTGTGTGTGTGTTCATATGCACATGTAAACAGAGATCTGACACATTCCACAGGCTGTCAACACTAAGCATACTTTCTCTGTAACATTCGTCCACCTGTCGTAAGACCACAACACACACACACACACACACACACACACACACACACACACACGCACACACACACACACACACTCACACACACACACGATCGGCTCCCCATTCTTTAAGTCACTCTCAAGACAAACGGCATCAGCTCAGGGAAACGTATCACAAAAGACGCAGTTAGGGAAAATATCTCTACATACAATCCATCCATTAGTCGTTGAGGGTGGAGGTGGAGGTGGAGGTGGAGGTGGAGAGAGCGTTGCTGATTATCCACCCAAAACCTTTGTCTGGAAGATCAAAAGGACCTTTGGGTGTCCTTCTGTCTGCCTGTCTGTTTGTCTGACCTGAGAATCTGAAGCATAAAGACTCGACTGGAGCCCCAAAATCAGGAAAGAGGACTCAGTGGAGGGGTGAGGGTGCTGAAGAGTGGGCTGCATTTGTTCCTGTGTGTGTGTGTGTGTGTGTGTGTGTGTGTGTGTGGGTGGGTGAGCAGGAGTGTGTGTGGTACATGTGGTGTGTTTGTTGTTCCTCTCTTTCCATCCCCTTTTCCGCAGTTCTGCGTTATTCTCTAAAGATCCTGAAACCACATTTTCTCACACATGAACAGAACATGAAGTTCATGAAGTTTGATCAGTTTTGTTCATTTCTCTTTATTTCTCTTTATTTCTACAGTTTTTGTGTCTTTTATGTTTTTTTTCTCACTGGTTTGAAGTGGGCGGCGTTCATTGGGAAAACGGTGATGTCGCATACGTCCATGCACCAATCAGAGTTTGGCAGCGTTTGTATGAAAATGTGTCCAGACTCTGGACCTCCTCGAGCTTTCTGCCTGTTAAAAGGACGTTTGTGTGTGTGTGTGTGTGTGTGTGTGTGTGTGTGTGTGTGTGTGTGTGTGTGTGTGTGTGTGTGTGTGTGTGTGTGTGTGTGGCTCCAGTGTAATGTGATGGAGAATGAATCCCTTCTTATTTCATACCTTATTATTCGCAGGATGGTGTTTCATCTCTTTCACTTTACTATAAATGAGCTTTATCCTTTGTAATGAGTAGCATCAGTCTGCTTCAGTTTAACTGACAGCTGCTCTTTATAAATATTTTATGTACACTGGGTGAGATGCCAGTTTGCTTAACAAACCCACATTTTCTCTGTAGAAAAATGAAAAAAGTGACGAGGTGGGATGTCTGTGAGGAACCGTCCTTTAAGCCCTGGACTGACAGCTTTGAGATGAGAGCCCGTCCAGAGGATTAAGGCTCACACTGTACAGTTAATAACATGAAGCGTCTGAGTCTGTGGTCTGAGTATGAGCCCAGCTCCAGTCTAGACAGCAGAGCCTCTGATCCACCAAAACAAGTCGGTCCAGAAACGGTCAAAACTGAGCCCCCGTCCCCTCCAGCTGACGTCATGTTTCACTGCTCGTCTACACTTTCCACACCATGAACAATGATGAAGACTTCAGAGTCTCTCTAATGTCCAGCTTGTGCTTTTCTTGTCTTGTGATGTTTTATGCAGTTTTCTGCGTCTGGATGTAAATAAAAACAAGCTCACGCAGATATTTTTCTGCTTTCACAGCAGCATTTCTCCTCTTGCCTGAATCTGTGCTGATAGTGATCAATGGAATTCCACAAACCCAGGAACCAGAGCCAGATCACTGCAAATCTAATCAATAAGCTCTCACAAATAACGGGGTATTACATGTCTAATCATGCCTCGCAAACGCGCCCACTCGAGTGTCCAATACACACCAACGGCGCAGGCCCCCTGCTCGACTTCTGCCCCGTGTGATGACTGTAAATTGCTACCACGTCTGCTCGAGAATCACCTCTGAAATCAGCCTGGAAGTGGCCTCTCACTGTAATTGTCCAGCCCTCGAGAACAAGAGCCCAGAAAAGCACAGCATTTACATGAGATCAGTGTTTTATCTTGTGGCACATTTCAAGAGCTGATTAGGAAATCAGGCCTTTCTAATGGATCCCCTCCCTGCTATTGTTATGCGCTGCTGTTCAGGGTCATGTCTGCTCCACCCGTTACAGCACCAACTCCATCCGACTGGGTGACTGAGAGGATTTTAGTCAGCTGTGCAAACATATAAGAGGATATACGGCGCACTGTAATGACCGGGTTTAAACCACAGGGTTAAACTTAACATATGTGGCACATGTTTGGAAAAAGATGCCATCTATCTATCTATCTATCTATCTATCTATCTATCTATCTATCTATCTATCTATCTATCTATCCGGCTGCAGAGAGCATAGCAATGAGCTGCTGCTGGTGGATATCGTTAGGCGAGAGACGCAGCTTCCGAGGACAGCGTGGCTTGGCCAGACCTGAATGTGCTGGGCTCTCGTCCCCTCCGGATATGGTCGCTCAGGGCTCATCGTCCCTTCGACACAAAGGTCCTCTTCACATCCTTCTCTATCCCGTCCATTGTGAAGGGCCTGCCTCGAGGCGCACGGCTCCTGGGGCTGCTTCAGGGCTAAATGCATCTCCTGTCAGTGGCTGGTCCCAGTGCCAGTTCAGCTGCTGGAAGCACTCAGGTGCTCAAGTAAATATCAGAGGTGTACGACAGGGCTCAGATCACCTTTCCTGCACAACGTACACCTGTGCTGTTCAGTAGTTCAGGTATGAGGATGTGTTGGTAGGGTAGGTTGTGTGGCTCCTCTCAAAGAGGAAGCACTACAAAGTTAAACATGATCAGTTTTAAAATGTTGCTGATGTGTATTTTTGACCCTCATCTGGAAAGAAATAAACAAATACCAACACCTCCAGGAGCTTAGTGTGCTTCATGGTGCAAATAACTGAAAAAAGTCATCTGCTTAAAATAATTTCAGTCTTAACTCTGTCTTTAGGAAGCCACAAATCAAAAATGGTCAAAGCGGCGTAAACTGGTTGTGCACACTTTGCATGCCCCTCTGCATCGCTCCATCACTGTTCGACATCTTTTTTCCAGGGAGCTGATCGCTGCTCCGCTGTTTGGCCACTGGGGAGCAGCAGCCTGCAGACGTAGTACAGTGCAGTACCTCAGCACAGGCAGGAGGCTCCTCCACCTTCCTGCTGGTTTGCAGCTTCGTTAAGGTGACCTCACGGTCTAGAAGCTCTAAACTGTCCCATCATTTCATATTATACAGTTTGATCAACGACAAGAAGCTTTCCAACCGTCATTCAGGGTCATGCATGCTCATGTACTCTCCACATGCAGAGGACAGAATCTGTATTTAAAAACAGTCGGGCTGTAGTTCATGCTGCTGCAGCTAAAACCGTCTCTCAGTTCTAAATCTGCTCCATCATCCTCTGCAAAGAAGATGTCACCAAGTTTTATTTATGCAGATTTGATTCTTAGAGGCACATAAAGATGAACTGCTGCCATCTGTTGGTGAGGTTGTGCAATTACCAAAAACATTCATCCTCAAGAGTGAAGTGTCAGGAGTCACAGTGAGTGCTTCAGTTTTCAGTTCATATTATTTTCTAATTCAATGAATTGTTGCACTCTTCAGGTGTACGGCAACACGATTGTTGTTAGTTTGAAGTCTAACACACTTAATGTGCAACAGAAACGTATTATCAACAACCCCCCTCAGGTCAGGAGGTCTTAGACTTCCTCCCACATACAAACATATCACTGGGAACCATAGTTTTAGTTCAAACTCTCACAAGATGCTTTATTATTTTCCACCATTGTAATTTACATAAAGCTCCTAACATGGCTGAACGCGCCCTCAGCAAGCAGCTACAGTAAGGTCACAGTAACAAGCAGTAACAGAGGTTGTCTTTATGAACGTGAGCTGAATCTGGTTTGTTATCAGGCCGGCTGCATGAAGCATTCAGTTCCCTGCTTTAGCTTTGGCCCGGACGGGTCTTTTGTGCTGGTGCAGTGGGGGCCAAGCGGGGGGCAGCAGCGGCTTGCGGCTCGGCTTGTCGCCTGGAAGGAGATATGCTGGATCTCTCAGTTGAATTCGAGAGCTTTCACCCTTCGAGGAGCTCAGTGTCTCTGACTTGGCTCGCGGGCCGACGATGACGGGGGTACAGGTCTTAGGGATGATGGTGGTCATGGTCCGGGTCAGGACCCTTCCTCTTCTGGACGCCAGTGAAGGAGGCGCTGAAGGCCTCTTCCTGTCTGGACCTTTGCTCTCTTGTTGCTCTTTGGGAGGCAGCTGTGGTAGATGGTTTGGTTGTCCGCTGTGCTTCTTACACTCCAAGTCCTTGAGAGCCTGGTCAGTGTAGGCCTGCATTTCTGCACGCACCTGAGAAATCTGCACCTCAAACTCATCCCTTAAGGCCTTTTTACTAGCCTCAAGCTTTTCTTCAAGAAGTGCACACAACTCCTCCTGCTGTAGATCCCTCTCAGACTTGCTCTCATCGGTCAACACGTCTGATTGTTTCTTCTCCTTGCTGCTGACATCCTGGCCCTCGGGTTCACTGCTCACCTGTGCAGGCAGCATTTCTCTGTCTTTGACTCTTTGCATCAGCTCCAGCAGGCCGCTCTTCGGGGCTTGCGATCTGATCTGGTTACGTACCTGCTGGAAAACAGACTGCATCTTTGCTTGCGTGTCCTTCTGTGCAGCGACGCTGTCGTCCAAACATTCCTGGTCCAGACTGACGGAGGAGATCTGCTCCTCTGCTGCAGCAGCGCCGTCCTGCTGTTGCTCCTGTTGTTCGCCGTTCACCAGTATTTGCGGATTCGCTTCAGATGATGATTCACTCATTTCTAGCTCTTGTCTTCACAGCTCTTTTGCTCTCTTGAACTGAGCTACTACAATTATGTGAGGAGTGCTGGCGTGGGAAGGACCTAATTGACTGAGGTGTTTGTCCACAGAGAGGCTGAATCCGCAGAGGTTCAGGCCCACAGTCTCCTGTAATGCAGCACGATGTGTGAGAGGACATTTAAAAACACTGAAGTGAGACAACAAGGCAGAATAAAGCAGTTAGAATACCAAACCTAGCAGCATCCAGCATTTTAAAGTAGATGAGACCATTACAAGTGTTGAATAAGAGCTTCTGCTCTGGTAAAGCAGCACTTGTATTTGTGTTAAGACACTTCTGTCCAGTGGCATTTCAGCTACAACAAACAGCAGCTCGTATATCACTTATTAAGTGATCTAGCAGCTGTAGATATGCTGATGAGGCTGATATTATTTAATCCCACATGTTGTGTTCCTCTGCATGCGTGTGGTTGCATCCCATGACAACAGCGAGCCTCCTGGTAACAGCATGAAAAACAAAGCTCTTCAGGGAGCGTCGCGGCGGCGGCGCAGAGGGGCGGCCTTCAGATCCTCGTTAGTGAGCTCTGACTGGAACGCACACGAGCAACACATCTGTGTCACCGTAGTAAAGCTGCTCATCAACATGTTTTCTCTGCAGGGTTTAAAGGAATAAATATGGATGAAGAACAGTGCACACAGGTTAGTTACTGAGGAACGAGTGAGGATACACTGCATTAATAAATCATAAGGTCCAGATTAGTTAATTAATATCTGTGGATCAACACACCGAACACTTTGTTCAGGGGTGATCAGCCACCGAGCAGCACAGAAGCAACAACTCATTAATTATTAATCACTTCATCATCAGTCTCTCTTTTGTGCCCCTCGTGTAAACTGACATCAGAGTGATTCTTTGTACTTATTGTATCTTTTGTCAGTTTCTGCAGTTTTCTACCAGTGTGACACTTTTGTAAATATGTAAATACACTTTGTCAGCAGTTATTAGTTAGCTGGAGCTCACAGCTCATTGGTCAAACCTTCGAGCTCGCTTTCAGGCTCTGTTTAAGACGTTTTTTGAGATGACAGCATTGCTCCTGCTGCAGGATAAGACATGCATGGAAATATTAATATCTATGTGGTCTGAATATGATGATTTAAAGATGTTTGTGTCTCTGGTTTGCTGAAGGATCTCATTGTGAATTCCTCAGTAGGGATGACTTAACTGCTCAGTGTGATGCAGGGCTCTGAGCCAAGAGTGCACAAAAGGAGCGATTAATGATTAAATGATGAAGGAGATGATGAGCAGCCTTCAAAAAAATTACTGAGCAAAGATGAACGTTGGTAGTTGGCTGGTGGGTCATTAATCTGTTTGCATGTCTTTATCTGGTCAGCCGGTTCTGAGATTTAACACTGTTTCTCTACTATTGTCATTGCAAGTGCACAGTTAATGGTGGAATTCTATCCAACATGGCAAAGCTAAACCTAATGAGAACAATTAAAGATATCAAACTAACATGAATTTACTCTGAACATAACGGAATTATTTTATCAAATCATGCATTTATAGTCTGATTCTGTATATTTTCTGCACAGTTGTCTGGAAAACTATTTGCACCTTTTGTGCAAAATAGTGCACAAATTAAACCCGACGGCAGCTGAAACCCATTAATTCACTGTGTCACTCCTCTGGATGAGTCTTTAACTCTTCAACTAGAATAATCACAATTATTAGAATTCCATTTGTGAAGGAGATTGATGGGATGGAGGCATTTCAACTCATTTGGCTCAACCCCTGTGAGCCAATCAGAGACCTGCACGAGTGAGCCTCCTCTCTCCACTAAACACTAACACATGGACGTCTTCTTCTGGAAGAGAGGCGGCTGTAATTCTAAACCCCAGTGGTCAAAACAACCTTTCCTGGATCCCATAGTGGAGAAAAGTTTGGATTTATTAATTTCTAAATCTGATTATGATGCGTTATGAAGCAGGGAAGCCGTGAAAAATGACTGAAGGTCATTCAGATTTTCTTTTTGAGCTGCAAAATAAGTTTCGGGCAGATACAGAGCGAGCGTCAGAGTCGATGGCATCAAACCGACGGTGGATTCGTGATGATGGCGACCAATCAGATCTGTTTCACCAAGTGATCACTGTATAAGAGCAGGAGCGCACCAAGCATCAGTCCTCTCCTTCCTCCTCCTCCTCCTCGTCCCCCTGCTCCAGCGCCCCCTCCTCACCGGTGGGTGTGGTCCTAGAAACTTCCATCCCAGCTTTTAAACTCTGGCGTTCATCGTCGATTTCATTCATTCAGTCAGGTCAGGTCACAGGAGGCGAGATGGTGAGTTCTTTTGTTTTTCTTCTGTTTGCGTTTAACTGCTGTCAGTGTGTTTGAGCATTGCTCTTCTTCTTCTTCTTCATCATATGATGATTTAATGTGCTTTTTTTGATTATAGACGACATACACAGATAAAGGCGAGAAGGTGGGTTTTAATTATGGCAGAAGCTCAGAAATCAGCCCTCCAGCAGTGATTCGTTTGTTAAGCTGTCGTCTCCTCTTGCCTGCAGCACGAGCAGGGCAGCTTCCTCTGCTTTGATCACCTAACATTCTGGGTTGGAAATGCAAAACAGGTAAGCTCATTCACAAATGCTCCACCTTTTTTTTGGTACATTATTATTATTCTCTGAGCGGCTCTTGTCACAGATGGAGGGGTAGATGATTCACTCAGAGAGGCTATTGGTTCTGCAGAGGGGTGGAGGGCACACAGGCCTCAGCCGTCACCAGGAGATGGCACTATCAGAGCATTTACAGCCTAATTTCACCTCAGTGTTTCATGTAAAAATCATTGTCTTCAACAGGCTGCATCATATTACTGTAACAAGCTTGGATTTGAGCCTTTGGCTTATCAGGGCTTGGAGACGGGCAGCAGAGACGTGGTGTCCCACGCAGTCAGACAAGGAAAGGTGAATAAACCCTCAGTGGCTGGAAGAACAGCACACGTCAAACAGAACCAGTAATTATGTCAGAAGATGTGTTAAAGAGCAACAAAACTGACAAACGCTGTTGTTTTAGTGAGTATAATCAACAGAAATGAGCTTAATCTAATCACACAAGTCTGTAACACTCAATCAGTAACTACACTGAAAACGTTTGGACTGAGTGAATCAAATGTGCTTTAATGGCTGAAAGAAGAGTGAGCTGTTTTCATCATGTTAATGTTTTCACAGATCATTTATGTGTTTTCATCCGCCCTCAATCCTGGAAACAAAGGTACGGTGTTGGTGTTTTCCAGTACTGCTGAATATTACTGTAATATTGAAGTTTTACAGATTAATCAGCTGACATTAACAAGGGAAATCAGTTTCCATGAAACAATTCTTACACATATTTTCCTTAATTGCACTTGCATGCAATAAGTTTTTCACTTTTCTGTTGAGCCTGTCTCTTATTCTGGATTCAGGTGCACTTTTATGCCTCAGATACATTTTGATATCTTAATCGGCCCGCTGGCAGAGCGCTGAGCTCAGTAATTAAACCTTAATTATCAATAAAAACAACAGAAAACGTGTAGAGGACATCACAGAGATATTTTACTTAAGCTGCTCGTCCTATAGATTTAGTACAAGTCAATTAGTGCAACATGTGTGGCATGGACGTTCTCATGTTTTCTCAGAGATGGGGGATCATTTGGTCAAGCACGGCGATGGAGTGAAGGACATTGCGTTCACAGTGCAGGACTGTGACTTTCTTGTGCAGGTAAGTGCGACAGGTTTTCACTTCGGATCCACTGAACTCATGAATTAACGAATGAAATGAAGACTTCGCTCACATTATCCTTCACAGAAAGCCCGAGAGCGAGGGGCAGTTATTGTGAAGGAGCCCTTCACCGTGGAGGACGAGCACGGTGGAGTCAGGCTGGCCGTGCTTCAGACGGTGAGACAAGTCGCTGTTTTCATTCATCACGTCATGAAATGAGATGGAAGTGTCCTGAGAGAAAAGCCAGGATTGTAGACTTGCTTTGCTTTGCAGTACGGTGACACCACACACACGTTTGTGGAGAGGACAGGATACACTGGGCTGTTCCTGCCAGGCTTCCAGCCCCCCCTGTTCAAGGACCCTTTATTAGCCAGACTGTGAGTGTGCACGAGCTGTTGTGATGTTGACGAGACGATAAATCCAGGCTGACAGCTGATACACTGTGCATTTGTCTCCACTCGTTCATGCAGACCAAGTGGACAACTGGACTTCATTGATCACGTTGTGGGAAACCAGCCGGACGATGAGATGGTTCCAGTGGTGGACTGGTAATGGACTGGAGAGACTTTAGAAACGTGTTAACATCTTACCTGCTATGTTGTGATGAACATGACTGAGTGACCAGGGGGTGGATGAGAGGAGGAGTCGGGGGGGTCTGGCTGTTGTGTAACTCTGCTTTTTTGGCACCAGGCAGGCATCAGCATGACTTTGCGTTTTCTTAAGTGGTCCTCCACATCTGGATCTGGTTTTCACCCCATCACAAAGGCATGAACATGTGGGGAGAGGCAGTTCTCTAAATGAGCAAGCCGATTGGTTAATCCTGGAGAGAGAGGAGTAACACAGGCTGGAGGTTTTTAGATGTGAAGGACCTCATGGAGACGGCTCATAACTCAAAAAGTCACTCAGTCATGTTCAGCAGGCCGCAGTTCTGCAGTTTAGACCGTGAGATGATGGCAGCTTCAGTCTGAGCATGTCAGAGTTTGTGCTTCTGTGCACCAGTTAGAACAAACTCTGAGCCTTCAACACGAGGTCTGTTCACACTAAGAGGCCTTCAGCAGCGTGGTGTCTGAGGCTCTGAGGATCTCGGCTTCATGATCTAACAGGTATCAGAGAAACCTCCTCTTTCACCGCTTCTGGTCTGTGGACGACAAGCAGCTTCAGACGGAGTTCAGCGCCCTGCGCTCCATCGTTGTGGCGAACTACGAGGAGACGGTGAAGATGCCCATCAACGAGCCCGCCATGGGGAAGAGGAAGTCTCAGATCCAGGCATGTTGATCCAGCACCAATGTGAGCACGACAGATGATTTCCTTAAACAGCACTGGTTAAGTGACAGTTATTCTCTCTGTGCATCTTCACTGGCAGGAGTATGTGGAGTACTACGGAGGTCCAGGAGTGCAGCACATAGCCATGAACACATCAGACATCATCACTGCAGTAAGTCGTTGAAACACCGCCGTGTGTGGATGCATCCCACAGCAGCAACAACATCGCTCTGATGAAGTCTTCATCCACAGATCCGAAACCTGAAGGAGCGTGGGATGGAGTTCATGTCTGTGCCAGACACCTACTACAAGCAGCTGAGGGAGAACCTGAAGCACTCAAAGGTCAAAGTCTCAGAGGACCTGGACGTCCTGCAGGTCAGAGCTAAGATCACATTCTTTCAAATGTAATCTGGGTTGATTATAGATGCTAAATGTCTGATTACATGTAATCCATTACTGCCCAACTTAATGGAGAAATTCACCACACAGACAAACTTAATATGGAGATATTTCTCATATCCAGGAGCTGAGGATCTTGGTGGACTACGACGACAACGGCTATTTACTTCAGATCTTCACCAAACCGGTTCAGGACCGGCCCACCGTGTTCTTGGAGGTCATTCAGAGACATAACCACCAGGTGAGGGCGCCACCGACAACACACAGCACTTCTTCTGTTTGCTGCCTACATCAGAAACTTCAATACGTGATTTATCCACAGGGCTTCGGTGCAGGAAACTTCAAGTCTCTGTTTGAAGCCATCGAGGCAGACCAGCACGCCAGAGGAAATCTGACCATCCTGACACCGAACGGAGTCTCAAAGGAAATGTGATCCCAGACCTGCTTCCTGGAAAGCCTAGATATATATTCATCAGTGAGAACAGATACTGTTCAGCATTATATTCTGCTCTGATGTGCTGAGACACAAAATAAGAATTCACAAAACGTGTTTATTAAAGCTGTCTTTCTTTATTTTTTGTGACCTGCATGTTTTATTACAACATACAACATGTAACATTATTTTATAAGTACGTGTTGAAAAGTACTTCCTGATGTTCATGAAACTTAACTTGATGCAACACTTTCCTTTTACAACGTGATAACCAGAAAACTGAAATGACTGATACAAGCTTGACTCAAGCAAAAGGCCATTTAAGCTCTCATAAACGAAAACATTTAACTGTACACTTTCTTACCGTTCGGACGGTGAGCGGATATTTCATCGTAACAGAGCCTGGTCATAAACTTTCATGCACGTCCAAATGTAGTGTTTTGTAATGCTGCTTTAATAATGTTTTAGCAGAAAATGAGGATTTTGTTTTAACCAGCGCTTGCGGGTGGTGCACTATCCCTCCATGCCAAACCTCCACTGAGACAGTAAAGTTTTAAGCGCTCGGTCCACCTGATTGGATCGTCACTGCCCGAGCAGCACCGCTCTGCAGTGCTTTCAGGAGCTCCTGTATTACATCAAAACTTCAGGGTGTGTGTTTGCGTTGCACAGCACCTCAGGCAACTTTGGCTCTTGACAGAATGGGGACACGTCATTCAAGCTCAGTTCAGGGAGCCGCGGCAGCCGTCTGCGCCACACAAACAAGGAATCTTTGTCTCCTCAATGGGAAACTTGTAGTCGTACGTGATCTCCTCATTGATGCTTATCGGCTGCCGGGAATATATCACTATCTTCTTCTGAGACTCCATAGTGATGATCTTTGCATAGCAGTTCGGCTGCAAGACAACACTCACATGAGTAAACTCTGTAAAGTTGTGCTGCTTTAATAAAGCTGTGATCTTATTCAGAATCGCTTTAATCTTACTCACATTGCAGCTGTGGTTGATAAACCTGGCTAAGTTCCCACATTTGGTCGCATCAATGATGGTGTCCTGATCAACCCGGAACAAATAGCTGCTTCCGATTCCCTCCTCCTCGTATCTCTGCTCCCTCATGTCAGCGATGACCTGAGGACAAAGAAAACAGACACGGTTGTTAATCACCGCTCACGCTCCTGGAAAGCACCCAGAAGAACCGGAGGGCCCCGCAGAGCCGCTGAGCCAATCCAGAGCAAGCTCTCAGGAGAAAAGAGGCCTCGCCGTTTGTTTGTGTTTGTCTTACCTGTCGGATGATTTGGCCCACATACTCGATCACCATCTCGTCCGCTGCGATAGGCTCCATAGCAAACAGGCCCCACTCGTGGATGTGACTCCGGCTGAAACGAATCCTCTTCTTTCGGAACTGATATGAAATGAGACATACGCATGTGTCGCGTAAACTGGCCCTTCTAGTGGGAATCATACAAGCACGCAGTACCTGATGCCATACATATCAAGCCGTTTGGACCTCTTTCAAATAGACTGACTCACCTTCAGCTGGTTGAACTTGACCAGGTCACTATCGCAGCTGAAAGACGACAGCAGGCGGCGCTGTTCAGACCTGAAGTCAGATCCGGCACGCAGAGAGGTCTGCTGCTGGGCCGGGATGACCGTTCCCTGCTGATATAAACGCTGGTTTTAACTCTGAATGGAAGGAAGCGGGCGCTGCGATCATCAGAGCGGAGCCTCTGTCATACCTGAGCGCTTGTAGACGGGAGCTCGGCGCTCGGCTTCGTGTTGTTCAGGTACTTCAGTTTATCCTTCCTGCTGATCCTGTAGAAACCTTCGCTGCGAGCCGAGCCGGTCCGGTGGTGCGGCTGCCAGGATTTGTGTTCGTCACTCTTCTCTGTGAGGGTTTTAGTCAGTGAGCAGCAGTTAAGGATGTCGGATACAGACTGTGTTCTCACTACTCACTCTAATCTAACTTTATCTCTGATCAAAGGATATGAGGGTGAGGCGTCCACAGCGTGTCGCTGATCCACCCACAGCCGTTATCCTGCTCTTGCAGCCTGTCAAACGTGCACCTCAGCAGCTTTGCGTCTTCCTCATCCAGGCCCTCCTTCCAGACCCTGTGAAGTATCCTCCTCTCCTCACAGAGTGAACGCCACCTGCGAGGAGCACTGTGAGAGGAGAGAGAGCCAGCGACTCCTTTCAGCGACCTCCGCCGCTGACGGATTCTCCACCTCCTCCTCAGCTGTTTTCTCCTCAGTGAGGATTTCTCGGTCTCTCTCCTGTTCTCCTCATCCAGAAGCCCAGGCATGTTCTCCAGTCCCTGCAAGGGCTTCGTCCTCACACCCCAACTGATCCACACGCACCTCCCATCAGCGGAGTCTGATGAAGACTCAGAGAGGCTGCATGGAGAGGACTCACCTAACGGGGGCTGTGAGGTGTTCACCGTTTGTGTTTTCCTCCTGTGGATTATGGCTCTTCGGGGTAGGATGATGTCTCTTCCAGGAGTTTTTGGGGCAGTGATATATGGATTAATAGAGAGACATGGCGCAGGAGGCAGGCTGCTAAGAGTGGGGAACATCATTACACCACCCTCTGATGTGGTTGTCTCTCGGCCTGGTGTTGCTGGAGGTTTCCCAGAGCTGCACTGAGTCCATCCGCTTCTATCGTCTCTACCGGGAGTTTTGGGCATATCCTGGTAGGATGACGCCGGGGGACCAGAGGGAGCCAGTGCGAGCTCAGCCTTTGCTGGAGAGAGGAAGAGGACTTCATCCTCACTGTCCAGGTCAGCCACGATCCCCTTGCCCGGTGTCTGTGGTCGTTCCACCTCCTCCTCGGCCGGGGATGTGGGTTTGCTCCTCGTCAGGAGGTCAGGGTCACTCTCCACCGAGCAGCCTGTCGGAGTGGGAGGACGCAGGTTTTCTGTTTTCTCCAACGACTCCACCGTCCACTCAGGGCTCTCCATCTCTACATCGAGGTGTGGCTCCACCGCTAAAAGACGAATAATAAGAAAACATCAGCATCTAGCTCCACATCTGAAATACATTCTAGTCCAGTACTTAAAAAATATGTGATGTTCCCATAAGCCTCAGCTGAAATTTGTGTTTAGCGCTAACATGCTAACCTGCCGATCAACAACATGCTGGCATTAGAAAGAAAGCACCACTGCACCTGAGAGCAGCCTCACAGAGCTGTTAGCATGTAGCATGTTTAAAGTTCACAAGGATGATGTGTAAAGCATGTAAATCATGCACGTTGAGGATTAATGCGTTACACTGAAACAGCATCTGTAAATTGTCTGTTGTTGATTTTACTCTGATTAGGAGCTTGAAAATTGGGAAACTTTCAGGCATCTACTGGCAACTTTTTGATGCCAATTTAGGATGAAATTTTTGTTGACACCAAACATTATTTGAAGAAGGGCTGTAATCTATTTCCCTCTGCTGCTATACAGCCTGCTGGACATATAACCTGGAAGTCCTAGAGGGGACAGGAGCAGCAGGTGGTCCTGGAGTTCGCTGGTTTGGAGCTCCATCATGGCATCCATGTCACAGGTGCCTTGCTGACAGGAGGTGTACTGGTTCTCCTCAGCGTCCTCCATATGAGAAGGAGCTGACCAGTCCTGCAGGTCCAGCTCCAACTGAGCACCGGGGGTTAGCGGGGCTGAGGGGGTGACGGGGGGCTCGAGCTCCATCGACTCTTCATCCGACGATATGACGATACACTCGCCACTCGCGTCATCCTCGCCGTCCTCCTCTATGTCTTCATCTTCAGGACTGAGCTCAGAGCACGACGAGTCCTCGAAGCTGTCTGAGGCGAACGAGTCGGAGGAGTCGAAGTCTGACGAATACTCTGCGTCCTCTGAGGAGCTGCTCTCTGAGGAGGTCTCTGTAGGAGAAGAGAGGACAAACGTCTGCTCACAGGTACGTGATGACTCATTCAGCGTGAGAGCTGCGTGAAGTTCAACGTACCGCTGTCTGAGCACTGCACAGCATCTTCATCCTCTGTGTGTTTTTGTGCCGACTCATCTTCCTCCTCAGGATGATCCTCACCATCGTCACACTAATTAGAAAATCAATTATATTACACACTCTTAAGAATCTCACACTTTCAATGCTTTGTTTATAGTAAACATACTTTTATATAATTTTCTATTAAAACTGAAAAGTTTTAGTCACACTGAACAAAAGGCTTTTTACTTTTCATGCAAAATCCTCATTTACCAGGATCTGAGGCTCAGCAGCAGCAGCCCCCACTTTGTCTGATACTGTTTCTTCGTCTCGACCTGTGCTGTCATGTCTCCCTTCATCATCGTCATCGCTGTCAAGCTCATGTGGCCTTGCATGTCTACGTTTGGCTCTCTCAGGTGCAGGACTGAATCTGTCCCCCTGTTTCACATCTGAACCCACACAGAGAGACCAGCACAGTGCATCAGTCCACAGTGGCTGACATGTAGTAAATGATGGTTGCTTGCATTAAAAGCACTGACCAGCTCTTCCATGAGTACAGCCCCTCGTATTTTCTGTCTCCTCTGATGCAGCGGCATCGTCGGCTCTTTTCCTTTTCACCTGCGTCACAGTGATTTCACATTAACGCCTCACTCAGTGGTCGGATGCTTGTGTTTCATGTTACAGTGAGCAGATGAGTTTACCTTGAAGGACGGCAGTGGGGGCTTCTTGCCCTGTCCGGTGATGTGACTGAGGGGATTTATTAGCTTGTTCCTCTCTTGGACGCGTGTCGCTCCACTTTTCAAAGGAGAAACTAGAAACTTATGAATAAAACAACAATAATAATGAACCTGCTGGCTCCAAAAGAGCAGCACCATTAAAGGTTCATTCACGTGATTCCATCAGCCACTTTGTGAAATAATGAAGGATTTAAGTAACTCACCTTTGTTTTCTTCTCTTGAGTGTCCCACCAGTCCTCAAAGGCCTTGAAAGCGATGCCTTCAATCATTCTACGTGTCATGTCCTTCTTAATGATGGACTTCAGTTCATCCACGATGACTTCTAAAACCTTCTCTATTGTGACCTTGTGAGGGTTCTCCCTCACCAGCAGGTAGTCTGGTGGTGGCACAAAGGGGTTAAACTGGGGAAAAGGTGGAGCGGGCCAGGGTGGTCGAGGGAAAGGATTCCCCTTATCTACAGGACCTGCAGGCTGCGTGGGTAAGGGGTACGCATGCACAGGAGGTGGACCAGAAGGCGGCACCATCAAAGATGGAGGGGGTCCAAGAAACGTTGGTGGAGGAGGAATAGAAGGAGGAGGTGGAATAGGGGGAGGAGGAATGCGGATGCCGGCGTGATGGCCCAGAGGTGGGATCCAGCCTGGAGGTGGGATGGGGATGGTGCCATTTGGCAGGCGAGGTGGGACAGGTGGGATAGACGGGGGAAAGGGAGGAATGGGGAAAGGGAAAGGGGTGACTGGTGGATGGGGACATGCAGGCCTAATGACAGGAGGAGCTTTGGAGGTTTGGGTGGTGCTACTGAGAGAAGAAAAGGGCGGAGGCTGAGGATGAGAGGAGATCTCGTCGGTGGGTGTCAAAGCTCCGGACAGTCTGTTATTTGAGCTTTCTTTATCCTCATTCGCTGCATGACGACCCTGAAAAAAACAGAGAAAAAATCTGAGCGACTTGACTTCAAATATTCACATAAACGTAGATGGAAATGCGCATTAATTTACATTTTGAGCATTTTAAACGTATGTTTAAAATCATGTTTCGACAAATATAATGTGAATTAGGTGCATTTCCATCAGCTGTTTGATTACTTAATGCCTCACAGTCGTATGACTCCGCCAACCAGCCAAGATGCACTTTTAATGGAGACTATTTTTCCAGAGGAGTTCAGAGGACTGACGGAGAGCTTCATCACATGGTGCAGCGACAATCACCTGAACATCTAAATCAGCACCACCTATGAGCTTGTGGTGAACTACAATGCTTCAAATTAAAGAAGAGTTTGGCTGTCGAGACGTTTCGGCTCATACGAGACCACATTTTGTACAGTGGATAACATAAATCATTCATTACAAATGACAATTAACCATCAACTCATATTTCAGGCATACATACATACATAAGGACATAACCACTACACTGACTGTCATCATGATATGAGCAGAGACGTAGAGGAAGTACCTTTGCACACGATAATGACGGGAACATTTCTTTTTCACTGTTCACGTGAGTCCTCCTTTCAAAATGTGTGAAATCATGTTGAATGGGAGACCTGGAGCTTCTCGTAAGGAACGAAACAGCTTGAGCAGTTTCATCCTCTTCGCTTTCGGTGAGCCACGTCGGACTGACATCCACCGGATGGCTGCAGGAGCGCTGGCGGCTGCCGGCGAAGGCTCCACGAGAAGCCGGAGTGCAAACAGGTGAGTCACGCGACGGAGGGGAGGTGTTAGCCGAGCAGGGTGAAGCCGGGCTGTCGTGAGAGTGCACATCCGCCTCCAGAGTCTCTCTGTCAAAGCATGAAAGGTCAGTCCTCTGGCTGTTTATCAGCAAACTCTCAATGCGGGAGTCCAAACTCTCCACGTCCGGCCGGGGGCTACAGGTGGAGCAGTTCACAGCAGACGGAGGGAGCTCTGTTATGCACACGTGGTCGTCAGGTGGGGGGGATGCTGCTGTCTGCCGGTCAGCTGTGAAATTAATGCTCAGGATGCTGAAAGAGTGGCGGTTCAGATGTAAAGCCCTGGAGGTGGACTCCTCGCCGGGGGAGGCGGGTTTAGAGGAAGCCTCTGTGTTACTGTGTGAGGAGGATGGTGCGCTGTGGCCCCACAGATCCAGCTGCTGGCTGCTGCTTTGGATTTGGGTGGAGAGGGCGTGCGGCGCCTGTGGCTGGCAATGCTTCAAAATAAAGCTGACATCTTCGCCGGATCCCCTGTGACACCTCGCAGGTTTGCGACGGCTGAGCTCTCGTCTTAAAGGTTTGTGAACACTATAAGCGGAGGGCTCCCCCTGGAGGACCGGAGTCGCCTGAAGACTGGAGTAGCAGGAGTCCTGGGAGAGAGGAGTCGCAGACAGGCAGGGAGTGCGGGGGGTTCCCTGAGAACGAGGGGTGAGCCCAAAGCTGCAAGGCGTGTCCTGCCAAATACTGGAGTAGGCCGTGTCCAGAGAGAGCGGCGTGGCGACGCTGGTGGGGCTGGAGACGCTCGCCTGTCGCTGGGCGGCGGCGCTGCTCTGAAAGAGACGGACAACACAGAGACATGAGACGACAGCTGAGGACATTCATCCTTAAAAACACGTCAGTGAAGCAGCTGGTTTACAAACACTGAATAAACAATCACTGAAATGTTGAAACCGTTAAATGCAGCTTCAAATCTTTACCAGCACGCTGTCCATTAAGCTTTGGAGAGCTTGCTCACTGCTGCCCACCGGCAGCGTCCACGGCGTGCAAAGACCACGCAAGAGGAGCTGCAGGCGCCGCGCCCTGTTTTCACCTGAGGAAGCATCCACGTCACAACCGATCAACGAGAGCAACATTTATACTGTGGATATTTAACAACGTGACATATTCTTTTTCAATCATTCTTACCTTTAGGATCAATTTCCACATGAATGATGTTTCCCATCACTGACGTCTGATGGAGGTGCTGCACGGCGTCTTTTGCGGCCCTCACTGTGTCGAAGACGACCTTCGCCACCCCTAAATGCTTCCTGCTCTTGGGGTTGTAAAATATTTCCACTTCTTCAACGTTGCCATATTTTTTGCACATATTAGTCAAGAAGGCCTCCTTCACATTGTCATTCAAGCCGGAAAACGTCACTTCTTTGGGAGGAACGGGGCCGACGTACCACTCATCCACCTGAAGGCACACAACAGCAACACCTGGTAGTATTATCACTGTCACATTACTACAAAGACAGAAGTACATTTACTCAAGAAGTGTGCTGAAGTATACATTTTGAGGTGCTTGCACTTTACTTTACTTTGACAAAACACATGAAGACACAGCTGTACACTTAAATATAATGCACTGTAGTAGACTAAACTACCAAACCAATATCAAATTAGTCAATCAACAGAAGAATTATCATAATCAATAAACGTTTCATGGTTCCAGCCTCTAACGAGTGAGTCAATTACAGTCAGCTGAATATTAAACACAAAAAAGGGTTTTTTGAGGGGGTCACAGTAATATAATAATGGGCATTTCTCACTATTTTCTGGAGTCTTCCCAGGTGAAAAATATTATACTTAAATTATACTATTTGAAGAACGTACTGAGTGTACTGAGTGCTATTTTTGTCGCCTTCAAGTGTACTATTCCTTGAGTAACAATTGAGTATACTTGAAGTGCAAATAGTTGCTAAAATGGCTTTTCGTAAACTTTGTACTGAAGAGAAAAATCAGGATTCATGAGCCTTCAAAACACACATGCAGTACAATCATAATATACCACCAATGTGTTGGAAATACTCTTAAATATACTTCAAATGAAGTGAAATAAAGCATGCTAACAGTGTATTAAAAAGGACTTGAATATAAGTATACTTTTCATAAGTACACTTTATTACCATCAACAGTATTTGTAATTTTTATTGTACGTTTAAGTGCAATTTATATACTTTTAGAATAAAGTACACTTTTTAGAAGCCCTGAAATACTTCTTTAAGTACTGCAGAATCAGTATATTCACTTTGATATATTTAAGTAGAACTTAATGACATTTATTTAGAAGTACACTTTAAAAGTACAGGTCAGGTGTACTTTAAAGTAAGCCCAAACAGTAAAAGTGTACTTGTAATAACTTTTCTATACTTCAGTTATATTTCTAATACACTAAAGTATTCAATGCTTTGGCCTGTACTGGAGTATTTCTTACAGTGTGGTATTAGTAACATACTGAAGTGAAAGAATCAGGACTCTTCCTCCTGCACTGATGAAGATTACCTTAAATTTAGCCACCAGCAGCTCAGTCTTGTTGTATTTGCTCCAGAGGCGGCAGATGCGCGGATCTCTGACTGTTTCCACAGGAAACAGACCTAAGTCCTCCACCTGTCGAGGTAAACAACACCCGTCATCATCACCACCACCACCACCACCATCATCATCATCATCATCATGGAAAACATTCAATGTTACAGCGGGACAACATGTTAACAGGTAGGCGTACAGAGACACCTGGACACGCTCACCGGTATGTTGAAGTGTTTTCCATCATAACGGAACACTTTGTACAATCCTTTTGTCAATGCGGGATCAATAATCAACTTGCAACTTCTCCAGTGCTGCGGCGGCGTCTCTCTCTCAGCACTCTGTCTGTCGCTGTCCATCACATTCATCAAAACCTGCAGAGAGGGCAAAAGAAACGCGCCGTGAGGCCATTTGGAGCTCGATGAATACAGCTGTTAGCGGGTCCTCCGCTGCAGGTATACACGCCCCGACAGGTGAAGAGGAGCATCACCTGGAACGTCATCCTTCTCCTAAACACAGCGGGCTGTCAAATGAAACGTGTCCACACGCTTCAGGTGAAGTCTAAAAACCTCCCTCCCTCCCTCACCTGCACCAAAGTTTCATCCTGTCATGGAGCAACATCGTGGAAAAGCTGTTGTTTTTCTCGGTGTTTTCGCAGGAGGCCCGCGTCGCTCAGGTTGGAGGAAGGATCCCTCCGCCGGCGGACAGAGGCGGGATATAGATCCCTCAGTGAGGCGGAAGAACACAAAAGGTTAGAGGAAGGTGGCTTAACAGGTGACAGGTGTGAAATTTCTGTGCATTTTTTAACACAAAGAAAGTTTGTTAGTACAGAAAACACGTATATAAAATGTATATTTGTGACCAGCTATGACATTTTTATCACGTTTGTTTAGAAGATCAGTAAAGATAACATTCATTCATTCATTCATCTTCTATACCCCTTGTATCCCTTTCGGGGTTGGGGGGGGCTGGAGCCTATCCCAGCTGTCAACGGGCGAGAGGCGGGGTACACCCTGAGCCGGTCGCCAGCCGACTGCAGGGCAACACACACACAACCATTCACTCTCACATTCACACCTAGGGGCAATTTAGAGTCACCAATTAACCTAATGAGCATGTTTTTGGTCTGTGGGAGGAAGCCGGAGTGCCCGGAGAGAACCCACGCATGCACGGGAAGAACATGCAAACTTCACACAGAAAGGCCCCCGCCTGACCCCGGGATCGAACCGGGAACCTTCTTGCTGTGAGGCACGCGCACTACCTGCTGCGCCACCGTGCCGCCCTAAAGATAACATAAGATAACATAAGATCACATAAAATGAAATAAAACTGATACCCAGAGGGGAGTTTTAGTCTGACAGCATCACAGGAAAGCAGAGCACAACAGAGATCAACAGAAAACACATATACAGACAACAAATACAGGTAAAAAGCTATACATACATGCTGCTGCAAATCAGTGTGCAGAGATTTAATGTATATGCATAACAAATAGTGGATTTCTGGACTTCATATTTGGAATATATAGATGAGTATGTACGCATAATGAGTACAGCTGAGCTTAAATAAAGAAATACATGACTTTGTAGTATATACTTTTATATAACACATGCACAAATATATAATTTATATATATATATACACAATGGAATACAGCGGCATAGTATAATAATATGACATAATATGGATTGATAGCATGTCATATTATTGTATACTATTTACAGATATAGGTGTTAATTAAATATTGGTTCAGTGTTCAACAGGATTTCGTTGCCACTTTTCAGGCTGCTTAAATATTTAAAACATTCAGACAGAAGGAGCAGTTCATGAAGGGAAGGCTGAACTGTTTGTAGGTGTGTTTCAAGGTGTGAGCGTCCCAGAGAGCATTTCCAAAGCCTCTCACCTCTTCATACTGTGGTGACCATGATGGTGGACACAAGACCTGCGAGCCAGTTTAGCTTCTAGCCGCAGCTGCAATCACAGTTTTCTCTGGATTATCTCTATTTACACTGCCAGGACACACACACACACACACACACACACACACACACACACACTTTTGTCTTGCATAACAGCAGCAGACTTGACAGCCAGGAATAGAAAACCCGCTTGGTGTCGTCTAGTTTTTCCTCAGGATCGGTGTGTTGTGTGTATATATATATATATTTAAGTATTTTTTTTTCTGCTGAAAAGAGGGTGTCTGCTTCAAAGATTATTCCACTGCTGAAGATGCTGAACCACACAGTTATCAGCAAGTCAGAAGGGCTCAGTTCAGACAGTGGAGGACAGCTGAGTGAGAACCTGCTCCGGTGGGTCAACGCATTTCGTGGAATTCATCACAACTTGAATCACAAAGTGTGACGACATTACCCTCCTTACTGGACCCAAGGTTTAAAAAACTGGGCTTCTTAAGTCAGGGGGGACTTCACGAGGCTGTTACAAGGCTGAAGTATGGATGTGCCAACATTATCAGGAAGTCTGCAGTAAATTCTGCTGGTGGCAAAAAGCCCAGCTCAGGTAGCAACAGCATCAACATCAACAACATCCATGAACAACAGTAAGCAGTCTGTTTCTTTGGTTTGTCAAAATTAACATTCATTGGTGGTAATGTGAGCCATTGTTAATGTTTTTTTCTTTTAAAGTTTATTAGATGACCTTTGGCATCTGCTGGACGCAGCAGTGGATCAAAGTTGAAGAAGCTCAAGTGCCACAGCAGATCCCACAGCGGAAGTGGGTCATTATTTAGCAGAGGTGAACCAGACAAGAACAGAAGACCCCCTTGTCTGCTGGAGTAGACAGAAACACCAACATCCCCACCTTTACCAGCTGGCTCTCATGTTTTTATGTTGTCCTGCATCTTCTGTTCCATGTGAAAGGGTATTTTCTGAGGCTGGAGAGATTGTTTCTTTGAGGAGGAACGGCCTGAGCCCCAACGCTGTTAAAAAACTTCTGTTTCTAAATAAAAAACAATGAGCATTCTCATCCACCACCCAGTGAAGCAGTGTCTCCTGTGTAACATTCCCAGTCCCACACACAAAAACGCACAAAAACAAAGTTTATATTTAATATTTTACAAATGAGCATAAACATGGGCGCGTGAGAGAACTGTGACAAAGATTAATGTTTTATTATACACAGCCACAGACAAAGTGTCCACTCAGTTGATGAGCAAAATTAGTTTGATTTCTTTGCACAGCAGGTGTCACTAGTGAGACCTGAATGAAGCAGTAAATGAATTAGTACAGACATCACAGACCTAAACAACACTAATCATTCTCTCTCACTTACTCACACACACACACGCCTGCACGAAAAAACGCTGAATTAAATAAATATTTTTATTTGTACGAATTTATGTGTCATTTATCAGACCAGACCCCCGTCCCCACCCCAATCCCCACCTCCGCCGCCACAATCTCACTCTGAACTCAGTTCAAAACTTGAGAGCCCTTTGAATTTATTCAAAGAAAACAAACATTTCTGCATTTTATAACTCTATAAGAACCATAATTTAACTCAGCCACCACATGACTGAGACATGGACGCAAACCTCGTTCAAAACCCATTTCATTGAGCGTCTGGTAAACACTGACACAGGAGACTTGAACACTAGTTTTTGAGTTACGGGTGTTAATCAACATTATGCTACATGGCACTTCCGGGTTTCTTCTTCTGTCTTTTTAGTGGTCGACAACTTGGTGGTACAATACCGCCACCTAAAGGATTAGCAAAAATAAAGTTAAGAAGCCGATGAGCGTTTAACTGAATTACAATAAATACGTTATTTTATAATTCAGGTACACGTTGAAATGTCGTGAATGGAATTAACGTCATATTTAGGGAGAAACGGTTTGCACGAGACCGACGGACGTAAATGTGCTTACGTGTAATCGATCCGACCAATTGCAGAGCTGCCATCAGCAGGCACCCTTCAGGGACTCGCTGACTGGGTTGTTTTGTGCCGATTGGAATTTTTTTTGGGGGGGGGGGGTAAACAAGCAGTAGCACATAATTTTCTGCTGCTGCATAATGATTGTGAAGAACAAACTGTTGCACTGTCGCAGCACATAATTTCATTGATCCATATATGATCAATGGCCTACACGTCACTTTTGTTATCAAATGAGATGACTAATAATATCGATATTCGTACAATGTACTTATGTGATTTGTTGATAATAAATAATGATGATGATAACCGAGACTGTAATTGTAATGTCTGTGAGTGGGTGAGATATTAACTTGTACCCATTCCTAAGTTTTGGAGTATTGTGTGTATGTACAACTTGATAATCCCTATTTTTCCGATAGTTCACGAAGGCATCTTCGGTCTCGTGTTGTTGTCTCATGCAGCTAACGTTAGCTAGCAAGTTTGAATCGGCAGGCAAGCGTTGGCTGACAAACGCCGCGTTATCGTTGTAATTGTAATAAAGTACTCATAACCAAAGCGCCTGAAGAATGAGAAGAGTTACCTTATTTATTAACGGTACATCTAAAAATGGCAAGGTGGGTTTGAAGGTGTTTATTGTGGGAGCTTGGGCCGCAGAATGACTGGCTTTTTCCACTGAGCACACATACGTGTTTCATTAACGTTAAAGCTAAAGAAGGCTAATCTTACACTCTGCCTACGAGCTGTTATTAACAGGAGTCATATGAAGTCAAGCTAAAAGTTCGTCTTTATGGCTTTCTTTCCACGCTGATAGCTAAATGTTAGCTCAGCCTCGGTTACGCTGTTTACTGGGACTCATTAATCATGGAGCTAGAAGTGACCTGTTTGTGTTCCAGCCTTAAATCCGACCAGTCCACTCATTTCAGTCCTCTCTTTTCAGGTTGTAGCAGTGTACGGGACCTTGTCCGACTTACTATCTGTAGCAAGCAATAAATTAGGAATCAAAGCCTACTGTTTATACAATGGGAAGGGTGGTCTCATAGATGACATTGCACTTATCAGGTAAGCTCGATCACAGGATGATAATCGATATGTGACCGATGAGTGATGTCGTCTCATGCCGCGACTCGTCTGTGTGTTTCTGACAGAGATGACGACGTGTTGTACGTGTCAGAAGGAGATCCTTTTATCGGTGAGTTCTTCTTCTCTTATATCCTTTCCAACTGTCCCTGGTGGTCTAGTGGTTAGGATTCGGCGCTCTCACCGCCGCGGCCCGGGTTCGATTCCCGGTCAGGGAACATATTTTTCCCATATGGGGGGATTAATAAAGTCTTATCTTATATCGCAGACCCTCAAAACGAAGCCAAGCTGACGTCTGATCCACATGGAGCACACACTGATTGGCTGACCCTAAATATTGGTGGTCGCCCATTCACCACCACCAGGTAACTGTGGTCTCAATGCTGTTTTTACCAGAGATTGTTAAAGATTGTTTTTCTCTGTTAGAGTTAACTTCGTCTTCTTCGCTGAATGTGTGTGCTGTGTTCAGGAGCACCTTGGTCAGCAAAGAGCCGGAGAGTATGCTTGCTCACATGTTCAGGGAGAAAGGTAAGCTGAGCAGCCGCTCGGTAAGCGCTTCATCTTTGTTTCACGCGAGCCTCCTTTTTGAACGGGCTTGTCTGCTCCAGATGTGTGGGGGAACAAGCGGGACGAGCGCGGGGCTTACCTGATCGACCGCAGCCCTGAATACTTCGAGCCCATCCTCAACTATCTGAGACACGGCCAGCTCATTATCAATGAAGGCATAAATATACGAGGTAAGCTTTCTGATGAATCCCACATGGTGACGTCTGCCTGAGTCACCCTGAAGAGCCTCATTAAACAAGTTTCCCACAGCAGCACCAGCACTGACTTCTTTAGGGCCCACAGTTTCAGACGAGCAGTCGCTTCGCTCGCTGTTGTCACACCTTAACTACACCTGTAGCTGTCAGTAGTTCCTCATGTGTCTCTGATTGGTTCAAATTGACTACGCTTTTGCCACGAATGCGTAGCTTTCAGCCTGGCCAGATGGATTCTCAGGTGATCTTGTGAATCCAGCCGCCTCACGAGCTTTTTCCTAATTGTCCTCCAGGTGTCCTCGAGGAGGCTCGGTTCTTTGGAATCGAGCAGCTTGCTGAACAGCTGGAAGCAGCGATCAAGGTAACCTGAACCGCGGAATAGTGTCCGTTCAGTCATGTGATCCTCGGTTGAATGCGTGGTCGTGATTCACCTCGTGTCTCCTTCCACCACAGAGCTCCCAGCCTCCTGAGGACCACTCTCCCATTTCCCGCAAAGAGTTTGTTCGTTTTCTTCTGGCAACGCCCACCAAGTCAGAGCTCCGCTGTCAGGTAGAGCAGGATGACAACCTTTTCCTCCATCAGGTCACCGTGTCGCCTCAGTGTTTGACTCTCGTGCTCTCGCTGTTCTCAGGGTCTGAATTTCAGTGGCGCTGATCTGTCCCGACTTGATTTGCGTTACATCAATTTCAAGATGGCCAATCTGAGCCGCTGCAATCTGACACACGCCAACCTGTGCTGCTCCAATCTGGAGCGGGCGGATCTCTCTGGAGCCAACCTGGACGTGAGTTTGGAAGCCGTTTTCTTGTCAGCGCTAAATGTTCAGCATCAGCAGACACACGCTAACGAGGCTCACTGAGGCGAAGCGAACGTTTCCTTCTCCTGTCGTTGTTGTTGTTTGTGGCTTTTTCGTGTTATTTTTAAATGTTGGCCTTCCTGCTGGTGAACAATGGGCCTTTGGCTTTTGGTTTCTGGCCACTTCACACCTGCTGCCCCCTCAGATGTGTGGAGGAAGGACCATTCTGTTCTTAAACACGTTTGCCAATGACACACTCCCACTCTCACATTCACCTCGTGTGACTGAGTTTTCTGTGCGACTTGGTCTGAGCTCACGCTCGTGTTGATCTTTGTCTTTTGAAGGGTGCGAACTTACAGGGGGTGAAGATGCTCTGTTCCAACGCTGAGGGAGCGTCACTCAAAGGATGCAACTTTGAAGATCCGTCCGGGCTGAAGGCCAATCTGGAAGGTAACCTGTCACCGTTTGTCACCGCAGCGGAGGCAGATTCAAATCCGCAGCGGTGTTTTAACCAGATCTTCTTGTGATCAGGTGCTAACCTGAAGGGAGTCGACATGGAAGGAAGCCAGATGACCGGCATCAACCTGCGGGTGGCCACTCTGAAAAACGCAAAGCTGAAGAATTGTAACCTGCGGGGAGCCACTTTAGCAGGGACCGATCTGGAGGTGAGCTGCGGCTGTTTGGAGGGATAATCTCTGAAAAGGCTCAGCTGGTCATCAGCAGCTTCCTCGAGCCCAGACCTGCAGATCTGAATGAAGTGTTTTAACATACTGAACTGATCTTTGTTGTATTTATTGGAATAAAATGGTTTCTCTGTCAGAGATGGTTTAGATGGTTTTAATAGAGACATTTCATAGTCTAAAATGATTAATCTAAAGAGAGGCAGGTGGATTATTGATGAAAATAATCGTCGGTTGCATCCTGTCATAGCAGGAAAGAAATGACCAAAGAACACGTGAATGTTTTCCACTTGCCTCTGTGAAACACGTCTCCACATGACGACGTCCGGTTTCAGTGCCGGACTCATCAAAGCGTCCCGTCTCGCTGCTCTGTCCCTGCAGAACTGTGACCTGTCGGGCTGCGATCTGCAAGAAGCCAACCTGAGAGGGTCCAACGTGAAAGGAGCCATTTTTGAAGAGATGCTGACGCCTCTGCACATGTCACAGAGTGTCAGATAACTCCGCTCACGCCTGTACTGCTCTGTCCTCCAGCCTCACCTGCAGCATACGCCCCTACCTTCGACCTCTCTGTACCTGTCTGCAGCACAGGTAGCTGTATGCACATCCCTGGCATTCCACCTATATCATGTTAGCTTTAAATATCTTGCACTAGAATTTATTCAGGGTTGTCTGTGTGTGTGTGGTAGGAGGTTTGTAAATGTTCAGCTGCGTATATCACCAAAACAAAATAATGTTCCTCGTGTATGTAGACGTGTGTGGATGCAATCCAGTGACTATACTCATTTCATGTTTTACATAATTTATATTCACTCTATTACTTGACATGTTAGTGGGAGTCAGAGTCCGATTGTGTGTGTGCAGGTGAGTTCAGAGCACTGAGCTTCACTGACCGCTGCTGTAGCAGAAGTGGAAAGGTCACCTACCAGTAACTGTGTCATCATATATTCCTCTTTAAGTGTAACTTCATTCTGCTGGATTCAACATAAAGGAAGCAATGCAAGCCAAAGCCATAACAATAGCACAGTCTGAAAGGCTGGAAGTGCTGTTAGCGCACCACCAAACTATGCGACAGGCTCGTTTTAAACACAGCTTGGGTATGCAATACATGAATTACAGCTGTGACCTTGTTTTCCCTTGTTTTGCGCTCTGTGAATCTACCTCTTTTTAACCCGGCGTGCGAGTGACCACAGCTGCATGCCTTCGACTGTGGCTCTGCTCGTTGTCATGTCCGTGTGTGTCCGTCGTTTTTCTTCCCGCCGTGAGAAAAGAACTCGCCGTCCTTCAGCAGGACGCTCATGTTGTCAAAGTGGGTTTGCCTGGAAACATACTCCCATGTATCGATGTATATCACTTAATCATGCTTTGGACTTATTTGCACAAGTATACGTTAACTTGTACCATGTTATAACTTTTCACCAAAAACGTTTGGTGCTTGTAATCTTATGTAAATCCAGTGTTTCCAAAACTTCCAAGAGAGTCGTCGCCAGCGCAGGCCGGCGCCGTCGGCCGGTTTGTCCGGGATCCGGCGTCGGTCCTCTGCCGGGCGGCGTCCGTTTGCATGTGTGAAGAGCTGCACTCGTCTTCGACCCGCGAAGTGTCCCTCGCTGTAGCTCAAAGCTGCTCTGATGCAATACTTCTCACTCAGTCAACCGCAGGTACACAGTGAGGATGAACGATGAAGGCAATCACTGTCTGTCTCACCGTGAGATGGAAATCAATGGAAGAGCTGCGCGTATTTATTTTGATTCATCTCACTGAATGCAATATGGGGCAAAAATGTGTTGTTGGGGGGGGGGGGGGGGG